>JASANH010000534.1:0-191955 GCA_030248295.1 Mesodorylaimus sp. YZB2_4 | reverse complement strand
TCACCGTACTGGTAAGGGGGGGGGGTGGGGAAGGCTACGTGCATCGTTGGACATGTGTGTGTTGCAGCTGGCGTACTCGGTCTTCAGCTTTAACATCGGAGAGAAGCTTCCGGAGACGTCGGATGTGATTCCGTTGATTGGTAAGTTGGTTGGTGGTTGATGTCTTGTCGACCTTGACTGGACCCTCGTGGCGGTAATGCGTATTGTTGTAAAAGGGAGAGTCTCCCATAGCGTATAGGGTATTCAATCCCAACTAACGTTCCATACCCAACGGAAATCATCCTCCTCTCTTTCGATTAGCCATCTACATCACATGCATCATGGGCATTTCATCAATTTCGGTCTGCTTCTCCGTTGTTGTTCTGAACATCAAGCATGGTGGCGAGGACAACTATGCTGCTCCACGATGGCTTCGATTCGTGGCCGTGCGAATCGTCGCTCCCATGGTCTGCTGGCGCAACAATCGTGAACACAGGCTGCTACGGCGTTGGATAGCTGTCGAGAAGAACTTCTATCGTACCTTTCGCACACTGTCTGCGCAGATCGCCTCGGCCCCTCTTCCCAGCTCCCCACGGTCCGATGCCAATCAGGAGATGGAAACCAAGTTAGCTTCGTCGCCCAGTCACAGTGAAGCCGACACCTTCTTGTCGCCTCATCGATCGCCGGGCATCGAAGTCAACAATGTGCGCAGACGGGCACGAGGCACAACAGAACCCGTGTTCGTCAGTGGGAACCTGGCCAATATATTTGGTCGCACGGGACGGATTTTGGCCAAGTTAGAACGTGATTTGAAACACGAGCAATTAATGCACGAGTGGAGGAAGATAGCACAAATATTCGATAGACTCTTCTTTTGGCTGATTGCTGCGGTCACAGTTGCCTGGGCCATCGTCATGTTGGGAGTCGCACCCACGTTCAGCTATCGCCCCATTTCACCCCATTAGCCTCGACACACAACGAAGCACATTGTGACTGTGAACAATGTGAGTGCCATTGATAAGTGATAAGAGTAAATGATATTCAAATCGAGTCAGAGCACAGTGATTTCCACACCAACAGCATGATCAGCCGCTGGTAGTCCAACAAGTGGGAACCAGTTTGAAAGTGCCGCCTGCAGTAGTAGAATCAGAGCGGACCTCTGAATACGAATGCACTTGGGTACGATGCACGCTAGTGCATTGGAGGAGGGAGAGTATCTGTAAACGCGGTTCGAACTCGTTGTTGAAGTGGTGATTTTTGTGTTTGACGCATCTCTTTTGAATACCGTAAGTATAGACTAACACAACCTGCGTGGAGAATTGCAGTCCGTGTTTGCAGTTTGCAATCATGTCGGCCACCGGAAGCTGCCTGGAACCAGCCAAGTATTACCCGGTCATCAAAACGCCCATGTTACCCGCTAATACGTTCAAAGGCAAAGTGGCCTTTGTGACTGGAGGTAAGGAGCCAAGGAGGGCCGCGAGGTCGGTATGGCTGACATGACAGTCCTCTGTCTTTGCAGGTGGTACGGGACTTGGAAAAGCCATGAGCACTATGCTGGCCAGTCTGGGAGCTAGCGTGGCTATTGCGAGCCGGTAAGTAATTGATGCGAGGCATAGAGGTAAAAGTCTGAAGAAGGGATTGGAAAATGTTATTGATGTAGGCCAAAATATGGTGCACCTGGTTCCTCAGGTATTTCCATAGTGAGCAAGGAGTCCTGCAGGTTTTGACGAAGGATGGCGGAAATGGCATGTGCTGCAGAAAATGACCTGCTCATGTCCATGCTTTACCACACCACCAAACGCAGATGTGCTCGCTCTCTCGATCATGGATGCTCTCGATGGCGAAGGAATGATGATGATGACACGCAGCAGGGCATAGCGGACAGGAGTTGTTGTTGCAGGCGCAAGGAAGTGCTCGAACAGGCGGCTAGCGAGATTTCAGCAAAGACTGGCCAGAAGGTAATTAATAAGGAGATCTCGCTGACTCGAAGCAACTTATGCATCGCTTGCTGCAGGTCATTCCAATCCAGCTCAATGTGAAGAATGCGGATGAAGTGAAGAAAGCTGCGGATGAGTGCGAACAGAAACTGGGCCTACCCAACATTATAATCAACAATGCTGCAGGCAACTTTATCTCGCCCTCCGAAAGACTCTCCCCAAATGCAGTTAAGGTACGGGACATATACTACGGCAGTTGTGCACTGGCTAGCCAGCACCCTGTTTAGGCCATCATAGACACTGTGCTCCTGGGCACTACAAATGTGACTTTGGAATTCGGGCGCAGACTCCTGGCCGCCAAGAAAGGTAGTTCAGGATGCACAGGACTGCCATGGGCTGAGGCTAGTCTGTAGTCCTGTTTCAGGTGCTGCCTTTCTGGCGATCACGACCGTCTATGCAAAGGAAGGATCGGCATTCGTTACTCCGAGTGCTGCCGCCAAAGCTGGAGTGGATGTGTTCATGAAGCAAGATTGAATGTCTCTCTTGGCCTCTATAGTAAGGTGATTGCTATCTTTCTAGGTCGCTGGCTGCCGAGTGGGGCAAGTACGGACTCCGATTCAACTGCATTGCACCAGGGCCTATTTTCACGGAGGTGAGTATCTGAAGCCTTTGTTCTTTTCTACCCCAAACTGCTACGATTCTTCAGGGTGCTTTCGGGCGCCTGGATCCGACTGGTGCGATGAAAGACGAAGCACCGAAGCGACTGACTGCTGGCCGATTGGGAGAGCCGGAAGAATTAGCCAACCTGGCGTCTTATGTTGTCAGCGATTACAGTAGTTGGATGAACGGAGCTGTAAGTGCAGTGCTCGTACGCTCATCTCGCACAATTCAATTCTCGCCTTGACTGCTTTCTGATTGTCAGGCTATCGAATTCGATGGCGGAGAACAGCGTTTACGATCGGGCGAATTTAACGTTTTGCATATGATCGAGAAAGAGCAGTGGGATTCGATCGAACAGATGATACGCGCCAAAACTGGAAAGTCCAAGATGTGACACAGGGTAGTCTACGTAAGGCTAGTCAAGTATCAGTAGTCTGGTGCCTCTGGGAATGGATCGTGATTATCGTACACCTTATTTAACGCGTGCTCGTTTCATGACTCGACTGCCTTTCCAAGTTTATTTTAGTGCAAACCATTTCACCAGGAAATGTTCCCTACCTACCCCGAATGACCGAGGTACAGTATCTGCCTTGGAGTGCCTCCCTCACCGGGTATCGAGGATCACGCAACATCAAGCTTCACAGCCCGCCTATGGTCCACGTTGATGGTCCCCAGCGGTAGGCCTTCTTTGCTCTGAGCAATGCCACGAATAGGATGACAGAAATAATGATAAAGACAGTCAGCACTCCCAGTGCCACCAGTAGGACCAGAGCGAAGGTCATTTTGGACAGACAGTACTCTTCGGACTCGTCGCCGTACCTGGAGGACCCGAGGTAGGCCGGGTCCCCACTTTGGTCAGGACTGGTTCGCGATCTCTGGTTTGGATACTTGGATGCTAGAACGAGACTTTGCTTAGTGGGAAGCAAGGGGAGTTGGTATAGCTTACTAGAAGGGTCAGTGGACTGGTCCCAGCGATCGGAACCAACGAGGCCGACACTTCGGCTGTCGAAGTGCAGTCCAGTGTCCAACACATTAAACGAAGGCGAGCTCACGTCGATCTCGTCATGTAGAAGGACTGGAGAGTCGGCTAGACGACGGGTAGGCTTGATTATGTCAGCCGAATTTTCACTGACGGAGCAACGAGGGGGCTAAAAAGAAGCTTTGCTGAGGAGGTCACGTGGGTCAAAAGGAGCCCTCACCGTCACGTCATCGCAGTCATTCTCATCCGGGAAGCACACTTGGATGGTACAGGAAAAGGCGATGTTGGGTGTGTCTGCAAACTTGAAAGCGTACGTTCGGACCCAAGCTATCGTGGCATTCTCGTCGTACTGTAGATCCGATATGACTGCTGGATCAATGGCGCACCTGTGAGACAGATAAACCTTAAAAAGATCCAGCCATCGGATTTTCAGCTCACCCTTACCCTCTGGCATCTATGACCAGAAACCGATCACCGTTGCCCTCAGCTACGTAACAGTTCTTCACTAAAATCTTGCCTCCAGACGTGTCTAAAAAGGCAACAGTATCGGACTAACTGTGCAAGTCTTTCAGGCCAGTCACTTACCATTCGTTTCACAACTCCATTTGTGCCACAGCTCGTCACCGACCTGAAAGAAGGATGCTAGGACAGCCTGCTCGGCACCCTACCCTGCCCGTACCGTAGCGTACTGAACGATGGATCCATTCAAAGAGCCCTTGCGGACCTCGTATGTGCAAGCTGGCATGGCCTGTGCTTGGAGGCGCCTTTGGCCGTACTGGATCATTTCAGTAGGCATGAGGCTTGAAAAGAAAATTGGTCACCACGGCACGACCCTGTCTAACAGGCGACCTACCTGACGTTGTAGCCGAAAGTGACGGTGGCGAAATTTTGCTGCCCGAAGAAGCACTGGATGTTGTAGGCACGATCTGTCTTGGTGACGAAGAGATAATGGAAACTGACGATTAGTGTGAGCGACTCCTCCAAGCCAGGCACTGGAGCCAGCTGAAACACATGATGCTGAACTGGTCAAGCACTCGGGCAGGAGGAAGGCACCTTCCGCTCTCTGTTCATTCCACACGATCCGAATTTGATATCGACAGTGGCCATGGTGTCAGTGTTGTTGTCGAATTGCCTACCACAGTCTGAATGCTTGCTGAGACCTTTTACAAAGATTCTGGAAAGATATGCGCTAAAGAGCAGCAGAGATACTGTATGTGTGGCTGGAAGTGAAGGTCTGGTATGATCAAATACAATTTCAGAGCTCCTAAATGTGTGGGACACTGTCAAACATGGAAGACCGATGGGTCCACGTACGCCACTGTCCAGCGAAAGGGGTGGAACAGCTGTGGGGACACATGGTCCACTTACCTTCCAAGAAATGGCTTCTTGGTGGGAATAGAGACGGAGATAGTATCGGATCCGCACTGTACTTTCGGAGGGCCTATGAATTCAGAAATGATTTCGAACTAGAATTCTTCGCGGGTATCCCTAACATGTGATTGTACGGTTACAAATGTGGTACGAGTAAGGAAAACCAGGAAACTAAATAATAAGCCTGCGTGCCAGGCTCATAATGATCTGTCCACTGCACACAGGCACTTCATAGACCGCACCTGCAACATGGTTCTCAGCCGCCCAAAGTCTGTTTCCACAAATCGATATCACCACAAGCTGAAACAGGGTTGGGCGTACAGTATCGTTCTCGAACAATGAAAGATCTTACGAGGTACAGTCGGTCGCCTAGAACCATGGCTGTAGATTCCACATGCAAAGTATACCGGGAAGAAGAATATGCACACAGCACGGCAAGTAGCAACGGCCGATGACTGATGAAGGAGTGTGTGTCCTTTTGACCAAAAGGCCAGCATATAGGCCTCTATAACATAGCGTGAGAAATCTATGTCAGAGCAAGAAGTGACATGTTTGAGCTAATAAACCGAAACACTGCCAATTTTGCCCAGCGGGGGGAGGAAGGGAGAGAAGTGTTGGGCCAATTTTGTTCCGCTTTGTAGTGCATGACCCGGATGCATGTCTGTCTATTACGTAACACCAGTAGTGAACAGAAAAGCGACAGAAGTTTTGGCACTTTGGTAATAATTGAGTGCACAAAAGACATGGTCGAAAAGGGAACAGGAGGAAGAGGCAAAACCAAATGGTTTATTACCACCCCTTCCGACATACTTCCGTCCGCGAGGTGGCCCGCTGCGTTCTTTTCAGATTGCCTCGATTGCTCTTACATGGTTTGGTAAATGTGGAAGTTACTTGCAGTCAGTCAGCCACGGAAACCTGCTTATCGGAGGCAATCTCAGTCTGGGCCAGCTAAAACGGCAATCATTGTACTTGAATGCGCAGGTCAGTTAACAAGTCTTGATTGAATTTTAAAAAATGGTCGCTAACGCTAGCGCACCTCATCACTTTGTTGCTTGCACAATCACCCGTCATCAACCCACATTAAACCATGTCATTTCTAAGTAAGTCAATGTGGGTTGACGTGCAAGCAACAAGTGATGGCATGAAATGGCAAGGTCCGAGTCGAGGTGCAGTTGGCAGCAGTAAGCAGGGTCACGGTAACTGTACTCATGGTTTACCCGTTGCATACAGGGCTAGATTTTAGTCCACTATGGAGAATGCTACAGATTGCAGAGAATATACTATCACAATGGCAGACCAGGTCAGCACACGTCGGACAAAGCCAATCGCAATGGCGGCGTAACGTGCTGGATGTCTACTCCGCTATGGCATTATCCCTCACAGTGTCTAGCACGCTCGAGAGATGAAAGAATGGCAACAAAGATATACCCCTAATCGAATATCCGATCATCACTAGCATTGCAGATTCAACAAATGATTCGGGCGCGCCAGATTTTATGACCATAAGCGATATTATCCATGGCCTAATAATATCTACTCGACTTTTACAGACCTGAACAAACTGAGGGCCATCATACGCCTGTCGTATCAATAAGAGGCCACCAGGTGGACCTGGCGTTTCGCTCACTCTGGGTGCGAGGGTTCGACTCCCGCGACCTCGCATGCCCACCCTGATTTGGTGTTTGGATGAAGCACCTGGACAAGCATCAGATCTAAACAATCCAGAATGTCCACTTATCCACTTGTCACGATTTGTGATATCAGGGCCACATGGTGCTATGCATCTCTAGCATCAGGCGGCTCTTATCACCAGGCGGACATCTCGACAGCTGTCATAAACGGGGGCCGCCTTACAGGGTGTCCAAATAAGTTTGTATTTCCGGGTCGCCACTGCCGACTTATCACCACTCGGCCAAGCGGACGTCGGATTTTGGTGCGCGTTCAAAGCTGTGTAAGCATGGGATTTGCAGGCAGCCGGCTGGTGCGCTGTACGAGTCGGCTGGACTGCTTACTGCAAGACGAGCTGCCTTTTAGGTGTGCGATTGCTTGTCCCCGACTGCGCCTGGAATGGGGCTATAGAGGCGATACATGGAAATGTACATGTACATTTATCGCCGGTGCAAAATACTTTAGTCCGCAGCTCAAGGTCGATAAAATCGGGTCGTGTAATCGTATCGAATGTGTCACCGTGTTGGGCACGGAATTGAGCCGCTTATGGAATTGTCTAAAATCGAATGAATAAGATTTGCAAATTGCCATACACATATTGCTAATATTTGTATGCTTACATTGCGGCTCCTTACGCTCGTTTCTCTGTGTATTCTACGCGCCGACCAAAATCGCCATTGAACCCAACCGCCATTTTGGAAATTTTCGAGCGAAAAAGAACGTTTAAAAGAAATTTAGAATTTGGATTCATCTTTTGTCGAAACTTCAATTTGTTTGACTACCCTTTTGAAGCAGAATTCCTTTAAAAGTTTTTACGAATTTTCCTATTTGGACGAGTGGTGGTGGTCATTGCATAGTGGACGTTGAAAGGCGAAAAGATCGGGTGGCGCAGGCATTTCGTATTGGCCACTGCACGAATTATCGTATCGATCGATTATGCCCGTTGTGTGGACTCAGTAGAGCGAATTGTCTGGTTATCAAAAACGAATAGTTGATTGCGCTGACTCGATTGAGGATAGGATTGGTCAGCTTGCCCGCTCGTCGATTTCTAAACGTTCGGCGGCTGTAACTCTCATTTGGACATCGTCTGCTCGGGAGTTTTGTCGTGGCGATCCGCTATTCTCACAAATTAGCCCATCTCGGGCTCCGTAGTTACATTTTTATTTATCATCTGCCATTTTTATCGCCGCGGGCGTATTATCGATTGCATTTTTCGACGATTCTTTTTTGGTGGTAGAAACTAAACCGGCGGTCTGGAGCGCATGAAAAACGACGTGATGTCCTGTTGTACTAGCGAAGAAGCCCGGGAGCAGCGGCGGATAAATCGCGAAATCGAAAAGCAACTCCAGCGTGATAAGAGGAACGCACGCCGCGAATTAAAACTGCTCCTTTTGGGTAAGTTATGGTCGCTTTCGTGCATCCTAGTCCGAGGAGGAACACTTGAAATGGAGTTTGGGCGAGGCCTACATTTTCTTCCAGGTCGATGTCGGAATGTTGCATGTTGTAGGAAAACGCAACTCAGGTGGGGGGCATGATAGAGCAGAAAGTGCTGGTTGTAATCGGTGATTTTTTAAGCGTGTGTTGCATTAGAAAGGCGAGTGTGCTTGTGTGCGTCGGACGAGCGCTGTATGGATCTGGTGTTCTTCTTTATTCCACCGTTCTTTATCGAAAGGCGGGCGAGAAGCAGGTTCTCTGCAGCGGCGGCTTTCTTTCCCTGTTTAGTATTGGATTTTTGCGGGGGAGGCGGTGAAGCGGCTTGTACGCTACTACGGAGCCGCGGCTGTCGCCCAGTCGGCTACTATATTCTGCTCGTTTATGCCGCGTGCGTGCAGGCCGATTAAGCGATTAGGCTATAACGGAATGAACGTTGAACTGGGCTGACATAAGTTCTCCTACCACCAAGCAAATAGTTTTACCAAAGTGATGGACATCCGCCGGAGATGTAGCCGCCAAATCACACGTCCTGCCAAGTCAGCACTAGGCGTGATGTTGTTTCGTAGTGCGAGGCTGTTTCAAGTGTGCCCACCTAACCCAATTAGCATATATCAAAGAGTTGTGTGCGGGAGGTTTGCGTGCTGCTGTGTACGCTCTGCGAAACGTGTCTCCTGCGACTTGTCTAAAAACCACTTCCGTTTCAGGTACTGGTGAATCTGGCAAATCAACGTTCATTAAGCAAATGCGTATCATTCATGGCTCCGGGTATTCGGAAGAGGACAAACGAGGATTCATTCGCCTGGTGTACCAAAATATCTTTATGGCGATGCAAGCCATGATCCGCGCCATGGACACACTGAAAGTCCCTTACGGTGATACAACTAACGAAGTAAGCCAAGGTTTGATTTTGCGGAAAGAACACGATGATTGATGAGCGAGTCTTGTTTGCAGTTGGAAGACAAAGCCAACATTGTCAGGGCCATCGACTACGAATCAGTGACAACATTCGAGGAGCCGTATGTGTCTTATATCAAGGACCTTTGGGCCGACAAAGGAATCCAGGAGGTCTATGATCGACGCCGAGAATATCAACTGACCGATTCGGCCAAATAGTGAGTGATGGAGCCGGGTGTTTACCAGTCGGCCTCGGGAGGTCGTTCGCCATAAGCTAGGGGATGAGAGTTCGTTCCCTCATTCTAGCCCTTTTTTGTCACTCGTCCCAAGTATCGTCACGTGCTGCTCTTTTCAGTTACCTCAGCGATCTAGACCGGATATCGGCGCCAGGATATTTACCGACGGAACAGGATATTCTGCGTGTTCGCGTGCCAACAACAGGCATCATCGAATATCCTTTCGATCTTGAACAGATCATTTTTCGGTAGGGCCCTGATGAGTGAGGAATCGCAATCCTCTCTGAACCTCATTAAAACTTTTAGAATGGTTGACGTGGGAGGGCAACGCTCGGAGAGACGTAAATGGATTCACTGTTTCGAAAACGTCACCTCCATTATGTTTCTTGTCGCGCTTTCCGAATACGACCAAGTATTAGTCGAATGCGACAACGAAGTAAGTGTTCGAAGCGCGTGATTTGAACAATAGGTGATTAGGGCGACGATAATTGCTTTTCTTATAGAATCGAATGGAAGAAAGCAAGGCGTTATTTCGAACGATTATTACATACCCATGGTTTACGAACAGCTCCGTTATTCTCTTCCTGAACAAAAAGGACCTCCTAGAGGAGAAAATCATGTATTCGCACTTAGTCGACTATTTTCCAGAATACGATGGTAATTAGTTTTTTGCCTGCCGGAGAGGGAAGAGTAGGGAGTGTTTTCAAAGGGCATTCGAGGGCGAAAATTTGGAGAATAGGGAAAAGGTGATAAATTAGGGGAGCCAAAAAAAGACTGCGTATTGATGTAGCGAATGTCATTTGGGATTTTGGTGATTGCAGGTCCTCCGAGAGACGCGATTGCTGCCAGAGAATTTATTTTGAAAATGTTTGTCGATCTGAACCCAGATGCCGATAAAATTATTTATTCGCATTTCACTTGCGCAACAGGTAGGCGATGTTTGACTGGGGCTGGCGGGAGGAGACTGCATGTGATTCCGTTTCAGACACGGAGAACATTCGGTTTGTGTTCGCCGCCGTGAAGGACACTATTTTGCAGCACAATTTGAAGGAGTATAATTTGGTTTAATTGAATATTGCCGTGCTTTTGGTTTTCTGGTTCGACAACTATTGCTAGTCTGTTTTCGTCCGCTGTCGATTTCGACATAAATCAGCGATGCGTCGGTATTGAGTGCATGTACGATTGAATCGTCGCCCGTCATCCGACGCGGGGTCACGCGCTTGCTGCTGCTGTTCGGCAATGCATTGCGGCTAATTATGGGACGCTTACGGTGGGGCGGCTACTGAGTTTTGCGGGCCGACTGAATTCACGTTCATTGTTGATCACATTTCGGCGGCCGGAGACGAGGTATGTTGTGTCGGCGTGACCCCACAAGCTGCCATTGTTGTTCGGCTATTTCTGTCTTGGATGGCGCAGGCTGTGTAAATAAGCTGTTCTTTACAAACTGGAGCTCCGTTGTAATCGGTAGGTGTCGTTGACATGACAGCGTGTGTGGCATTGATGACGAAGCATGCTCGCGGGTGAAGGTGGTGATAGGTAATGAAGGTCGGTCAGTGAGTCCACGTGCCGTCGTTGTTTACATGTCTGCAACGTGTTTTAGGCAATGCTTGGCTTTTATATAAGAAAGGGTTCAGCTTTTCTGTAGCATTCATAATGTGGAGAGGGAATGTTATTGAGTAGCCATTGTGTGTGACATAAGATTGCTTTGCAAAGGTTTCTGTTGTCAAGCATTCCTGTGTTTTTCATGGACGTTTGTACGACTTGGTCCGGGTTTAGAGTGTGACCGCTTTTCTGTTCGATGATTAGCAAGGCATGTCTCGTTTGCCCGGTTTACATAGTTTGCTGGATGAATTCCTGTTCTTTTTTGTGGTTTTTTCGCGTCTGTGTAATTGGATCACTGTTTGGTGCTCGGTATTGCTTTTGTGCGTCGAGTGCATGGTTTAGCGTGTAGAGTGTATTGAACTGCTGATGAGCACCGGCCTACAATTCTTACGGCCCTCGTCCAAGCTAGAGTGGATCTTTTTAGGTTTACTTTTTTTGCTTTAACGATATTTGCATTTTTGAATTAATTCTGGAATTTTGAACCTACTGGATGCGACTTTTTCCTAGTCAGCTATAAATGATTCGTTTGAATTTTTATTTTTCCTCGCTGTAGGATTTTGATTGCTTCATATTTCTGGTCCATCTGCTTGTGTTCTTATGTGATTACGGAGAAGGCCATAGAAGGAAGGAGTAGGTGTCAGAACATAGTACAGCTAAGATGATTGTCAAGGGCCGTATTTCCTTTTTGAGACAAGGTATTCTAATGAGTGAAATTTCCTTAGCTGATTAGTATTCTGGTAAGACTGGCTTTAGCAGTGCTTTAGCTTCTCTTCAGTGATTTAGTAGAATTTCGCAGGTTCTTTTGACTTTTTTGCTGAAAAAGTTTGTATTTGAGCCAACGACATTTAGGCAATCGCGCAGCGAAATTAGTCATCATTAGTGAATATCATTATTTCCTGTGAGCATTTAAAGAGTCAATATTTCGCGTGGTTGGAATGAATCAAGTTTTTGGGTGAATTAATTTCAGTTTTATTATTATGACAGCATTGTCTGAGGACGGTGCAGTGCCGACAAAGTTTTTTATTTAGAGAAAATGGTGTAAGAGTTGAAAAAGTTTTTCTTTTGTTAGTTATTTGCATTGTTGAGTCGAAAGTACTTGTTCGTGTCGTTTCGTCAGATGTATACGATTTGTAAATATTGGTATTTATCAGAAATGTTTCTATTCATTAAAATTTGGGTTGCTTTAATTCATCTCGCGATCAATAAGCAATGGCGGCAAATATCACACTACCAGATTTAAATTGGCGTATTACCATATCTGATGCTCAGGCTTGGGTGGTGTGCGCGAGACGGCTCCGAGCGACAGTATGGCGCCATGAAGTGCGGCTATGGCCTGCTGCAAGGCGGAGCAGAAGGGAGGGAAGTATCTAGAATCTTTCCGATTTTCATTTTCTTTGTAATTGTCGTATAGGAAAATCATGGGAAAACTAATTTGTGGTTAACAAATGTAATCAGTGTTCGAATTTATGCATTGCAAATTGCTCACGTCGTGATCTTCGACTCTTTCGAAAAATTCCTGTCTTGTCTATGACGCTTTTACAGCGTTTTCGAAAGATCTTATGCTGGCTTGGACCCGGTTAAAAAAACGTTGGCTCGAGCGGCAGTTATTGAACCGCCGGGTAAAGCGATATTTCGATAATTTATATTGCGAAAATGGCGTCAATAATGGGTGCGGTTGCGTCAAAAATGAGAAACCCGTAAAGACGGTGTCCCTTCGAAAGATTTTACGTGCCATGACTCTTGGCGAATTGAGCTCGCTATGGAAAGCTGTTCGAAGTGGTGGTTCGTGTATTTCGGATTGTATCGTGTCCCCGAAGTCTTCGCTTATCGCAGTATCGGATGCGTCTGCTGGCGCGGACTTCGCTGCAGTGAAAACGTTAATTTCGTCCTACAACACGTTTATGATGCCTTGTCTTTCGGACGACGATCTGTGCCGGATGGTCCCCTTATCATGGTGTCGGCTGGCCGATCACGATAGTGCCGAGAGCTTGGGTGATCAGAAAACAATTTGTTGCAATCCTTACCATTACGGGCTAATGGTGTCAGGTAGGTCGGTCTTTCATCGTCCGGAATCGCATGCAGCATTCACCTGATTTTCCTGGGGACAGTTTCAATGATTTGATGTGGGCGTGCGTGCTTCACCCTCCCGATGTCTCCTACTTCTAAGGGAGGATCGATCGGAAGAAATCGGGGACGCGAATGATAATACCCATGATCGGCTCCAAGTTTTTTCGTGTCTGGGCTGTAGAGGTTGTTTTGAGTTCTGATTGCGTGTTTGTACGAGGTTTTACTATCATTTTCATCTTGTTCTGGAGTAAGCCGGGGCAGCTGATATGTCGTCGAAAGTTATGGTTTCTACCTTTCGCTCACACTATTCATGGGAGGGCGGCGCCTTTATGTCGGCCGGCATGTTGATTTTATCTTCACCTTGTCTTGTCGCTGCGCTCATTGAATGACTGGCGATGGGGGCTGAGCATTAGTTCGGCAGTGCAGTGTGTATCGGCAACGCCCGCCTTATGGAAAGAATTGTACAGCCTAGATTTACGCATGTGCGTTTGTTTTTCAGACATTGCCTCCAGTTCGTCGGGCGCCATCGACCGGGCCGACGAAGGACAATCTAGGGCGCCATTCGGGCGATCGGACTCCAGTCTCTGTGACGATAACGCGGAAAAAAGGAATGAGGACTACGGTAAGGGCCTTTTGCGTAAGAAAACACTTATCATCTTGATTTGAATGACTTCCCAAACTTGAATGGATAATGTACTTTTACACGATTGTAATTGCGTAATTGACAGTGCTTCGCCAGATAAATTCGGGGATTCTCCTTTTTTGCATTGCGCATCTATAAAATACATAGTGTGCTGCATCTGACCAGAGCTGGCTCGCTGGCCTGTGTTCAATAGCAGTGGTAGATGGTGTATGCGAGTCCTAATCCAGGGAACATATGACATCATATGACGGACTGTGCTGTGCGTTTCAGATTGCGACACCGGCTTTTTTTCTGACACATCCGGAACGCGTGATTCGAGAACGGTCGATGACTACGGCTTTCCCGATGCGAGCAAAATTAGCAGTCAAGAAACCTTGGACAGTTCAGGTATGTTCGTTGCACTTGGTGCGTGCTAGGATGTTCATCGAGCCAGGTTCTCGAAGGGCCTGGAGGTTCCTCGTGCAGATCAGATGACTTCGTTGTTGTTCCAAACAGGCCTTGTTTTAGGCACTCGGAACCAACCGTGGTGCCATGTCGCATACTGGGAAGAAAACCGTCGTGTGGGTTCTCTCTTATCCGTGGAAGACAAGACTGGCTTGGTCTATTACGACGCACCCAAGCAGCCTTCTTGTATGGCTCGATCCAGTCTTCGAGTGGCGTCGCTAATTCGTAGTGGCTGTTCTGATCCAATCAGAAAAACCCGTGTTAAAATTGGACTCGGTTTTGCCTTGTTTCGACGCCGTGGCAGCATTTGGTTGTACAATCGCAGCGACAATTGCATTTTCGTCAGATCGAATACGTGCTTTTGGAATCGTGCCCGACCATTGCGTGTGAAACCTGGCTGTTGCTGCCGAGTACATCAGGTGGGTTTGAAGGCGACTCGGACCGCTAGTGGGCCCGAAGAATCACCCACTGCCTTGATCAGTTTCGTTAAAGGGTGGGGTCGGTCGTATGTTAGACCATTCATAACATGCTGTCCGTGTTGGGTACAAGTGATTTTCAACTCGTGAGCAGTCAATCGTTTCAAGTTGAGTTAGTTTTGGAGTAGACTTTTTAAACGTTATGCGCACCAGGGGCCTGTTCAAATTGGTGTAGTGGGCTGAAGAATGTTAGCTTTTCTTGTTCGTCGATTCGATGGTTTTATAAGCATTTGTTGAGGGCATTTATGTTTTGTGGCCATATTGTACGAGTTAGATAGGCCTAATGTTTTCTTGACAGCACACGGCGTTTGTATCTTGCGTTTCTACCTCCGTCGCCAGTTTGGGGGTTTAACGCCGAATTTTTTGAGGAAATTGTTAATTTTTTGATGTTGGTAAATGTACGAGGATGAGATAATATAAAAGCATCTGAGAGCTTAGATTCATAAAATGGAATTGCACTGTCGAATACAGATTACACCCTCACTACACGCTAATATAGTAAACAGGTTCCTATAAAAATATAAGTAACATATCCGTTACCCGTATAATACAGTAAGATGTGGCGGCGTACGAGCAGGGATCGTCTAGCTGAAGCTTCCTGGCGGTTCTCCCCCGGGTCCATTCATTTGGGTCAGTACGCGGTCCAGCCACTGCAAGGGGCCGTTCAAATGTAGCTCTATCCAACACGGAGTCGATGTGATCGTTTGACGTCGGTAATCGGCTCCCCATCCCTTCACGAAACTGACTCGAATAGTGCACATGCGCGTCAGCGAATAGACTGCTTCGAAGCCTTGGGTCACGCTGGCCGACAGCAGTTTGGCGAATTCTTGGTTGTTGAAGATTTTCAAGTTGCAGCCTGAAACAAGGGAATCTGAGGAGGACAAGGCGGTTTTACGTGAAGACCACATACCCGGCGGGATCTTGCACACTGTAGCCGGATGCCATCCATAAATATGGTTACAGTTGGGACTTTGGACGAAGACGGCCGAATCGCTCAGACACTCAGTGAATACCTCGCCACCGATGTAATAGAACCGTGCTCCACGTCCTAAATATGGTCACCTGTTAGGGGGATACCCGCCAAGCACTCGCACTAGACTCGAAGCAGCACCAGGACCCCTCCATACTTACCGATATGTTTGCGTGCCTCGGCCACGGATGGGTTTCGATTCACGTTCGACAATAGACCCAAGCAAAATCGCTCCGCGTTTGACGGGTCGCAAAATCCATCCACAGTCAGTGATGGCTGACCAGCGTGAAACGTTTCGCCGACACGTTGCTGCAGCTCGTAGTAACTGACTGAACACCAGTACTGCGGTTCTTGGTATTCGATAGGATTATACGTTTCTAAAAAATAACCCGATGAGCATGCAAGTCGACCCACAAAGAGGGGGCGACTAGTTGAATTAGTAACCCTAGCAGAACTGCCCTCATAGTCTGGCAAATACTATCCACTGCACATCAGCAATTCGAATTTGGCGCGCTTTATCTTTCTGGAAATCACCCACTCCTCCCTCTCCCTTAAGCTCTGACTGGTTCTCCCGCGTCCCTCTTGGGGAGGCCTGACGTACATACAGTGCCAACAATACAGTCAAATCGCCCTAACTGATACAATCTAGACGACTTACCCAAATTTGGCGAGCTCGTCGGCGAGATGTCGCTGAACGCTAAAATCCAACGATAACCTGAGCACGGGCGGATGCAAGTCGCGAAACTGGCACTTACGTGACAGTTGTTGATCCATACTTTCCGCATCCTCGCTCAGGTACCCGGCGTGCGGTGATTCTGCGATCAGCACGGATTACTCTCCCTGTTTCCAAAAATAGGCACCAGCACTCACCGACGTTACTTGGAAATAACGGCGTGTCCATTTCTCGTAAATTCATATTACGCGGCGAGGACGGATCCTCCTCTTTGACCACGACCGAAGCTGACACGTCCATTAGATTACGCCCACCACCAGGAACAGTGATCAGTGAGTGCTCGCCCATATTCCCCGCGTTCTGCTGACTACACTCACTCTGACTCGAGGAAAACTTTGGAACTAGAATTGGCGGCAAAACTGAAAAAAGCACAAATTCCAATATCCATATACCAAGTACATTTTCACCAACTCACTTGGATTTTCGATCTTATCATAATGATAAGGATTCACACACACTTCCTCCCGCTTCAAATTGAACGCGTACTCGCAATGGGGCACTGGCTTCAGGTGATGATGCGATTGCAGATCCGGATAACGCCACAATCGACAGTACATCAGGTGGGGAATCCCCTTGCGCTGCGATACTTGAACACGCCCGTCCAGAGACCTGCAATGTAAAACAGAAGCCGACATAGATCACAGGCGGTTACAACAGACAGGCTCCCCCCCCCCCACAGGCGGCACAGGCAGTTCTTTGCGAGAAAACATTTCTCGCAAGAGAAACACGGCCACCTCCCGTTCACTGCCAGCCCTTACCTTGGTATGGTGACGCATTTCGTGTACTGATCCTGGTTTCCAATAGCTTTCTCCAACTCTTCCAACTGTCCCGTTTTCTTCAATTTCTTTACTAAACTCTTCACCGCTTTTTCGCACCACTTCCCTTCCTAGAATCACTTCGATTATCTCTCCGGTCCTCTCTACTCGCCACTTACATTATCCTTTCCTTGTTGCCCATCGGCCGTTTTTCGCCAGCTTAATAATAACTTGACACTTGGATTGGGCGGACTCAACGGACTGCTGCTGAACAACGAATGCATCTCGGCAGCCTGGCCGCTCGCACTATCGTCGAAGAATCGACTAGTCCAAGATTCGACAGCAGCTGCGAGAGCGCTCCACTCCGCCCAGACGTCCTTGAAAAACACGCCTAAACGTAAACTGGCATTCAACACACACGAGGCAAGGCCTTCATAAAGTACAGCTCCAGTTGAATTCTCAACTCTTGCATCAATCAGCTAACGAGAAAAGGTAAAGTTTATTCGCACGGCGTCTTACACTACACAATGCGGGCATAAAAAACACACCTCCACTCCAGCTTATAAGAAACACTAAAAGGTCAAATGGCTGAATCGCGTGACACTTTGCAAAGGTAATATACAAATAAAAGGGGTACATAACCTAGACATACAAATCCGTTATTCATGCACATTTTCAAACCCGCATCCGCGCGAATAATGAGAAAAGAATAGGAAATAGAAAAGTCATTAAAAATACAAAAAATGCTCATTCTCGCGCAGATAATTGCACAAGGAGTGAACACAACATGAAATGCTCATGAATGCGGACAGTACTTACACTACCACAAGCACTATGTTCAACACCGGGTAAAACAATTCGTAAAAACCCACAAAAAAGTTTTGATTAAAACGCTGATTTTTCCCAGTCTGAGTTTGTCTACCCCAACCTACAAAACGCTGGTCGAGGTAGGGGCCCATTGGATCGGCTGAAACTTCCCATACTGCTGTACACCTCCGCAAGAAGGCCCCCCCCCTAGAATTGTATAAGCGTACGAACCAAATATGAAATTTATCGCAGCAGATTCAAAAAACGGGCAAAAACTTGTTCAAGTGCGACTGGAAATATAACCAGCTGGGCCTTCCATTTGTGTCAGCACACGATCTAACCACTGCAAGGGACCGTTCAAGTGCAATTCAGTCCAGCATGGCGTGGCCGTAATCGTTTGTCGTCTGTAATCGGCGCCCCATCCCTTGACGAAACTGATCCGGATTGTGCACATTTCTTTGAGTGTATCCACTTTCTCATAACCTTGCGACACGCTCAACGACAAAAGACGAGCGAATTCTTGGTTGTTAAAAATTTTCAGGTTGCATCCTAAAATGATGAAATAGAATATGCCCTCGGCGAGGCAAGTGTTTTGAGATATTGGCTTACCCGGGGGTACTTTACATACGGTCGTTGGATGCCACCCGTATCTCAAATTACAATTAATGCTTTGAACAAATATGGCTGACTCGCTCAAACATTCCACAAACACCTCGCCTCCGATGTAATATAAACGAGCTCCTCGGCCTTAAACGCATGAATTGCCGACTACTGCACAGTCTGGCATGAAAAACTTAGCTCGTACTCACCAATATGTTTTCGGGCCTCGATTACTGCCGAATTGCGGTTGACATTAGACAACAAACCCAAACAGAAGCGTTCAGCGTTCGAAGGGTCGCAGAATCCATCGACGATCAAGGACGGCTGGCTCGCGTGAAAGATTTCCCCAACACGCTGGCTCAATTCGTAATAACCGACCGAACACCAGAAAGGTGGTTCGCAGTACTGAACTTCGTAACAGTCGCCTGAATTTGCAAGACAGTCTTCGCACAGTGATACAGTGCAAGCTAGACAAACACTCACTGGGACTCATAGCGGATGATTGTAACGGCATCGGCTCATTAGCTGCTGAAATACAACAGATGTGTTCAAACCAGAGTCCAAACTAAATTGGCATACCTTGATGATCCATCATATCCCCACCATCATCACTGAGATAATCCGGCTGGGGAGAATCTAAAGACGAATACAGATTGCCTCGTGAAATATGATTGTCTGTAAGCACAGGCTTTCACACTTACCAACATTCTGCGGAAACAGCGGCGTATAATCGCTGGAAAAATCAACGTTCTCCGGTACTCCGACACTCTCTCCCCTGACATGCATCGATGAAAATGTGCTGGATGCGCCATTCGATACTCCAGCGCCAGGTGACGACAGTATCACGCCGCCGGTGCCCGCATCGACAGTCGATATAGAAATGCCACTGTGTTTCGGGACCATAATTGGTGGCAGCACTAAACAGAAAATAACTGCTACACTTGATAACAAGTAAATTAGGGAGGAATATACTTGGCGTCTCGATCTTCTCGTAATGATACGGGTTAACGCAAACCTCTTCTCGTTTCAAATTGAACGCATACTGACAATGCGCCACTGACTTCAACTGGTGATGCGATTGTAAATCCGGAAAACGCCACATACGGCAATATATAACGTGGGGCAGTCCTTTCCGTTGAGAAACTTGCAAACGACCGTCCAAAGATCTGAAAATGCTTCGATTGGAAATCATTTTTTATCCAAAAGACTTGGCTTACCTGGCGATTGTAATGCATCTAGTGTGGGGATCCTGGTTGGCGATGGCTTTCTCAAGTTCGTCCAGCGTACCCGCCTTTTTCAGCTTCTTTACTAAGCTCTTCACGGCTTTCTCGCACCATTTGTGATCCTGAAAGCAGAATACACTGACGAACGACAGACAGACAAGAGCTAAAGGACATGACATCAGCAGTGTAAAAATTGTCCACTGTCTGATAATTAGAGGACGAGAACTGATTAAAATGTATGCGGCAAAGGCAGGTAACTAGTAAAAACCTGGCGAACCAGACTGTCTCGTCGTCAAGTCAAAAAAAGAGGGCCTGGCACAAGCTGGACAAGAAAAGGTACCCAAGCGGTTCGTATTCAGGCATTCCAGGCCTGTTCAAATGGCTGGTCGTTTATTTCAGTTGGCCTCTAAGGCTGTTGGCAGTTTTTAGAAAATAGATTTCGAGAAAATATAGAGAGAGAAAGTAAAAACTCGTACTTCCGTTCTGTGGCCTTCCTCGTATAGGGAGAGCAGTTAAGAACATGCAGGCCGCATAAGCTTACCTCAGCTCCGGGTGGCGGCGGTCCTTCACTGGCCTTTTTCCAACCCAAAAGACGTTTCACAATGGGATTCGGCGGACTGAGAGGTCCACTAGTGAAAATCGTTGTCATATCGCCCAAAAGTCAGGAAAATTTATTTCAATTTCTTAAATTGAACACACACAATTTCCGGTTCGATTGCAAAAATGAGACGAAATCGATAAAAAGAGGCACCGAAACGCGACAAAAACAACCACACTGTCTGCGACGGGACAAAAAGACTTGTTTGCGTAGGCAGTCGGCTGCCTCAAAATTACTTGCCACACAAGCAGCCGGGGAAACCAGACACTTGTTTACACACAGGGGCGGAGCTACTCATGACAAAAGTCAGAGATGTCTGCAAGCAGCGGGAATTTATGAAATCCCACCTAAAACAGAGTCGAGGCATGCGTGCACCCAAAATTGTGCAAGGAGACTCGACTTCGACGAACACCTGCTTCAATACAAAACGATCATGATGGCCGATCAAGCAAAAGCTCATCTTATTAGTCAATTGTACTCGATAGGTGCGATCAAGTTCGGCGAATTTCAGCTCAAAGCTGGTGGAATTTCGCCGATTTACGTCGATTTGCGGGAAATCATTTCGCATCCAACATTATTGGTATGTCCACTGGAGAGGGGCTACGTATTGCACGAGTCCTTGAAATACTTTACGCTTCTGTTTTTTCAGAAAGACGTAGCAGAGATCATGACAGCCATGACGAAAGATCTGGAATTTCAAAGCATTTGCGGTGTGCCTTACGGAGCCTTATCGATCGCTAGTGTCAGTGCCTTTGATTTCTGTAAGTCAGAGCACGAGTGCAGTTTTTCTGTGCAGGTCATCAGCGTTCTTGGCAATGCGCCGATGGTCATGTTTCGAAAAGAAGCAAAGGAGCACGGCACAAAGAAGCGAGTGGAAGGAAAGTATGCAGTGGGCCAGACGTGTTTGATAGTCGAGGACGTGGTGACTACGGGTTCCAGTGTTGTGGACACCACTCAGGTACGGCGTGCTTGCCCCATCACCTCGTTGTCATTGCGAGAGTTGGTATTTCAGGTCCTTCGAGATCACGGCCTGGTCGTGAAGGATGCCATCGTTGTTATGGATCGTGAGTCTGGTGCTGTCGAGAAGCTTTCGAAAGAGGGAATCCGCGTGAAAAGGTACACTGCACTGATGAGACATTGCGCCAGCTGGTTGAGGGTGGGCTTTACGTTAGGTAGCTTTTACGTGGTTGCTCGAATACAGCGAGTATAATGGAAGTATCTTTTCCCAATCAGTTCCTGTTCTGACTTGATCTTCTTTTAGCATACTCAAGCTAAGCGAAATCGTCGCACATTTGCCCAAAGATCTTGATCCGTCGTTGCGAACAAAAGTCGAGAAATACTTGTCCAATCTAAATGAGGTCGTTCCCGCCCCTCTTTCGCCCACAGACGAGGTAAGACTCCGTTGGTCTGAAGATAGGAAGGTGCCCCGTCGCCCGACGGGCGCTAAACCACGTGGGAAAGAAAGCGGGCCCAGTATGTCCGACGGATCCTCTAAAATTTTAAGCATTCAAGGTACAGACTGTCCGTACGTGCTCACAACACTTTTTTACGTTTATTCTGTACCCTCAACCGTTTTGGTTGTACCATTTGAGAGGACGCTCCCAAGATGCCTGGAAGGGAGTTTCTTTTCTATTGCTGTTTTGTGCATATTTTGCGCCTGCTGTACACAAGTAATGGTAAGTTTATTTCATGCGAATAAGAAAACCAGGAACGACTGGAGTTAATTTGCCCCAAAACCATAGCGCAGCGCTTTATCAGATAATAGGGCGATAACTTGATTCCTCCAAGTAGCATCATAAGAGGGCCACTCTTCAAATAGTGTCTGATATGGGTTGCACTTTGTCGTGGATCTTGCAAAGTTTTGTGCTCTGGTACACTTTATAACCTAATATCCAGTCAAAACTAACGCTAATCCTCGCTCTTATGTTTTTTGTATTCCCTGTATGATCAAACAAACAAGAGGGCTAAGACTAGAAAGCATCAGGAGGAAAGCTAGCCCTACTTGGTGTCCTGACCCGCACATGAAGAGTAGTTTGAAACCTTTGATTGTGTGATGTGCCCTCAAGAATGTGGTCTTTGAGGATGGTAATATTGGTTCGCATATTTGTGCCATAAAATTGCACGCGGATATTATTCAGGATTTTTCATCGGACTTCACAGCATAGCTATGCTCGCCTTGTTTGGGACAACTTGATTGCAAATGCAGGTTTTTGCTGTCCCTGTCACGTTGGGAAACTATATATTGCGAAAATCAGTCAGTCGTATCAAAAGGATAGCAAAAATGACGTCCTATAAAGCAAAAATCTACGATTGTCTGATGAAACTGGCTAGATAATGTTAAAGGCTACCAGGTCGATCCCCACGAACCAAAACTCAGTTATAGTAAATGAAGAATTGGTTAAGAAAAACCCACTAATTCTTCCCCATTGAATAATTTTCTGCTATATTGGCTCGTAACAGTGGTTTGAGTATTGGACGGGTTGACTTTAATGACACGCGACTCCTTGCAATTCGTTTCAGGCATGGAGTTTGGAGCGTCGGCGGTCGACGATGACACACCCGAGTGCACGGCGATTGGTTGAGATTATGCTTAAAAAGAAGACGAATTTATGCGTCGCCGCTGACTTGGCTGAATCATCTAGCATTCTTCAGGTAAGTCCTCTTCTGTGGGGACTTGCATAGATGCATGCTCTATTAGTGTCATTGTGTTTTAGTTGGCGCGAGATATTGGTTCGCATATTTGTGCCATAAAATTGCACGCGGATATTATTCAGGATTTTTCATCGGACTTCACAGCATCGCTTAGTAAACTAGCGTCGGAGCTGGATTTCTTGATTGTCGAGGACAGGTAAGAAGGGCTGAATAGTCAGGTGTTCTAGCTGGGGCCTTCATCGCAGGTCAAGGAGTCTTTTAAAACCAGTTCCGCTAGGCGAGGGTCGTACATCAAGTCCACATGTCATGCAGATTCCTCTGTCATGTGGGAAACGGGTGGGTGCATTCAACGACATGGGAACACAAGTTAGCATTTTAGATCCAGGCTTCACTCTGGCACTCCTAAGCCACACTGCCCCAGGCTATCATGCTGTTATAGGAAATTCGCTGACACGGGTAATGTGGTTGCCTTACAAACCGGTGGCCTGCATCAGCTCAAGTCCTGGGTGCATGCATTCACCGTCCACGGTGTTTCTGGGCCCGGCGTTCTGGATGGGTTAAAAACGGTAAGGTGGTCTTGCTAGTATGCAGTGCAGTAAGCAGGACGAGATTTCTGTTCTCAGATTTGTAACGAGAAAGCAATCGGGTGTTTTCTGGTGGCGCAAATGAGCTCGGAAAAAAACCTGTTGGACGAGAATTATCAAAAAGGTGGGTGACCATTCATCTGTTGTCTTCGCGTGGCCCCAGCGTCGACCGACCCCACCCAACGTTGTACTGTTAGCATGACGATTCATGTCATGTCGTACTATATCCATAGTCAAGCACCATACAGCACAATCGAGGGCTAAGGGGCACAAATTGGGCAATCATCTTTACCCAGGTGGGAGTCGAACCCTGCCCTGTATTCTCTTCCCTTGGCCATCCGTAGAGGGCATTCGCACTCAGGCGGGAGCGTGGACGGGTCGAAGGATCTCGGATAGAAACGAGCAGAGGAGAGTAGGGATGGCGAAGAGATGTCCGCTTTGAGGCTCCTCCCTGCACGCGAGAGTTGGCAGTGTCTAATTAGCCTTTCGGGGTGGCCAGTATGCAGACAAAAGGTGGGAGGGGTCAAAACTTAAAAATGGTGTGGTGGATGTCATTTATGGGCGGCCCCTCCAGTGGGTTGAACTGTGAATTCTAGTGCCTGCATGCAAAGATACTTGATACAACGCGGAAAGATATTTTAGGGGCGATTCAAAGTTCTCGATCGTAATTCAGGGATCCCGACGTTCTCGTGGCCTAGCGGGTTAAGGCGTCTGCCTCTCACGCTGGGTGCGCACTTACAGGGGAGGGTTCGACTCCCGCCTCGGTACAAAATGATTGTAAAATATGTTCCTTAGTGCGTTGTAAAGTGCTTGGCTGTGGATAAAGTATGACATGACATGACATGACATCCGATCAATCCGCAGCTTGGGTCGGTTCCTCCAAATCGATGGGTCCACCAATGGATAGCACCTGCTTTCTGTTTCAGCCGTCGTCCAAATGGCATCATCCTTCCCCGACCTTGTGGCTGGTTTCATTTGTCAGAAGCGAGTTTTGGAGAATCCTGCCTTTCTTTATCTATCGCCGGGTAAAATTGTTGGTTGTCCTGCTTTTTTGTGGGGTCTAACCTCTTAATCTGCATTCAAGGCGTACACCTAGAAAAAACCACTGACCACTTGGGCCAACAGTGGCGATCTCCTGAAGACGCTATCGTTCGTGACAAGGTGGATGTGGTTATAGTCGGTCGAGGAGTGATCACCGATCCTGATCGCAAAGCGGCGGTTGAAAAGTATCGAGAAGCCTCGTGGAAAGCACTGAACAACAGAAAGTGAGACAAAGACAGTGGATTTGATACGATTATATTTTTCAAGATTCACAAAATAAGTTGGTTGATAACAGAGTGACACAGTCTAACACAAATGTTGCGGCATCTGGACAGGGGCAAAATCCTTCTCTTGACGCTTCAAATCGTACTCAATTTCCTTAAACAAAATCTTGTCACTCGCCAAAATCTCTTTCATTTCGTTTTTATAATCCTTGGTCAGTTCGGCCAGATACACTATCAATAATCGTATCAAGCCGCTTCTACGGTTTTGTTGAAGAGTTGTCTTGAGCGACATGAGTGTCGGGACGATGTGCTCGATTGCATTCTGTTTTACGGCTTGACTGATCGTCTTCTTGGCCGCTTCTACCAAAGCAGCTGCGGCCGGGTCGACGTCCTCCGCCAGATCATCGTTGGCAGCCGCATTGGCCGAACTGGACAAGGTGGTCAGCTTCATCTCCTTGGACGACAAGACGACCAAACTGTCCCACAGTACCTCGTCCGAGTTGTGATCCAGAGGCACCACCTCGTCGGCCACAGCCCCCAGAATATCTTGGCAAATACGCGTCGTGGTCTGGAAGCGTTGTTCGTCGCTGAACTGACTGATCATGAATCGATACAAGTACAGTCGATGCATCCGATTCTCCTTCCCAGATAGGGCGAATTCTTCCTTTTTGTCCTCGCCTTCAATGTCGACCGACGCGTGCCAGAGCGGGTGCCGAGTGTCGTTGAAGTAGAATAGGCACTCGAGAAAGTGCAGGTAAAACATCATCGGCTGCCGTTGCAGCAGAATATTAACCAGGCAGAACTCCGCGAAACTTCTGATTTGAGAATCGGCGTCTAAAAGAGCAGTGAGGAAACGAAAAAGTAAAGCTCCTCGCCATTTTAGGTAATCTTCCTTCAATAAATTGGTTAGAAGGGTCAACGTTTGTTTGCGAACCAACGCCGATGGATCTCGAAGACGACGTGAAATCCGGCCGATGTGGCAATCGATCAGGGACGTATAACGCAGGCATAAATCCGATAATACGATTATGATATTGTTCCGTATGGTGTAATCAGTTGCTGAATCCGATTCGGCTACTAAAACAGCCACAATTTTCTTGGCGTACATTTCGTTTTGCAAGCACATTTTTCCCAGTGCGATGACAGCGTGAGCACGGATCGTGGCCGATACTTCCACACCAAATCGCAAATTCTTTTCGGGCGAAACGGTTTGCTGGCTGGACGACAATTGCGTGTTCTGGCTGAAAGATGGTCCTTGCTGGCTGGAGGACATTTCCGAACGCTGCATGTTTGACTCGGGTCTGGAAAACAGTTCAGCGTATCGATCTGCAGCGACAAAAGCGATCATCATGTAGAAATTTCGCTGATTCACAGTGACATCGGGCTGAAGCTGGAAGAGTTCGCCTAACATGAACAAATGGCGCAAAATATCTTCTTCGTTTCGTTGTCCAACTGAAGAATTCTCTTCATCGCCAGCCGAAAACACGATTGGTGACAAATAATTTACACATCTGTCAGCCATACACTTGCACAACACATCGAATCCAGTGGTTCTTCCAGTCGTGAAGAACTGCCTTAATGCGTGCATTGCATCGGCGATGTTCTCAGATGGCAGCGAAAAAGTTTCCACACGCTTTTTGATATCAAACGCGAAAAATTCCATGGTGGCCACGTTTAATTTCTTGGCTTTTATAGCTAGAATCTTGGCTGCATAGTTGAATACATTGCCAGTAAGCCCGCCTTCCGTCCACGCTTCCTTCAGTCCATTGACATCGAAACCAGAATGCTCAGCCAGTTCGGACAGCAGAAACCAGGCGGCTGATGACTTTGCTGGCTGTCGTGTCGTTCTTTCGATGAAGCCAATCAAGTTCTTCGGTATCGAGTCCTTCTTCTGTAGATGCTGTAAAATACGCTGGGCATATCGATTAGTCGCGCTGTCCATTGTCATCGCTGCCACCAATCGCCACGCACGTTCACCATCTTCTCCATTTTCAGTCAGTTTCGACGTGACTGCTTGGCGGAAAGCATCGACGCATTTTTCTTGCACGGCCGTTTCTCGATCGACGACTAATGGCAGTACATCGGACAACCAAGCTTTCTCCAAAATATCGTCGCGACGAGTTAGAAGCAGTGCCGTAACCGACTCCAACGCTTGTTTTCGTACTGACACGGCCAAATCCATACAACGATGCCGGAAAATTGAAATGCTCTCTTCATTCAGACAATGCGGGATGATGGTGATCAGACATTCTAAAGCTTGAATGGCCGCCTTTCGAACTAATGTCTTGTCATCGCTGCAACGCTTCATGAGCAGTTTCTGCAGATGGCCAGAGATAATGAGACCAGTCGGCGTGGTCACAGCGAGAAAAGATTCAGTCGATGGTTCCCTAATTTCACTATCCGCCGTAATGGTGTCATCCCCGTCCCTCGCAGGAGCGTCGTTGTTGTCAGCCACGAACTCGACCAACAATCGTCGCAAAACATCCTGATCGCCGTCGTGGTCCATCGAATTAGTCAACCGCTTTCCAGTGTCCTCCAAAATTTGTGTCAACGAATTCAATGCTCGACATCGAACGCTAGCAGCCTTGTCCGAACAGCGACCAATGATCAGACGAAGGCACAACTCTAGCAATTTCTTGGCCTCGCCTCGACCAACTTCGTCAGAATCAGCCATCTTTGCTACAGTTTTGTCAAGTAATGACAAAACGACATCGAGGGCGAACGCACGGTATCCGACCTTCGAACTCCTCGCAAACTTGTTTAACCATTTCAGGAATTGCTGAAACGAGTCCGTCGGCAGTTCCAACGCCAATGCGATAATCAGTTGTGACACCTTGGCCCTAAGACAACATACTGTTCTATGTTTTCAGATAGTAAAATCAAGTGCCATACCTGTAATCAGCCTTGTCGGTCACCTTGGCGCACAGATGTTGTAAGATGATGCAGACAGGTTTGGCGACACCATCCGGATTACTTTTTAATAAATTCTGCACAAAATTCTTGGCCAGATCACGCAATCGAACAAGGGCAACAGGAATCGTCGATGAAGCCACGTGTCGACCATCCGTCGAAACCATAAGGAGATATGGGAGCAAGTGCTTGAACACGGAACGAGCGATAATTTCGATTCGGTCGTTGCTATCCGTTTCGAATAATTTGTGCAGAATTGCCAAGGACAAACTGGCTGGATTTCGATTTGAAAGATCGTATTCTCCGCCCGCCCTCGCTGCACTATCACTTCCATCCGACGTAATACTCAATAAGAGGCAAAGAGAGCTGCTCAAACTTTCGACGCATTCTACCTGCTCGACCAAGGAATAATGATCAACGAATTTCCACAATGCTATCAAAAAATTTCGAATGAGCGTCTTCAGTTCGTCGAAGCTGATTTCTTGAAATGACTCATCTTGGTTGCTTTCCGCTACTGAGCTCAGAGATGGAGATCGAGGGCGGTTCACTTGTCCACGACCACGGCCACGTCCGCCACGACGACCGCCGCCTCCGCCACGATTGCTTGTCGCCGATGGATCTCTTTGGTAGACCGATGACGCTATGTTCTTCAAAGTATCCAGCGATTTCTGGAAAACAAAAAACCGCAAAAAAATTAAAAACCCTCAGGCCAATCACTGGCCCTAGAAGGTCCCAGCACGACTGCCACAACCCAGGGGCCTGGATAAGATAAACAGCATCTAATTCAGATATGGCCTGCATCCAACGGGTGTAATTTGACCTCCACGCTTTCACAAGCAAAACCTTCACTCTGCCTCAACGTGCCTAGATGGGGAAACAAGGCTGCTGGAACTCATCAGCACAAATTTTTGTTGACATCCATTACCGGCCCAGCCCGTATTACACTGAAATACATGAACAGAGACAACTTTGGATCAGACCCGTGCTTTACCAGAAACCCAATAGAGCCAGACCTAATAAACCTGAAATCGACTCACTTGGAACAGAGATGCATTGAAAACGTGATAGGCATTTCCGCCTTTGATTGCACACAAGCTGATGTACGCCTCGGCGGCAAGCAGTCCGTTTCGTTTAGAGTCGCCGGAAGCCGTCTTTTTCTGAAACCGAATGTACGAGTTGATAAACAGAACTATCGGGTCATACATGAAAAGAAGAGACCTGAGAACAATCGATCAGATAAAACAAATACGCAATGAAAGGTTTTAACTGTCCGCTATCGGCGAGTTCCGTCCAAAAAGATGTGGTCTCCACTGCAGAAGACAAGTGACGGCGGCACTTCGAAGAGCCTAACAGGAAAGGAAAATGAAGTCCTGGGAACAGGTGTCGTTTTCAAACAAGTACAGTATGTACTGTAGGTCTGGTCTAGATACCCTCACGTCGTGGATGTATAATATAGGTATGAACTTGCGTCAGTCGAGCTCGGATAATTGCAATCGATGCGGACGCCAAAATTAGATACAATTAGACAAAGTTGTAATTATCCGAGGTTGAAATACACATAAAAACATACTGCTTAAAAATCGGGGAGCGGGGGGACTCGTTGCAGTTATTCGAGGTCGACTGTATATGTATACTGTTTGAAGCCCCCCCCCCCGCATATTCAGCAGGTAGGTAGGTATACAGTAGGCCTACTTATACGTATCCGTATAGGGTAGGTACCTAATCAACGGATACTTACAATTGTTCAACAGTCGCGGCAGTGACTCCGCATCCATGATCTCTTCCAGAACGTAATCGGTCAATGGTTGGACTTCATTAAAATTGGAGTCCCAAACTTGCATGGTCCATTCTTCCGTGACGTTTTGAAAATTGAATTCGGAAATGATAGCCAGAATTTCAGAACCACCAGAATTTTCGTTCGCTGGCGCCATTATTTCTTCGAAAATAAATTGAGTCGATGAAAAGAAAAATGAGCCGAAAAAATATTGTTTCTAGCTCCTTAGTCCCGTGGGGAGAACCCGGCAAAAGAATCGATGTCTAACAAAAAGAACTAAAATCCAGAAAAGGGCGTCATGCTTGTTTTCCAAATCGTGCACAAAATCAGACTGCTTATAACAAAGTTTGTACCTGCGCATCATATTTCCTCGTGCCATCGTAATCGTAACCGGGAATGAACACGGTGAAAACTGATTCATAGACAAGTAGGAGTTCCGGAGTTTCGGTGGGCCGATCGATAGTTTGCCGATCGCAATGGAAAAGACTGAATTCTACGATATATGGAGCGATGGTAAGATTACAGTGCGATTCTTCAGGGATAGGTCCCCGGCCTAATTTGCCTCGAGGAATTCATAGGTAAAACCCGAGCCTTTTAAGGTAAAATGGGTGCGGCCCTACTTGCCCGCTCTGCTGCCCGAATTAATATCATACGCTTCTGGATCTGAAGCAAGAAGTCAAAAATGTCTGCGTTTTGCTCGCTATGTCGAAAAATCGTCAGCATTAGAATTTTGAAACTTTTTTCGGCTTCGTATTGCCGGATCAGGATGCCGGTTGGTGTCAAGAAACCTGTCCTAGTAGTCCCACTCACAAATACAAAAGGTTTTCGTTGGGTTTTAAAATGACTGATTGTTTTCCACGAATAGTCGAATTAGGGCCCGACGTGTCTAGCGAGGACACAATTGAGTCCACTTCCCCTCACTTCTTAGGCTTCCTGCGGTTACACATCCGAAAAGTATCGTTCTCTTTAAATTGAAGTTCGAATATTGATATTTGACCTTACGATTAGTAGAATTATGATCGTTTGAACTCCTACAGTTTAAGTGGTCCTGATCCGTAGCTGTCATGTTGCTTCCGCTAGCCGCAGCCCTTCCGTTCTCGAAAAGTGACTGTGTTTTCGCGGTATCTATCCGCCATTCGTTTGCCGTTTTAGCTCCTCCTTCGAAGCCAAAAGCCAGCATCGATCCAGAAATGGAGGATTATTATTTGAGACAGGTCAGAAAGAAACAGGCTCGCAAGTTTGTCCCGAAAAAAAAGAAAACGGTTGAGATCAGCGCCGTCGAACCGCCTCCTCCCGGCTCGTCATATAATCCCGCTTTTGATGATCACTTGGTATGTTTTACAGTTTTATTCTTTAAAATTCTAATCATGATGCAATTTCAGGTCCTGATGATGGAAGCAGCTGAAGCCGAAAAAGCCAAACTGAAAAAAGAACTGCGCATCGAGCGATTGTGTAAACTTCCGCCGCCAGGAGAATTAGTCACACCGGTAAGACCAGTTGAATTTTTCGAATATGGCTCTCATTAAACACCCGTTTTTTTGGAGGAAATCAAATTAAAAGAAGCTCGCGAAGGTCTCGATCCTGTCAGTAGCGATGAAGAAGAGGATGCGCCTGAGAAAACGGAAGAATCGTATTGTCCAGCTATTCCTGTGGTCAGTGCGGAGAACAGGAAATTGTCGTCGGTCAGGAAGCGTGAGAAGGCACGAAAGCAGCAGGAGAAAGAAAGGCGCAAACAGAAACTAGAGAGAATGCGCCAAAGTGAAGTTTTCAGGTACGAGTGATTTCAGATTGTGGAACTTTATTCCTAGAATTTTCCATTTCAGGCTTCGCTCGATCAAAAAAGACTTGCATCAAAAGGAAGAAGAACGAATGGAAAAGAAGGGACTCAGAAAGAAAAGACTGGAAAGATTGGCTAAAATTAGACCACCAAAATTGAGCGCCGTCCCGTACGAGCCGCCTGATGTCGAAGTGCAGCTGAGTTCAGAATTACGAGGCTCTCTGTTGGAGTTGAAGGTACGTGCATGGCTTCGAGCCCCAACGCAGTTACTTTTTAATTTTATGTGGATTGGGTCCTTCAACCCAGTTTCTTCACAGAATGTCCGACCCGTTTTGCCTTCTTCAGGCCAGCAATCATGATAGGATAAGAAAGAACGTAGGTCGCTCAACACGCACAGCAGCTTCCTCTGTCCCACCAGAAGCACCTCCGTGGAGGCATCCTGTACCAGCACCAGCGTCGCAGAATAATAACGAAAGAGATGGGAGGGGCCTTCCCGACTGGTGTTTGAGGGCCATTTTTCTGATTCTCTACTCCTTATGGTGTCTACTTACTGCGTCGAGTGATTTGTCCAGAGCTCAAGGCCAGTAACTGTCCTTCCCAGCCGGAATCGAACTTTTCAGTCAGAGCTAAAGCAACGCGTGGCTCACCTTAGTCACCAGAGCCACCGCTGCTGCTAATGCATGCCTTGCTGAGATGTCGCGATCGCATCTCATGTATTTCTGCTTTCTAGCCGGAAGGAAATTTGCTCGAGGACAGATACAAGAGTCTGCAAAAACGAGGTGTCGTTGAACCAAGGACAAAACAGAATCACCGACGAAAGTACGGGTTGAAGAAGTACGAAAAGCGATCACATCGTGAAATGCCCGACGATTACATACCTCGTTAGCCGCTGTGGACTAGCCACTGGGCTTTTGGTTTGAGAATAAAAATGCTGGAGTAAAAGTTACTTTCCTGGTTTGAGTATGGGTGCTTTATGACGGGTCTGTGACCCCTCGATCTCTTCTGATGTGCCCCTTGCGAAATGAATCAAATAGCTGCGGTCTACATTTAGGAAGTGACGGATCCTAGCGAAGGCGGGAGAACTGGAAGTGTTAAACATAAACAGGAAGTTTGCGTCGAAGTTGCGAAATGAATCGACCAGAGTTGTATGAGGTGAGAGGTGGACGTGTGCTGATCGGGTCATCCCAGATGTGATCAAGGTGTATGCTTTCAGGAAGTCAAGTTGTTCAAGAATGCGAGGGAACGAGAGCGTTACGACAACATGGCTGAGCTGTACGCAGTCATCAACACGTTGGAGTGCTTAGAGAAAGCTTACATTCGAGATTGTGTGGCGCCAAAGGAGTTAGTCATGTCTCGTATGTCGCACGAGTGCTCACATGAATGTTTCCCTGTTTAGATACACTGCTGCTTGTTCCAAGCTGCTCGTTCAAGTCAAGGCAGCATTCAAGCTGGTACAGGGCGAAGCGTTCGTTGACGTGGAGTCATTTGCACGGCAGTACAAGGTAAGCGTGGTTTGGCAGGGATCGGGGGTCTGCAATCGATAAGCAGATAATGAGGGTCCTTTTCGACTCGGCTGTCGATAGAGATGGAGAAATGCCGGTTCCAAACCAGGTTTGTTTTGTTTTAGCTGAACTGCCCCGCTGCTCTGGAGCGGATTCGTGAAGATCGTCCAATCACGATCAAGGATGACAAAGGAAACACGAGTCGGTGCATCGCTGATATTGTATCGGTGAGTGATTACGCTCTTTATTTTCTGAATAGCAGTTTCAAAGAGAGCGTTATTTCAGCTCTTTATCACCACTATGGATGATCTAAAGCTGCAACGCTGGTTAGTCGAAGATGTAAGTATCTTTTCGTTCTTAGATTTTCATGTTTTCCTGGCAACATACCCGTGGGCACTGCGCTGAAGTTGGAATCTAGACTCGATACCCCGGGTTGACCATAGAACCCATTCTGGAAGACTTTGGCATGAATGTGGTCAAGAATGGCCAACATGGTGTACATACTTCCTGTTCATATGGACAAATCGTCACTATCTCTTGGCGGGTTTACACTCCAGTGGCCAGTTGACCCGGTACTTGTCGCTGGTCGTCATGACCGTGGCCTTTCCTTGTGCCTCTTTTAAACTTCCCAGAACGCGTTCTATGGCCAGGCGTAATAGGCAAATTGAGACTGGCAGAGCTGCTTAACATTTGCGATTTATTCACTCATTATAGACTTTGTGACGAAAGACATTTTCTTTCAGCTGCATCCTGACTTTCGTGACTTGGTCGACGCGCTAAATCGCATGAGCACATTGCCAAATGATTTGGAAGGCAAATCGAAAGTTGTCGGCTGGTAGGTTATCCCCCCCCCCCCGTTTATCTTTTGAGCGTCAGCACCTTCTGTTTTTAGGCTGCAACATTTAGACTCGATGCGCGCTACGGATGAGATCGATGAAGAGACTTGCAAGCAAATGATTTTTGATTTGCAAAAATGCTACGACGCATTCAACAAATTTTTGCATTACTCGTCGTAGTGAGCCCATTCACTTGTCCATATTTTACTAATATTATGATAGGCTTTCCATTTTGGCTAAAGTTGTAGTATTTTGTATTTGACGGCACGGGGCACCTTGTTAATAATAACGCGACCATCGTACGACAGGGAACCAAAAATCCACGGGTCACCAGCGGACCATTCGCAAGAGTACACAGACTCCTCGTGATCCTCGAACACGCGCACGACACCGTCGACGAGCCTGAACGAGACGATGATCGCCAGTGATCAGACCCAGGAAATAGCGACTTACTTGGGAGAGCCGTCTTCACCGTTGTCGTCGGTCAGATCGTAACTTTCGGAACTATGCGACGCGAAGCAACGCAAAATCAGTCGTTCGTCACTGCTGCTGCTGAGAAGCAATTGGTCGTGGACTGGATTGTAACGGACACACCACACCCTGAAACAGGCAGGGGAAATGACAATTCTGAATGCTTTCTGGGCCATGTGTTCCCAAGAGTTCAAACAATGGATCACAAACGAGAAAGTGATGACAGGACTGACTCGATCAGAGCCTGGGGCCGCATTTACAATCTGCTGAGACGCGTCCTAAATTACAGCGATATGGCCGTCCAAACTTTGTGATGTTTGCGGAGGTGCGTGAGGTCGTGAGGTCGTGCACGCACACCGCCTCGAACCTCTAACAATCCTAATCTGGCAGACAGACCCAGCTGACGTACTCACCAGTGCGAGTGCTTGGCCGTCGTCAGAGGCTCCTTGAACGATCGCACGTCCCAGATCTTGATCTTACAGTCGTCGCCTCCGGTTGCCAGATAGTACTGGCGATTGGGATTGAAGTCGATGTCTCTCACGGACGGATAGTGGCAGTGATCGGTGCCGAACTGGACGCTGTGCAAGAGGACACCTTCTGGGCGAATGCAGGCAGTGAGAACACGGCACTTACTTCCTCGACCGAATGTCGTAGATCTTGACAGAACCTTCGCAGATGACGGCGACCGAATTGCAGTTATGATGCGGGTTCCACTTCGACACTCCGACCCTCTGCTGGCCCTTGGTCTCGCATTCTATGATGTCAGTGACCTAAAAAGGGAATCGGAGAATCGGTGTGACCCAGCAAAGAAATGACCTACAGTCAACGTTTTCCCACTCGCTGCAACGTCGACAAATACGAGCTTGTTGTCAACTGAAGCCACCGCTTTCGTACCACTTACGGGCTGCCATTGGAATCTGAAAGCATGGTCTATTCCGTTTTATGGATACGAAGAGGGGGCACTTACGAGGCGACTGATTGAGACCCCTTGCAATCCAAGTGAGATAACTCGACCAACTCGGAAACTGTGCTGTCTTCCGTCGGCAACGCGTCCGCCAAGGACCAAAGAGTGCAGCCAGGCGCCACCTTGCCGTCGACTGCTGAAAAAGACCGCACGATGCAGAATTGACACGCTAAGGGTCGCTTTGCCACACTATATCGAGTCATAGGAGGCGGGATCGTGAACCTCCTCGGGGTAAAACCGAGCCTAGAACGACAAACTTAGGACCGATTGGACTCACTATCTGGAAATTTCCTTCCGTTAACTGCAAAACAGCCGCTCCACAAATCAGGATCAAGGTCAAGATCGCACTTGCGACTGCCCCGGTTGCCTAGCTATACTTTGCAGCCCAAGCTCACTTTCCTGATACCAAACGAGAAGATCTTGCACTTACGGCTGCTGTAGCAAGTAGCCAACAATTCTTTTTGAAGCGGAGAACAGCTCAAGTGCCATATTTCGCCCTTTTTGTGAATATAACTGTGCCTGGAGACTTGGTTGATATCTTCGTCATATTCGAGTACGCACACCTGAAAAGCACCGACATACATCCGATGGGCGCACCGCACTCAACTGTCGGCGGCACGGCCCCATTGGAGCACTGGACAAAACTTCTCGATCCTTAAAATGCTCGATCCTGGACACAGGCTCCTGCACCCTGAACCCGAATGGGAGCAAACGGTGCTGCACTGAAGGCAGCCACACCACCCTCTCGTCAGTACTGGGTACCTGATTCACAGACTTCAATGACTGTGTCGCTGCAATAAAAATCGGCTTTTCTTGTTCGCCAAGTTGAGTCGCAATGACACGAGCCTGCAACACAAACTTAGAGGATGGTCGCTCGACAGTTTTCTCAAGGACTTACTGGATGATCCAAACCATAAATCACACCACTGTCGCCATCCACGGGCGCCATTTTTTCATCACTTTCACCCGCCCAAATTTACAATTCCAACACGATCATCGAGCAAGTCTTTGCCGCCATCAAGCAAACAATTCTGATTCGCAGGCAGCTTCTTACATCAATGCGCAAAATATGCAGCGCATTTGAACTAACTGCTATATCGTGAACAAAACCGAACCAGGTTTTTAATAAATTTTATTCGCTTTCACCCACGTTTTCGCCTACAAAGCAGCACTAATAAACAGAAAACGGTTAGCAATCAGAAAAAAACAAAAACAAAAACCAAAAAACAAAATCGAAATCATAAAATAAATTTCCTTTACGCTTTTTTTAAATCTTCGATCGTCAAGCGATCCCCGTAAAACTTCATAAAATCAAAAAATTCTTCCACGAGAATATCATTCAAAACGCATTCTTTCATTCGAATTCGCCCGGCATCCCAGCGTTGTCCTTGGAACGAGTGCAACTGCCTGCCGAGCTGGCCGCCATTGAACAGCGTACTCAGGGTGGCCGCCGTGAATCGAACGTTGTGAAATTCGAGGGACGAAATCTTGGACGAAAATTTACGCAGGATTCCGCGCAAAACTTGGTCGAAGTCGTCGGAAACACGGACCACTTTCACAGTTTCGGTCGAGACCTGGAAAGGGAGGAGACTGCGGGAAGGACATTGGAAACGGGTGCGGGCTTACGGGATCTTCGGCTTGATCGACAGCGCGGCCGACGAAGACGAAGCCGAGCTGCTCGGGCAATCCGATCCACTGCTGCCCGTCTTGGCCCGACTGCCCATCGATTTCGTACATTTTCTTGAGGGTCGCCTCGAAACGCTTGCACACCGACTCGCAGCGAATGCGGGCACGCCAGTCCAAATGACTCAGGATCTCCGAGAGCACGTGCTGGGGCAGGTGCAGCAGCCGACTGAAAAGGCAGATTCCGAAAGGGACCGGAAAATATGAAAGAACGCTCACGGTTTGTGACGACGAGTTGCGTACAAGGAGACGAAGATTCGACGACCGAACAACTGCTCGCTCCCGCTCCGACCGGCAGCCTCGGCCGCGCTCAGATGAGACCGAAAGCCCACGAAGGCCACGCCCGTTTGACGATTCTCGAAACTGCGATGTACGACGTAAATATTTTCGATCCATCCGTACTGCTTGAACGTCCAGAACAGCAGCGAGCCGTTCATGTCGACGCCAGGATCCAGATTCCGCATCTGAAATGACCAATCGTCTTTGCAAACGATGGGTTCGAGGAACCGTGCTGGCCGTACCTTGACCATGCTCATCCTGTTCAGATCGCATCGGCGGGGAGGCAGGGACGTGTAGGGCGGGGGACGGTACTGCACCAAATTGATCTTCGGATTCACGCTGCTCACGAAATTTGTGGCCGGAATTTGACGAGTTTCTCGGCGACCCGTCGGTTCTTGCTTTTGCTGACCAGGCGGCTTATTCGGCTTCCTTCGGCGGGAACGTTTTTTCGATTTCGGTTTCGTATTTTCGTCACCGATTTTCGTTTCCGCGTCACGCGGCCCGCTTTCGTTGTGTTTCTTCTTTTTCCTTCGTTTTTCGATGCCCAAATTCGGATCGGCCGGAGGACATTTTTCTTCCGGTTTTTTCTGGCGTTGATCTTTTTGACGCAGTTTCTGTTCGTCGGGCGTGCCGAGACAAGTTTCGAACGCTTGTCGTTGACGCTTTTTGCGATGCCTTCGATTCCTTCGGGTTCCCGGCGACGGCGAGGCCACCGCAGCGACTTGAATTTGGGATTTGTTGGTCATTTCTTCCGGAAAAGTATCGAGATCAGAAAAGTAAACGAGAAGATTCGACCGGTTTCCACGAAAGCACCACAAAAATTGTACCCAGTCCTTTCGCGCATAACTCGACCAGTCAGAGACGAGCACGCGTTGTGACTGGTTTACACCACGCAACTTTTCCATAGTGTAGCCATATCCACAATAAAAAGATCACAGAAACAGGAAGACAAAAAAGCAAGAAAATCAAGAAAGGAGCTGAAGAAGCAGATTTTTTAGGGAGCTGATAAGAATCGCTAAGAGAGCGATATTTTCAGCAGGACTCTATGCGTTTAGCTCCCTTGATCTTTTTTCCTCATCGTCTAGAGCCGGTGCAGATCTACGTTTTTGGGTATGTTCGAACATGGAAAACATGGAAAAATCCAGCATCGTTCAGCAAATCCTTACTTCTATATCCAGTCTATATTTGTGCGGCTTGAGAGAGTAGATACACAAAAACCGACTTGAAGACTATATATGGAGTACCAGTAGGGCCTACGAAATGATTATGGGCTCATGCAAGGCCCCCTCGACTCAACTGTCGCTTCTAAACTCAATGCTGTAGCCCATGTAAAAAGCTTGCATTTAGTCTTCTAATCCCCAGGCTTCGGGAGAAGGCAATAGGCCCATCGCATTCTATTATTACCACGAAATGTGCCCAACTGGTTCCGCGATTTGCCTGCCACGCGCCGTGCTTCTGGAAGACTTTCAAGGCTCCCATATCCTTAGTCTGGGGTCTGGGGCTGGGCTGTGGCGCATAGAAAAGACCACTCCGCGCCCCAGCCCCAGATTCCAGACGAATAGACACCGGATCAGGTCGGGTTGAACCCGACGGGTCGGGTCAACCCTACCCGACCCGGCCCGGCCCGACCCGAAAGTCCCTGACCCGAAATTTCGGGTCCCTGAGATAAAAACCTTTCACAAATCCTCAGAACATGCGGTGACTTTGCTGTAAAGGTGACCATGTGCAAAGAATGGAAGGGTTTTGATTACACGCACCCGAATTTTCATGTTTTGTTATCCCTAATACACCTTCCAAAACAGCATTCCTTCATAACGTTATTTCCGACTATAGTAGTCTAATTATTTGAAAAATACCTTGGTAGATCTAAGAGCGACTAAAGTCTGTCTGCTAGTCTTTAGCAAGATTAAATCAATCCAAATAATATTGACTACTTGCATAAATTTTGCAATCAGACAGGCTATACTGGCTAAATATAGAAATATCTATAGATATTGACCCACCCAAGAATATGCATCTAGTCTTCACAAAAGGTACTGCTTACAAAGTCATATTGTGCTGGAGTCATATAGCTCGTCAGAACATTGCTCCTGATGGAGGAATGTAGGGTACTAAGACTTTTGAACAGAGCGAACTGTTTCGCAATGGTGCGTGAATGGTGGTCGAGGGGACTATTATTGGTGCAAATTTTTTGTGGTTTGGGTTCAGACTGAATCGCAAGCTTTTCCAGCCAGGTCCCAAGACTTTACTTGTCACATTCAGGAATCAAATGTGATTGCAGATAATCCAACGACCTGCTATCAAAGATCATCAAGTCCTTCTCAGACTATGGCTAGTCCCAGCCATTTATCAGAGTTGCTAAGACTGTTAATAGGAGCTCTGAGATATCGACCTTTCCTTATGCAGAAATTGCTCGGAAAATTCGCTCATTATCACGTCTTGCAATTTGTCTGACATTCTTAAAAGTTACGCAGAATTAAAACAGTAATGCAAGGCTCTCTATATGTACATGCATGCATGAGGCAAATTCCGCAAATCCTGGAGTTAAACAGCTATGAAAAGGTTTTTGTAACTGTCAATAGTAGAAACTAGCAAAATTGCTGTATTTTTGACCCGTTTGACCTGATCTTTCAAAAAAGTGACCCGACCCGATTCTGACCCGACCCGACCCGAAATTTAGCTGACCCGACCCGATCCGGGGTCTACAGACGAAAGAGTTGATGGCTTTACGGACTGCTTATTTGCCCGATAGGCTTCGTGTTCCACACATCACAAGTGTCAAAATTTCTGAGCTGTGCACGCATGACGGGAACATGACGCTCAAATCGCTGTGGGCCAGGCAGGTTGCGATCTGTGACGACCCCTGGGTCTGCGCCATTTCAAATTGTTAACGTCCATTCTTACAAGTGAATGTTTGCGGTAAGTTATTCACGTGTTTTGGTAGAACTCACGTTAACGAGACTTGTCACTTGCCAATTGAGAGCTCATGTTGAAACAAGGCCACGCAGCAATGATCTTCCTACACATGGCGCTGGCAGACGTCGACCACTGATGCCCCCACCCAGCTTATCGAACAAGTCTTTCCACTGCGACAAGGTAAGGATGCTAATCGACAGAGCGTTCAGCTTGTTGATCTTATTGGGTGTCAAAAGCCTGCAAACTTTGAGCTCGTTTGTCTCACAAGCGAAACAATGTGCAGTCAAAAAGCAGACATTCATTTGCAACTGATATTAGAGACATTCACCTGGGGCTTCACGCTGTAGAGGCTGATTGCCAATCGATCCTTCGCACGGAGCGGGCAGCTGGGACCGTCACCCTGATGTTTTAGCCATGGATCAGATCGGAAGACTTGATTGGCTGCTGGGTTTTGGCGTGGCGCAAAAGTTCAACTGGTTCGACTCCATTTCGACTTTTTTATTTCGGACGTGCCCATTCGATGCTTGCTACTGCCAGGACGACTTTTGGAATGATCTGTTTCTTTCGATAGCAGTCGGGCTTGTTTCACAGCCGTCTCTTATGCTAGGGTGTCAGGATACAAAAATGGCATTTGAGCGATATTTCGAATAGCTGAACTACTCGTGGCCTGGTGGATGCCTCTCACGCCGATACAGTGCCCCGCTGTTACGAACGAGTGTTCGACTCGCGGTTCAGTATCATTTCCTGTGTCCCCACCCTCGAGTTCGCATAAGCGTTTGGTGAACCTAATCGTAAGTGGTAAAGCATGAATGGGTATGGCTGCAGAAAGGCAGCGCAGAAGTGACCTCTCTCTCGACTGTTTATATCTAGTGTAAAGTTATTCGAAAACTGCGGGAAACCACAGGACATACAAAAACACAAAACCATCACAGGACACACAGTCCAAATGAGAAATAGTTTCTGTTGTGGATTAAGAGTATCTATGTACATTAGTACTGAACACCCCATAAAAATCCAGTGCTGTTCGCGAGGGTTACATGAAAAATATAAGCACGGTGCCACTTCCAGCCTTAAGATCTAGGAACCATTATCAATTCAGCGAAAGAAAAAATTAGTGAGCCTTATCCCGGCCCCTGCAAGATCCCAGGAAAATGAGCCTCCAGGCCAGTCTTGCCCCACCCTGTCCCAATCAATACAGACACAAGGCCAGACAAGAAAATGGGAAGGGAGAGTTTAGAACAAAATTCAGACTAGCTCTTGATCAGTCAGGCTGCTTGTCCGATTTCAAGCATGGCGGCGTCCGACTTGTCTGACGTCCTGCGAATGGAGCGTCTCGGCCAGCTGCTCGCGCTCCCCCTGTGAACGCTGTTCTGCACGAACTCGATATCTCCGGGCAGAGTTGGGCTAGACTGGTCGGGATGGGCTCATTTTGTTAAGAATTCAGAAGAGAATAAAGTGATTGACAATATTCCTTTGGGTTCGAATCTATCGCTATATCGACCATTCTATCTGGCAATCCCAGAATATGCCGCCCGCGAGCAGACAAATGAGTCTAGCTTGCGGTACTTCGATGCCAGCTGATTCCTTGGAATTCTTCAAATTAGCTGCTGGTCGGTCGAAATTTGCATGCTTAGAGTAGCCAACGCGCTGTTCTGAAGACGCCAGTGTTCCTCCTAGTCATTTCGAAAGCAGAGTATTAAACATTGACGTTCTCGTGACCGAGGGGATCCGATATTCTGGCCATCCACTCGTTGGATCGTTGTCCCATTTCCCGTAATTGATAACCCATTTTTCTGGCTTAGGTGCTATTTGCAAGCTCGTTTTGCCTTTTGCGAGTCACGCTTGTTATTGTTTTATTTTTACTTGTGATCACGTTTTCTTTAGGCTATCTGGCTCGTCGTCGAGTCCAGTGACGCATTCGAGAAGGTTTCGTGGCAGGCGAGTAAACAGCGAGGGGGCGCAGCGGCTGCTGGGTCGAGTTAGAAATTCGGAGGCAAAAACGAGGAGAAAACGTCGGCCGGCGACCAAAATTAGCTTGCAAGTTACGTAATGGTAGCTTGCTCGTGCGGCAACAACAGCTGCGTCTATCAATAAAAATTTTCGCTGTGCGCATTTCGTAAAAGAAGGACAGGAAGGACGGAATTGCTTCTCGTTTCGCCCTTGACGACATTCGTCTTTGAGCTGGTGAGCATATGTTCTTGTTTGTTGCTGTGCCTTTGCGCATGATAGAGCCTCGGGAGTCGGCTTGAAACCTTGCCCGTCTTGCATTTTTATGCCGAATTGCGTGGCTGCTGAGACAGTCGCACGACAACGAACCCTTGTGATAGGCCAGCCGACGTCGAGCTGGTGAAGGGGCGAATTCTCGGGCCTTGTGCATTGTTTACTCGAGCCGAACATAAGTTCACCAGTTTCACAGTGATAAGACACGGGTTTTATCACTTGTTTGTCGTATCGAGCCCTCAGAAGGGTCTGCAAGGATGAGTCTGGACGGTGGGCAGTTACTCCTGTCTTTGCAGCCCAGTTTCGAGCAATCGAGTGGTTACCAAGGAACCGAGGTACCCAATCGTGCCTCTGACTGAGTCGGCATTTTTGGAATGCATAAATGGTGTGTTTTATTTGCAGGTGACCGCATTGTTCGACTGGTGCAATCTTTGTCCCATCAACAGGGACTGGCTTCCTCTGTTACGGGAAATCGCACGTTGTGTTAAAGCTACAGTATTACTAGTCTCCTTATTCTTGTGTGCCAAATTCCTTCAGGTAATTTCCAGTTCTGGGTTTTTCTCGAGCTCCCCATCTCCTGTTTTCCTTCTAGAACTATCAAATGTGGTTTATAATGGAGAAGGTGCAAAGTTCGTATACTTTGTCGGAGCGTTTGCTGCGTGCCATCAGTCGGCCGACCAATACTTGGACCTATCCATGCGATGACTTACAAGATCTGATATCTCAAGGAGCCGACGTTAACCGAGCTCACGGAAGCCTGCTTCCTTTACATTGCGCCTGTGTTGTCGGAGATGCGAGAGCGGTCAAGATTCTGTTGGAGAATGGGGCGCAGGTATGATGTGTTGGGTGATCCCTTGTGCTTACGTGCTGTTTATCTGGCACCAACCAAACTGGCCATTTTTTGGCGATCGTCAAAGATCCATCTTTCTCAATGATTCAAAGCAAGGCTCGGGCTTTGACTCGTTCTTACCTCGAGGCACAGTGGGCATAGTGGGAGTAGGTGGTTATTTCCAGACAGTGAAAGCTTGTCAGGCTCTGAAACATCTCACTTATGACAGCCCTACACTTCGCGCCAGAGTCATTATCTCACGTTTCTTTGGTCTTTGTCACGCGGGGACTGAAATAGACTTGTTGACTGGTCCACATGTTTCAGACGCAAATGTGTTCTTCCCCCCCCCCCCCCCGGCACTTATTCAGATATTTCCATTTAGGTTGACAAGTTGGACGGCTACCAGCGCTCAGCTTTACATTACGCGGCCGAAAAATCCGAGAAATGTGTCGAGATCCTTTTGGCTTATGGAGCTGACGTGAATGTCCGGGACGGAAATAATAGCACGCCCCTGCACTGGGTACGTGACTTGGTTATCCTCGTGGTATGGTGACGACTGGTCATCCCAAGTTGCCTATTCATTTCAGGCTGCATATAAAAACTTAAAAGACAGTGTTCGTTTGATGCTGGAACGCGGTGCGAATCCAGACTGCATGGACTTCAACAACGACACGCCTCTGAGCTGGGCTGCCCTCAAGGGACACTTGGACACCATCGAGGTCTTGCTCGATTACAATTGCCGAGTCGATACGATCAACCTGAGCGGCAGTTCCCCAGTTTCCAGATTACTTCAGACACTAGTCATGGGAATCGGATCAGTGCAGGAGGAAGCGTGTCTTCATCTCCTCTTCAAGGCGCTTGGCCAGTTCGAGATGCGAGAGGCCGCTACGGGACGATTGCCGAGGGACCTCGACCAAGATCAGGCCGTCAGGGAGCTTCTGTTGAAATATTGCACTAACGTTCGTGATCTGAAACATTTGTGTCGCTTTACATTGAGACGAGCGATAGGACCTGGAAATTTGGCCAAAGCGATCAATAATTTGCCTTTACCACCCAGTCTTAAATTGTACATTCTGTTGCTGGACTGAGGTTGTTATCGATGAGCAACATTCCTCACACTTTACGTGTGGACATTGTTGCCTCACTGTTCAACGAGGGTCGTTGTATATTTTACTGTAAACAACGTGCTGTAATTATAAAACTAGACATCCTTCTCACTTGGCTTTCAACTGGCTCGCGTATAAAGCGCCGCATACGCTAAGGAAAAAGGAGATGCAGCAGGTGGTGAACAGCAGGAAACTCCACACTGCACGATTCACTACCACATTGAAGACTGTAGAGAGCGGTGTGAAGGCGGAGGATATCTGACTAGGGATCGTCGGCCCAGAGGACACGTTTCTGAGCAGTGATTCGTCGAACGGAACCAGCAGCGATTCGTATCCAGTAACGGCCAGCCACGAATATTGACCTGGACAAAATATGAATTAGCAGCAGGCTCTGCAGTGGCAACGAACACTTACCGAACGTTTTCAACAAGCAGGCCAGCGAAATCAACAGAATAGCTGGAGAGTAGTACTGAATAGCCGCCACGCAGAGGTAAATCAAGGGTTGGTTCACCTGCAAGCAAAACATCTCGCTAGGAGAGACGCAGAGACACTGCGTAAGGATGAGGCGAAGGCTATATGTCCCGAGGACTACTTCAACCCGCACTGGCCTGTTCGCTCAAGCGTCGTGAAACAGCTTACCATACGCCTGAGGTCCACGTTGGTTATGCGCCCTCCTTCTTGCTTCATCATTTTCACGTTGTCGTGCACAGTGTACAGATATGACTGCAGACTCGGCACTGCTGTCACTAATCGAAAGACGAACGATAGCACCACGAGCCAGATCCGCAGAGATTCGAATCGATCACTGCTCAGTCTAAACGAACAAAACATTAGAGATGCTGGATTATTGAGGGCACACCCAAGACTATTCTTACGAGAGATAAAACAAACCCACGACTATGGACTATGTATGCAAGCAAAGGTCAGTCCAGTCCGGTTAAAGGAAACTGGAAACTTTGGCCCGAATTCTTGACCTATCGTTGGCACAGGAGCGATTTTGGGAATGAGAAAAATTTGTATTACATAAGCAACTAATCTCAGCGCCCGTGTTACTTGGCGTAAAAAAAACTTAATTGTATGAGAATAGGAAACGCTCGCCACCTGAATGGCTTCAAATTAGCCAGCATCCGAAAATACTCGAAGACAATTTCACAAGGCTGCTTTTTGCAGTCGAGTGATCGAAAATAGTGTCTTGAAAAGTCACACTTAGCGTGACTTCACTGATTTTTTCGTTCCAAAAGTTTGGATTCCTGCTTTTTGGTTAGAAAAGCTTTTTACAATAAAAACGATCGGCAGTTTGGACATAAGAAAGTTACTCGCTAGAAGTCTTTTCTGCAGGATTTTGACTTTCTTAGAAGGGGACTCAACTGTACTAGACTACCTCCCCCCTTCATGGAGCTGTACTACTTACAGCGGATCATCCGACAGCACCAGTTTCTCTCTCGCCAACGGTTTCACCCACAACAGGAGAACAACAAGTGGGCTGAAGAAGCTACAGTGCAGGAGGAGTCTGCAAGAACAACACGTCATGATTGGATGCGACAATGAAACGATGCCTTACTTCTGAAATGGCTTCTCCGATGCGTAGTTCAACGAGTCATAATACATGCGAGCGTATCGGATGCAGGGGAAAGTGAGGAAACATGCCAACACGCCGAACATAAGCGAGAGCAGAAAATAGAGTAGCATCGGCGACCGTTCTTGGCTGAAAGAATTAATCCATGGTCCCAACGTCCAAAATTAAAAGAACCAAACTTACGTCGGCAAGTCCAAGTTTTGCGACTTGATATAAATCTGAGTTGCCTCCGTGAAGTTGTGATGAGCTGCAAAGACAAATACACCCACATCGATAAATATTCAGAAGTGAATTCTCCAACATACCTTCCAGCAGATCGATGTCCAGAAGTCGGTCACAGGCCAGGAAGAGCACCATGGTCAACAAGAAGCATACGGCCCCGAAACAAAGGCACAGTGACCGTTCGCCCGTGTCCACTGCTCCTCGGAAGTAGAGCGAGGTGACTGTTGCCAATGCTTTCCTGAAATAAAATAGCCTGTTAGTTGGCCCCGTGACGTTTCCCAAACTTGTGTAATAGGCTAAATAGCCCTGAATTAGAAGAGATACCGCGAAAAGCGGATGGTCTTGCAACTAACGATAAGCCTAACAGGCGTAGGAGAGAATGTGACCGACTGGATCAGGCAAGTCTTGCGACTAGTATACCTCAGGCTGAAACATCAACCCGAGGGGTTGATATTTCCCAGCCAGGACAGATCAATTTTTCTCTGTCGCACGAAGGTTACAGTTTCAAAAACCCTCCAGGCAGCCTCCTAGCCTTACGAGCTTGGTAATCAACCCGACAGATTTCAGCCTCGCCTGGAGAGAATGTATCGAGCGGCCAACAAAGTCAACTGATGCGCTGTATGCGGCAGCCAGCTAAGTCAACCTTCTCCACGGGCCAAGCACACCGATACAGTACATTTGGTCTTGTCCCCCGCCCCACTGGAAGTGAGATCATTTCTTTACAACTGGAGGGAGAGTCAACCCACCGGGGCGTGTGACCATCCCCATCATGCAAATTAAGGAGTGGCGGGTATTAGCTGGCTGCGAATGCCCCTTATTGCACTGGTTTTTCCTGTGTCGAGGCAATTTGCAAGTAAGGACACTGTAGTCAATCGAAAGTTTGTTTAAACCTAGAAGGCAGACCAGGAGGGGCTGATCTCACACCTCCATGCACAGACCATGGGAAAACCTTATGGAACCTCTGCTGGTCTTCACTGCACATTCCACACAGACACCAGCGACAGTCGATTCACTTACAGTACGAATCCGATGACGACGACAATCCAGATGACACTCAGGTTGATCTCTTGACTGGCACGTACCGGAAACAGAGCCACGTAAATTTCGCTGAGCGTGTAAACGACGAAAGCGAAGCAACTAAAATCGATCATCCATCGGTACTCGACATAGTAAGGCAACTGAAGGACGTCGATCGACGTGACCACCGTCGAAGTTAGTTGGACATCGATTTGCTTGGGCACGAGGAAGACGTTGTTTTCGTTGTCTTGCCTGCAGAAGTAGGGACATCGAATGGAGTACCTAGCGAAGCCCCCGTGGAGGACACACCTACCTCGCTGGCCGCCGCTTCCCTTTACCACCTTGTCCACTTCGACCGGATGACTGGCCAGGCTGGCCTTTCAGTTCTTCGTCAGTCGGCGGCAGAAAGCGATAAAGCCTGAAATCACAGCGATATTTGCGAAAAGCTCAACAACCCAGATAAGTCACAATGACACTATCGATCGCAAAACAAATCGATCAGCCCACCGTTTGCTAAGCAGCCATCGGCCAAACGAATATCGAGCGGTCACTTTCTGCAAGATACTAGCAGCGATCAACGTAATCACAAATTGGAATCCGAAAAGAGCCTGAAAATACACACTGGTAGAATAAAATAGACACTAGTTACAGAAAGACGCAAAGCGTCTCCCGCTTACCATTTTTCAATGCACTAGATGACTCATTTCAGATAAATATAGTTCGAGGTCGTACTTTGTGGCGCTGAGCCGCGGTTTTAAATAATCGATTTTACCGTCCGAACTCGCATACTTTCTGAGGGGAAGAGAATTTCGGATTTCGATTTGTCAGTGGCGTACTGTAGCAACACTAAAAATTTAAAAATTTTTATATTTCCATTCGGAAGGTACAGCTCGATAAGAGAAGATAGCCTGATTGAGCTTGGAATTTTATGTCTTTTTTATATTGTGTTTCGATAAAAATGTTCTTCTTTCATAAAAATCAGGCACAATTTCAGTCGACGACTGGTCTTTCCCGCCAAATGATTTCAACAGAATTTTCAAATTATTAGAAAGCCCTAGAAGAATAGAATTTTTTTTAAATTACGAAATATATATTACAGTTGTTTTGTTTCAAATATTTTTTAGCTAAAAGAGGAAACAACTGTCGAGATGAAAGAGTGAATACAAGAATTGGCACCCAAGTACTGAGGAGCGGCCAGCAGGTGGCGCTGTCGTGCCTTTTGATAAGTTAGCCAATGACGGTTGTCTGAATTAGCCGTGCAATGACCAAATGCAGCCAAGGCAAATATTGCTTTGCTCCTGGCATTACTAAAATCTGTTGCTTTTCATTTGTAGATACTGAATTTTGTATAAGAATGATCTGGGTCGAGCGATACTGAAAAATGACCCAATCAGATTTGCCTGAAGTAAATCCTGTTGCAGCCTTTTCTCGCCCACTTGCAACTGTTTTTACCTTTTTAGATCGCCAGGCATCACAAAATCGTGACCTCATTGGCCGCTGGCGCCTGCGCTGGTGCCTTGGCCAAGACGACCATCGCGCCGTTGGATCGGACGAAAATCAACTTTCAAGGTAGGCCGGGGTAGACCTACGATAGGGACAGTTTGATCCACATAGCTGTGACTGAAATTGAGTACATACGAACTCACGATCAGTAGGGTAGGAAGATTTGTGTGGATCCAGTTCATCCGGCAGTTTTGCTCTTTTGCGGTTTCCCTTTGAAATGCAGCTCTTGTAGGAGGCCTTTTGTGCTCCCTTGGCCGCATTCAGTGCAAATATCCGAGCCTGTACTCTATTCCGCCTCGTTGACCTTGTGGCCTTGACCGCTCTGATTCGCGCGCGGTGCTCGCTGTACTGGAGGACAGCATACACCAACGTTCGTGTTCTTGCACCGTATACCTGTTGGTATCTTGCAGGCTGGCAAGCAGAAGCTCCTTGCATATTGTTTTTGCCAATTTCAGTGTCCAGTCAACGATTCACGTTCGCTGCTGCACTAAGGTTCATCCGAGATACAGTACGAAATCAAGGATTTTTCGCGTTATGGAGGGGAAATTCGGCCACAATGGCTCGTGTCATACCGTTCGCTGCGATTCAGTTTTCTGCTCACGAACAGTGGAAGCACGTGCTGCATGTGGATCGGCCTGGGTAGGTACGCTTGACTACGGTATGTCGTGGGCACCTTTTACTGTACTCCCCATCTTTCGCTTTTCCGTGCGGCATTTGACAAAATTTGGAATTGTCGTGTATTATCTCTGGATTCTTTTTCTGTCCACTTGACAATGTGCTTTGTCCTTTTTACAGAGCTGCGACACCTCTACGACGGTACCTCGCTGGCTCGCTGGCTGGTGTGACTGCCACTTCGTTTACATATCCGCTGGATTTAGCGAGAGCTCGTCTGGCAGTGACGGAAAAATCCCAGTAAGTCCATGTTCATGTTCCAGACCGGGAGTCGACCACTCGCCCGTAACTGCGCACCTGGGGTGAGAGGCAGGCGCCTAACCCACCAGGCCACGAGCCCAGTATCCATATAGGTATGGCTCAGAGAAGACCTCGCAGCCCGACATCCCTGCCACAGATTTCTGACTCCATTTTGTTGGAGTCTAACCCAATGGACGGAATAGTGTTCACGTCCTTGTTTCAGGTACGGCACCCTTCGGTCTGTATTCATCAAAATTTGGCACGTTGAGGGCCCGATGGCTTTGTACCGGGGCATAGGGCCAACGTTGGCCGGTGTCATTCCTTACGCTGGCACTAGTTTCTTCACATATGAAACTCTAAAGATACTTCATCATGGTATGGTTATGTGGAGCATTGGACCATTTGTTATAATAGCATGCCTGTTTGTAGAACGGACTGGTCGTCGAGTCAATGCGATTGAGCGACTTGTTTGCGGGGCCTTAGCTGGTCTGGTTGGCCAAAGCGCATCGTATCCATTGGATATTGTGCGAAGAAGGTGAGCGGTCGTGCGATACGGCGGGTGTCGTAAGGAGGATGTTTGACTTGGTGTCTGAAGGGCAATCCAACAACCCTTTTTGGTGGGGCCCGACCAAACGTGTTCTTTCAGGATGCAGACGGGCGTAACACCGCGGCACGCTTCCATTGTGAGCGTTCTAAGGAGCGTATTGGCTCACGAAGGCCTGCGCCATGGCTTATTCAAAGGCCTCAGCATGAATTGGGTGAAAGGGCCGATCGCCGTTGGAATCAGCTTTACTACGTTCGATACGATCGTTTGGTTTCTGAGGCATCTTCCGTATTTTCACGATGTCGAGGCCAACAGGTAGTCCCAATTCCGCAGTAGATACGTCTGGCGGCTTGTTACAACGTGCCTCAATCTCGTCTGCTTGTGCTCGCGTGATGGCTGTGTAGATGAGGGTGCTTCGCTCAGCTCTATGTATTTCACAAATGCCATTGCCGGCGCCAAAGGGTCTGTGCTCGAGTTGACCGTAGCTCTGGTTAGCTCGGACACTTGCTCTATTTGTTCAAAGTTTGCCGGTTAGAAACTGATAGTACGAGCACTAGAAATCGATATTTCATATGTATTTTTATGGGGGTTTTGTACTTCAATGTGATGCAGTTCTGAGTTTGGTGTTCTTTAGAGGAGTCTCTGGAGAAGCAAAATGAACAAGAAGTCAGTTGCGACACGCAAGGTTCTGTTTTCTAGTTCCTAGGTCGCAGTTCGTTGTGCTAATTTATTTTTAAATCAGCAAGTGTACGTCAGCTTAGGAGGACCAGAATTGAGAATCGAGCCATTCACCAAGGAATGGGGTCGAGATCTGAAGAATAGTCAATGGCCTCGAGAAACCCTGGATTAGAACACTGTTAGAGTCGCTGTCATTCCCGCCAATAAAGCTTCCTGACATCACATTCACAGTCATGTCATACTTTATCCACAGCCAAGCACCATAAGGCGCACCCGAGGGGTAAGGAACACATATTTTGACAATCATTTTGTACCCAGGCGGGAGTCGAACCCCCCTTAAGTGTGCACCCAGCGTGAGAGGCAGGCACCTACCCGCTTGGCCATATCATTGGATTAGCGCATGCCTATGTACTAGGACAAGCTTGTGGAAGCCCTAAGCCACAGGAATGAGTCCACGCAGTCCACGTCGCCTCGTGTATAACCACACAGGAGGGCCGTTCAGACTCACAATGTGGGGAGCAGCCGCAAGTGTCGGCCTTGAAGGTTCTGAACCCAAATCGCCTATAACACAATTCAGACCAGCGCAGTCACCACCCGATGCCTCCAAACCAAACGAGCCTCGCGGTCTCGAGCGAGATCCCGGCCTTGAGTCTGAGACAGACCAGTTCTCTGAACCAGTGCACCAAGGTAACCACGCATAATACATTGGACTATGGCTTTGCGTGAGTGTGTTGAGGGTCTGGTGCACCCGAACTTTGAGTGAAATCACAGAAGGCGACCCAGCTGCGGTAAATGACTGAACATTTTTGCGATTGTCAGACGGCAACTTCCAGCCGTCGATCCCCTCCAGCAATGAAGCTAACACGACGATTCCTTTATTGAGCAGAGCCTCTGCCAGATGGGAGCTCATCTTCAGCCAGGACACATCACTCTCTGCCATGGTACTCATGCCTATAAATCCAGGCCTTCGTCATGAATTGAGATGAACCTCGATGAGGCCCAAACACCAGCTACCATGTGAACATGGTGGTGTTGGTCCAGCTACCCTGACAGGAGCCACACGCGATGAAAGCTGTCGCGTGGTCTCCTCTCTTGACACAACCGCTCGATGCTCGTGACTCGTTGAATAAACCGCGAACAGACTTCGCTGAAGTGGCCCAGTCCAAATTGGATTATTCGAGTGCTTTGCTGCATTAAGCACAGTGTATATCATGCATTCCCAGCTCTCGTACTCTCACAAACACGACACCATTGAAGTTCAATCGGATCACATGCACATCAGGGCGCAGAGGGCGCCTGTTTGATCAGTTCGTGCGTGCTCTTGGCGTAGTCGCTCTCGGCCCGGACGTAGGTCCAGATGGCTTTGGCCATCTCCTTCTCGTGATCGGGCATCTTCTGCAGCAGTTCGAACACGATGTTGGCCTGCTTCTCGAACTCGGTCTGCGCCACTTTGGCCTCCTGCCCGTGCTGCTCCACTTCATCGGGCTTGCACGATTTGAGTTTGTGCCGGGCCACGTCGTACGCGTCCTTCCTCGACTCCATCGCGCTGTACGCTTTCTTCAGTTCCACGTACGAAACGTCCGCGAATTTGCGCAACACGTTCACACTGAAATAGGACGAAGACTCGTCAGGGGTGGCCTCCCACTCGGCCATGCACTCACCAATAGGTCTGCGTCTGCTTGAGAAACGTTTCCTGCTGCTTCGCGATCGATTCGTGCACGTCCGCCAGTTTCTTGTAGAACGAAACCACAGCCGCATCGCTGGAGACGGACGCCATGTCTCGCAGAGCGCGGACGTATCGCAATCGCTCGTTCGAGTCCTCCTCGCCCGAAGTCAGACGATCGATGATCCGGGTGGACTTGCTCGGTTGGGTGTTGCAGCGGATTCGATCGATCAGTTCCTTGGTGCGCTTGTGCAGGGCCTCCACCTTGGCCATTTGGTCGGTCAGTTCCTTCTCGTACTGCGTCCGCTCGCCGCGCAGGAAGAACAGCTGCACCTTGTTCATGACGACTCGCTCGGGCCAACCCAACCGCCGACTGACAAGGGCTGGCTTCGTCCACCTATCTTTGCTTTACACTTCGAAGATTGGGCGACGTGAACTTTACAATGCCAGAGTGCAGACGGAAGTAGCCTGCCCTCCGGCCTCATTCTGCATTCGTGCGAGCTCCTCGACCAGCTGGTTTGTTCGAATCGTCTCGAAGCGTGCGAAGATCGTGTGAAAATGGGCGACGACATGAAGACGGCGATCGGGTACGACACGCAGATGTCGCAGGTGGGCCAGCAAGCGTACAGCGGGCGACTGACGGCCGAAGGAGTGTCCAAGGTGGGTCCGGTCTCGGTGAAGGAAATGCAAACGGCCAAGGACGTGATCGAAAAGTCTCGAGCGGCTGCGCCGGTAAGTGGAGTTTGGTGTTTGGGAGGTGGGCTGTGAGGACGGTGGTGCCTTGCAGACTGCGAAACGACTGGCGTCGACGGGCAAGCGGGTGTTCGTGATGCGGCACGGCGAGAGGTTGGATCGCTTGTTCCCGAGCTGGGCCACGTTGGCCTTCAACACGATGGGCGAGTACAAGCCGTTCGATCTGAACATGCCGTTGCAGCTGCCGGCCCGTTCCAACCAGCACCGAGCCATGCAATCGGATCCGCCGTTGACCGAAGTCGGCTTCGTCACCTCGCAAATGGTGGGACGAGCGTTCAGCCTGACGGGCGTCAAGATCGCGCACGTGTTCTCGAGTCCGGCCCTGCGATGCCTGCACAGCGCCAAAGCCCTGCTCAAGACGGCCTGCCCGACTCAACCGGGAATGCGAGTGAAGGTGGAACCGGGCCTGTTTGAATTCCTCGGCTGGTACAAGGACGGCTGCCCGCAATTCCTGACCGGCGCCGAAATGAACAACATGCGATGCCCCGCCGACCCCGCCTACTCGCCCATCATGCCCGCCTCGAGCCTGATCCCGCTGGCCGGACAAGAAACCGTGGCCCAGTACTACGAGCGCTCCGACAAGGTAAGTGGACGGGGCAACGGGTGGCCAGTGACTACTAGCCGCCCTTTCAGGTCATCAAGGCCATCGTGGAAAAGTGCCCCGAGAAGAGCGGCATCGTGATCGTGGGACACGCGCCGTCCTTGGACGCCCTGCCGCGCCCCCTGCTCGCGAAGAAGAAGCTGCCCGAAGGCGACGACATGCAGCGAATGGGCCTGCGCTACCCGTACTGCTCGGTGGCCATCGTGGAAGAAACGGTGGAGAACACGTGGCAACTGGCCAGCACCGCCCTGCCCCCCATCAGCTACATGCACTACACCAACCGCATCGACTTTGAGTACTTCAACCGCGAGTGATCCCCGTCGATGACCCTGTGCTCTGTCTCTCCTCGCTCGTCTCGTGTGTGCTCGATGATGTGCTCGTGAACTCGTGAACCTGATGAATGAACTGAAATCTGAGAGTCGGACCAGACCGAGAAGTCTAAGGGGGGTGGGTGGTCTGAGAGTGGGTCTAACGATAAGGTTCACCCCGATCAGGACGGGGGCTGAGCCATGGAAGCAATGCAGCCGTCGTTGAGAGCCGCTCTCGACATTGAGACAGACGCTGCAAAGGCACGAGTTGAAAAGATGGGCATACGGCTTGATCGAAATCGCGGGGCAGAAACTGCTGAGGGGCCACCGAGTTACGAAAGTGCAAGGTGGATCGATGATCGCCTTGACCACTTAGTCATCGCCGCTTTTTGCCTTGCTCTTTTAATCACCATCATCGGAAACAGTTTTGAACTTGCATGGAAATCTTGACTTTTTAAGGGCCACCACACGCCGTTCATACAGTGTGGCGAAATTCCCACAAATATCGGCCATGTGCCACAAACATTGTCTTCTTCCTGTGTTTCAGTATCAGCGACGAACATAAGTCCAGGGCAAGAGGTTCGGGCGACTAATCATAAGAGACACAGCCATGAACATCAGAACACTGGTCAAGTCTTGGCCGCAGCGCATTGCGTGCTCAATGACAAGGGCTATGAAACACGGGCGACCAGTTTCGATTTCCTGTGGATGGGATGCACTCACGTCAGTCAGGGCCGTCGAAATTTGCTCATTGCTTCTTTTTGAACTCTCCAAATGCACCTGAACATAGTCATGTCGTTTTTTAAAATTTTTGTGGGCCGAAGATCCGTTTTTGCCCCTAGCCGGCCAGCAGTCAAATCTTATAAGCAAGGCTGAGCGGGGACCAGCACACACAGCAGCTTCCCTCTGCGTGTCTCCTCCACGCGAGGGCATCCTGGACTGGACACCGGCTTCCTCGGACGATGGCGGGCGGGCTATGAACCCTGTCGGTGTTCAACAGCCGAGAGTGTCTACTCGTTTTGCTCCCGCCTTTTCACTCGGAGCACATCGACGGTACCGAGTGAGTCCCCACGGCCTGGCGTGCAAGGTCAGCCAGGGTTTATGGTTCGCAAACTGACCTCCTTCGCCGGGGATCGAACCCGGGACGAGTCCAGCCACTCGCTGCAACGCAAAACGGAGAGACGAATGCCGAGCCGCTGCACCACCGCGGCCGCCACAGTGCCGTCGTGGTGGCTAGTCCATCTAGAAACCGACTACGCCGTTTGCCTCGACCTGGTTCCGTAACTTATGGGGTTAGCATCGATGTATATAGCTGTTCCAGTGCCACCGTTTCAGTGCCTACGTTCTAAAACGACCTGCCTACGCTGACCAGCGTCCACTGACTGATCCTTACTTGGGGGGGCCTTCTTAATAATGGGCAATAGCCCTTCCGACGCTCGATATCTGGGGGAGGGGGGGGAAGACACATCTTTAACACAAAACCGTGAAGAAACCAAGGCTGGAAGTTGTATGCGCGGGTAGCGGGAGATATGAGAGACCGAAGTCTTTGGGGCGAAACACTCCAGCTGGAGCGAGGCAAGTCTCGCGACTCATCTACGGCTGAAACATCGAACCGAGCGGTTGACGTATCCCAGCCAGGGGAGAGTATCGATCTCCCTATCCCAGGAATGCTGGTTACGCAGTCACCTGTAGCAAGGATGACATTTCCTGATTTGAATTACTCGTACAGGCGAAGGGATTCCGAGGGGCCAATGATACGATCAATGCGCGGTGGGGTGTCGTCGCATCGTTGTTGTGACCATCGACGCTTGGAGGGGGGGGGCGCCTGGAATTCTTGGGGGTGTGGCTCGAGTAGTTGGCTCGGTAAGGAGGAGCCAGGGCGGTATGAGAGCAGGCCGCCAGGAGAGATCCTCTCTCCCTTGCTCGTTCTCACTCGATTCGTTTCCATCGGTTTGTTCTGAGTTTGTGGGGAGCCACCCCTTGTGTTGTCCACCCATTGGCAGAACTGTGGGGCAGGCCAGGCGCCAGCCAGGGACTTCGATTAGCATACTATCAAAGGGCCTCTGCGGTCGTCGTTCCCTTTGGTTCATACTGAAAAAGGTCAGGAGTTGACTTCGGGGCTGGTGCTTGATTTGTCTGCGGATTTGGCTGAGGGTAAGATCTAAGACTGTTGCGACATCGTCGTTCATTGTTAAGCTTCGTAAAGGATCCTCTGGTGTTGACTTAGTCTTCACTGCGCCATTGACAGTGAAACTGTTCGCCAGCGTAGTCAGCTTAGAACCGGGTGCATTCGACCAGCAGCCAGGCTAGTGTATGATTGCACAGAGCAATTGCCAGCACCCTTGGGAGGCGCGGCAAACACGCCTGAGGGGTTTGTTGAGGAGTCGGGGTCTTAGTGATCGATACTCTGCAGGATTAAGCCTTTCTACCAGGCTCGGGCTATTAAAGACCTTGGACCGCTTCCTTGTAAGATTAGCCCGAACCCGCCGGTACGAGAGCGAAGAAGAGCTGTCGCACTCTCGCAAACAACAACACCTATACATCGTCGCAAAAAGCAGCCCTGGGGCTTGCTAGTTTTGACTACTGTGTTTGGAGGTGGCCTAGGTTAAGGAGTCTATACCTGTTCTGGCTTTTTAATCCAATCGGGGAGAAGGCCTTGCGTTGCTTACATATACGGGTAGATAAGACTATCGCTGTCGCATGAGAATCGCCGACCAGGTGCTTTGAATGAGCGCTTTTCGAATACTCAAAGAACACGCAGGGGGGGGGATAACTGTTTCAAATGGGCAGCGAAACTAATTGAGGGGAAATTCAAAATCCTCTCATGTTGCAGATGGACTGTGCGTGTTGAGTCGTGGTAATGCCAAATTTGAAATTTTTGGATTTAGACGCTCCACATCTGTTACTGAACTGGGTTCAAGAACCAATCGGTGAAGACAGACTGCACTGCAAATAAAAAACCAGGGAATATCCACAACACATCCGCACAGTCTTTGAAGGAGTCAGTAGCCGCACAGAAACACTCGGAATATCATCGCAGTCCAGAATACCCGCCCATCAGGGCCATTGGATTTGACCACTCGCTCGCCCAAAGTTCCGCTCATTCCTTTTGAACCAAGGAAAGGAAGATGGTTGATTGAGACGATAGAAGGCAGTCGCAGCAAACGGGCACACTGGTCGTGTAGGGCACCCATCGCTGACAGTCTCTTGTGCCTTCGTTGCGGAGTATATCGAAGTTCAGATACTTTTGGACGCATTGACCGTGCTCTGAAAGGACGCTGTCATTAAAGACAAGGCAGCCTGTGCTGGTCAACTTGGTGCTCACCCTTGACACACTTGGTCCCGGAACATCGGACTTCATTGAGGAAACGAGGGAAATAGTCGTCGGGCAGTTCCCTCAATGACCGGCACCCCGAACACAGTTTATGATAGCCAGGGATTTCTTCGAAACCTTCCGGGGAGCAGTACAAAATATAACTTTGGCCTAGTGCACAGAAGAAGATGTGGTGGAGTGAGGGCGAATGTTTGATCACTTACCAATATTTTCCAACTTAATGGATTTGTTGTCATCCCGTTTCTCTCTTCGACTATTCGAATTTGTGGGACCGGCGGGAGCGGGCGTGCCTGGCATGTTCACTCGAGGCCAGTCCACTTTCTGCCCTTTCCCATTCAGCAGACGTTTGACATTTTCGGTCTTTTCTTGGCACGATGCATCGCACACGTATCTCTGAGTGCTCTGAAACCAGGGTCCTTGATGTACGGTCACTCGTATCCATTATCGTAAACAGAAGCCACCGGCTAGCTGGCTAAAGAAGGTCGTCTGACAAGTGCAGCTCAGGATTCTAGTTGTAAGGCCATTCGACTAATCGTTTGGATAAACTGTCAGAAGGCGTAGACGGGCTCATCCGTTAGACAATGGGGGGGGGGGGGGGGACTTACCCTAACGAAATGATGATCAGTGAGATCAGGGAAATACCGCGCTGCGTCGTCAAGCGTCGCCTGAAATCAGAAATAAATAATGCCTCTCCTGGAGTCCAGTTCCTTAAAAGTGGCCAGAAGGACTCCATCCTTCTGATACCCAATCAAGGACAGAACAAACGCCCTTGATGTCGTGCATGAGAAGGCAACACGTGATCAGTAGATATCAGATATGGAGCGATTCGAATACAAAGCCCCCAGGGCTGCACCAGCGCCCCAGGATGACCTTCCGGGTCTTCCCACCCACGCCCTCACTTACCGCCATATACTTTTCGTTGAACTTCCCTGTATCACGCAATTTCTGAGCCAACTCACTGGGAGCCAAATTCTGACACCCAGCCGTCCCATTCGAGTTAGATTGTGCCTGGCCTGAAACACGTCCATCGATAGTTCCATCATCATTCAAGACCAAGTAACTTACTCTGACAAACATGTATCAGAGCCAGGAAAACCGAGATAGCCCACATGTTCAACATGAGCCTGAATACCGTGACAAACCAAACTGAAACTGCCCAGCTGTCCTATCTCGAATCGAGAACGGCCATGAGCGGATAGCAGCAGAAAGAGGCGCTGTACTTGTAAGTACACCCACAGAGTCTAGTTTTCCGTCTTCGCAAGAAACCAGATTTGGTGGTAAGTCCTTCGCGCAGTTCGGGCATCACCACTGACAGAATAGACTCCGGCCAGCCACTCACAGCTGCCAAATATACAGTCAAACGATTTCTTAAATCACAAGTAAAGGGCATCCACAAACACAGAAAAGTCGAGTAAAACCATTTCGATCATGCAACACAAAATAACACCCAATTCCATTGGCGCCCGAATCAAACATACAAATAAGCTGGGCTTACAACTGAACCTGCATGCAGAGCCTAATTATCCTTCAATAAGTACTGGTCGATAGCCACCAACCTGTGTTCCATGATCGAGTCTGAAAACGAGGCGAATTCAAATGCTAGCTTCAAGGCCTTTGGCTTTGGGCTTGCACCTTACCCAAGATCCAGGTTTCCTTCACACCGACTGCGTCGTCGTGAGCTGGCATGCATCCAACGCAAAAAGCTGCTCTTTTTGAAGTGATTGAGACCTAAAATAGACGAAAAACCTGAGAATGCAATCTAAAAAGGAGGGGTTCGGCGGCGCAAATCCTATTTCCAACACCAGTCTACGTAATGTCCTTCCGAAAGGAAATTTCACAAGTGAAGCTCAATCATACGTACCTTTCCTCCACACCATCGAATCAGGGAACATAAATCTGGGGATGGCGGCTGAGACAAGGGGCTGACGTAAAACGCTCCGATACCACTGAAAATCTGGCTCGTGGCTGAGAAGTCGGCATCCACTAAAGCGATGTTTTTCTTTCCTTTTCGAACCGCCTAAAACAGAAAACAGCCATAGTTTAATTAAACTCCTAAAACGGCTATCTACTCACCTGAGCCGCAGGAAACTGGCCAGCTAACTCGAAGTCTTCCTCTTCCAGCCATCCTCCTTCGGCTAATGAGTGATACACCTAAAATTACGAGATGATACTGACCTCTACATAGCCAATGACAAACTGCACTCCTTACCCAATCCACGGGAAGCATCCAGCATCCGCGAGCGACCCCCATCAAAACATTCAACGTCCTCTTGTTCGCTCCACAAATGACATGAGTCGTGTCGACCGTGACCTTGCTCTGAAGTCGAAATCTTTTTAGCCGCTTTACAATAGCAAATACCAATTCTCGATCCCTGAAAAAAGCGCCACAAAGTCGATCAAGTTTCACAAGGTCAAAATGCCAAGCAGCTTACTCGAGATCCACATTGGTCATTACCAAACCACTCATCGAACCACTTCGTCGAGATCGCGGCTTCTTCTTCGTGTCGAACGTCGAATTAGGACAGACTATATCGTTCTTCGAGAGCGCCCGGTTGCTGCCCGTAATTTTTCCACGTTTTATCATCGCATTTGTTAATATAGGACTTCGAAATTCTTCGGAGCTGCGACGCCCAATCTGAAGCTGCCGCACAATATCTGACGACGACTTCACTTGAAAAAGGCTTGATCGCAAACGGACCACGTCCCCTTTGGTCTTCGCTTTCTTCGATGACGCTTTTTCTTTTGGGCTCGCTCCGAACACATCGTCGATATTAACTGAAGCAGTCCTCGAGGCGACCCGTGAGGTTAAGGACAAACATTTGCCGGGGCCTTTTTGTCCGCTCAGTTCTGGAGTAGTCGACATTCCATCCGATATGCGCTCGACTTTGTGATTAAATATTTTCCGTTTTGCTGATTGCGGCGCTTGACGAACATTCTCTAGTGCCATGTGAGTCACCTTTTCGCACACTGACGCCACCACATCATCGATTTTCGACACTTCCGATTTCTTATTCGTTTTCTTCACATTTGCAAGAATTGGAGCTCGTTGGTTTTGGCCGGGTGAAGCCATATTGCGTTCATGATTACGAGCAGGCAATTGGTTTCGCGATGACTTGACATGTTTCAAAACAGACGGGCATCCATTTGCCGCAGAACGTACAGCCGACCTAGTCGTCCTTTTCGAATTGTCTAGAAACGATGGCAGCGGAGTGCCGTGAAGCAAACCTCCAGAATCTAAAAGGTAATAGTGCAGAATTTGGGGTATCGGCGTTGCGCTTGTTGCGTTGCAAGCAAAAAAAACCGAAAAGGCCCAGTTTACAAAAGGTGCATGAGAATAATAGTAGTTTCAAAAAGCCTTGAAACCGTCACTGTACAAAAAACATGCACCTTACCGAACAGTTTCTTCCGGACAGAGTCAGCCAACGTTTCATTATCGCTAACAGATGTATCGCGTAAGCTGTTTGGAGCTGAAAAGAGAGGTAAGTAAACAAAACTGAATTTTTCTGTTGCCGAACTGCCGCTGAACCCAAAATGAACAAGTTCAACACAGAACACTCTCCAGCAGAATTCCCCTGTAAACATTACTTACTGTCTTCTGGTCCCAAAAGCTTTTTTCTGACATTGGCAAGCTGTTTTCTCAATGAATCTGGTGTTTCGTCTTCATCACCAGAATCCCACTTGCTCGCAGTGGCGCAGGTGCCCAATTTCGATATTCCACGCGTGGGAGTATTTGCCGTTGGAGTATTCATCGGCTCACTTATCGAGGTGGACAGCATCGCGGCAACTCTACTGTCGCGGATTTCCTTCCTGATAGCTCGCTTTAGCTTGCTTGCTTCCAACCGCTCTTTCCGCTTCCGAATCCGATCATCAGTCAGAGCTAGTTCAGCTTCCATCGGCTTTGGTCTCATCGAACGAAAGCGCTGAAGGAGGCTAGAATTCAAATCAGTCCCTAATAGTTCCAAAGCGATGACTTACCCGAGACCGTCCAACAGTTGCTGGAGTTATTTTCTCAGTAATAGGGAAATCAGACTCAAGCATACGAAAATTTTCACGCTGACATCTAAAAGAGTCTAATCGTTCAAGCAGAGCCGTGAAATAGCCAAAAATCACTTACGCATCCACCCACAAGACGGAGACCAAATACACATTTCGTGACCGAGCTCGTTCGACAGTGGTTTGGCGTCCTTCTCCAAATACAACGTGAGTTACTTTATTCGTCAGCCGTTTGCATACAGTCGATCCCAAATCACGCAGCACATTTCCAATAATATCCGATCGATTATCCCCTCCGCTGTAGACCTCGATGTACGCTACAATGCCTACAAGAACAAGCCGATCTACAGTCAAGCACTTTTTCGGTCAGGGTACTTCTGTCATGTGTATTTCTCCCAGCTAAAAAGTAAGTTGAAACTCAATGTGTCTGACATGGGCAAGGCATAGTCTACCCGTACCTAAATTCACTTTAACTGGAAAACTGCAAACCACCAGCCTAGGTCCATCCTGAGGATGAATAAAGCCGCATACTAAGGCTAAGTCTACCTTTCAGTGGTCCGCTGGGCTGTGTCGGCGGCAGTTCTTCGGTATCGTCGGCAATGGCGCAAGTTTTTCTCTGAATCTGGACAATCGGACATGCAGGGCTTAAGTTTTCGGTTGGCGTCACGACTCGATCATCGGTGCTATTATTCGACGACACTGTGCCCACAGTCCGTCGTCGCAGTTTGATGGTATCCTGATCGGGATCCAAGCCTACTCGTTCTGTAATGTCTGACTCGGTCGTATGTGTATTCGAAGTGGGCATACCAACGCCCATCGTCGTGCGAGAAGACCCATGAATCGTCCAAACCGTCGTCCCACTTGCCGTCGTTGCGCAGGAGTGCCTCAAAGGATTCGGCGAATGTGATACAACTTCGGAAGCAGAGACTGGATGCGGCAATTGAAAAGGATCAGTCGTGTGTTCTTCCGAAAATGGTATGGACGCAGTTGAAATTGTTGTAAAGGACGTGCTTAGCCGTAAAACGAGTTCATCTGAGGACGTCGACGAATGGTGAGATGATGAACTCGATGATGTCAAATCCGAGTCCGAGCTCAAATCGCTGAATCGAAGACGCTTAGGATCCATTATATTTGACTTGTCAGAGACAGCAACTAATACCGAAATCGATTTTTAGTAGTGCACGACCGAAAAAAATCGCAGACCAAGGGAAGGAGAGCAAAATGCCCCACGCCCAGTCAATTTTCGCGCGTTTCTAAATGTGGTAAAATTATGTTTGAGGCTTCATGTATTTGTTTCCTAGTGATTCAATTAAAATCAGCCTATAAGTTTTCTTAATTATTTTTTAAACCAAGTTCGATAAAGGGAAAAGTACCTGAAGCGAATCAGTTACGTTTTTCTTATCGTCCCTAGTATATCTGAAACTCTCTTTTAGCATCTGGAGTGTGAGCAAACCCAAAAACAAATTTTTGCTAGCTGGGCCAGTTAGTTAGATTGTTTTTCCTCAATTAAAGGCAAATTCGACGAAAGAATCGATCGTTTTTCGAGTTTTCGAAAGGTCATTGTTACAAACACTAAGGTATGGTACTTTGATAGAGCGCGAGGTTGTGGGGCAACATGAAAAATGTGGTCTTGGTCGTTTATTGTCGAAAGGGATGCAGGAGAGGCCGAATGCACAATCCTCACTCGTACGACAGGGCCTGTAAATAAGAAGTGTTTTATATTTTTAAATTTACAGTGATAGCATGCTGGATGACGAGGACAAATTTTTCAGAGGAAGATATGCTTATGGGCCTTTGCTTTCACGTGTGCGGCTTCAACTAACGGCCGGTTTTTTTCAAACGTTTACAGCATGTAAAACTTTGATGAAATTTGAAAACGCATGATCAAAGACACACTGCATCCATTGGCCTAACCATCGAAAGCAAATTTTTTCTGTAAAGCTGTCGTCAGCATCCATCATATCACAAAAAACGGAAGAGAAACTTTCCTTTTCTTTGTTTTGGATTACTATGCTTTCTCCGAAAAGCTATATTGCCGTTCCACCAATTAATCTTTCACTAGTGACTAAGATTCGCTCCGCTGCAAATGAGTCGATTTTCCGTGCTTCTTTTATTTCACAGGGTTCATACAAGACTGAAAAACCTTGAAAAGTCGGGGACCCGAGAATTGCCTGGAAAACTTGGGAGAATGGGAGTTTCAGACCCAAAACGAGGGAAAACTTAGAGGTTGCATTTCGAAATCAAAAAATTTTGAGTCGCCCGCCCTTTCTGTGTCCTGTTGATAATGCTGGAGGCAGCATCGACTGATCCGATCCTAGGCCTGGATCCCGATCCGAAAAATAAGATTGATGGGGATGACGTATTTGGCACTGCGGAAACAGCACCATCTACTCTGTTTTCTCGCTGGCACTCTCTGTCAGACCAGTCCGAAGGACACAGGAGAGCTAGTCAGCGCTGATTTAAGAGAAAAGCGGGATTTTCTCACATAGTATGCTACACCACACCGTTTCAGTTGGCGATCCAGCAGTCGGATTGGGAACCCATCAAATCGGCGGGTCGGTCGATGTTGGGCTGGAGGTCAGTAAATCAGCAAAGTTGATTAAGTAGCCGTCGGACATCGTGAAAATAATCAAGAAAAGTCAAATTTTTGTCTGGAAGACTGGAAAAATCTTGGGAAATTATTTCCCTCTCCTTGTATGAACCTTGTTTACACGTGCACAAAATAGGTAATCGGCTGCTAAAAAGACGTGGCCTGGCAATTGCCACAATTACTACTGCCCGATTTTTCTGCAACCTTTCTGTGATCCGTAGGGGACATAAATCGCTAAATACTCTTCGGACTGGGGGAGGTTTTCGATAAAAACGTTGTTTAGAAAGGTTTTGTGCGGGTACGTCAGTTTGAAATGAGGCTTTTACGCAATGGTAGGTTTTAGGGTGCCGTTGGGCTTTGTTTCGACTCATTGATCGCTGCAGCCATCGGGAGTTTGCATGCACATCAATGTACGCAATTTTTATGATCTAGCCTAACCGTGCTCTTTTTTCAGATAAAAATGAATTCTGCTTTGGTTCGTCAAACGGCCGTTTTATCGCGTCGTGCTTTCCACACATCGGTTGCTCGCAATGGATTCTTCAAATACAATGCTGTCGGAGGCGTGCCCGGATCGGTATGCACAGTTTTGAATGGTTTAGCGCAAGAAATCTTTAGGTCTAGAATGAGGGCCATTTCAAGCAGTACTAACGAGGGCAATATGGTCGCTGACCTGCGCTGGAAGTTAGGAATGCAGAAAAACCTTAATTACAATATAAATGCTCTGAAAGGGAAGCCTTGGATTGAGGACAAAGCGAAAACACCATGGGAATGCGCTTTGTTACAAATGGTCGTTAGGCGAGGGTTTGTGTTTTTAGAATCTGCCATTCGATATCAAGAATCGCTGGGCGTTGACGCTGAAGATGGCCATCTATATCGGCATACCGGCGGCCTTTCCGTTCTGGGCGCTGAAGCGTATTTTGTTGCAAGGCTGAAGATGAGTTGGTGCCGTCGGACGTGATCGATGTAGTTCCAGTATAGACGACTGCGTGATCGAGTATCGATATATAATTTGTTTCCATGAGTGCTGTTCCGACGTCGACGGCATCGTGTAGTGTTGAGTAATAAACGGTAGTGCAGGTGGGGTGTGAGTTGGGGAGAGGGGGCCCATCGCCTGGCGACTAGTCACTTTGCGAGGAGGGGCGAATTTGGGTAATGTGTTCTGTTGGTCTCGTGATCTGGTGCGCCGAGAGCCACGACCTCGGGGGATGTTTCCGGCCGTGTTTTCGAATTGTATCTGCGCTGGCTGTTCTTATTGATCGTGCTAGGGGCGCTGCGTTTCGCCTTTTTGACGTAGTGTGCGGCTTCGATCGTGCGGATGTGCGACTATGTCCGTACAAGGCGGGGCCGTGTAAGCTCGCAACGGAAGCCGCTGGTCGTCCGTCGTCGGCAGGCAGAGCGGCGCCTGGACCTCCTTCCTCGCAACTTCTCCATTCCTCCGGCGTTCAGGTCGGGCGCGCGTGCAACGGGTTGGGCGACTCGTAAATCAAGGAATCATTTGTTCTTGCGTTAAGACGCGCTTCCCGTTTTGTCCATTGTCCATGCGAAGAGGCCTTATCGGCGACGGACATTCGCCGGGGCACTTGATCGTTTCGTGGTTCGCTTTCGCCCCTTCTCGCTCTTTCTCCGAAGGGTTCTCGACGGTGAAGAAGCGGAGGAAAGTATTGATTCTGTTTGGCCTGCATACCTCTCGGTCGACGGTCGGGGGTGAGAGACGGTTGTTGCCGGTCGATACCTTTTTGATGAAATTGAATCTGAACGCTAGTAACGCGTAATCGTTTTACGCTGGCCGACGAATTTACGCCGTCGTGATTTTGGTTCGCAGCGGCGCGGACTCGAGGGCGTATAAGGCGCGTGCTTGGGAAGAATTCGTCCATTCGACGCCTGCTGATTAAGCAGAGGCGGCCGGGCTACCGTATTTCCATAGCACTCGTGCTTTGTTGGAGCAGGCGGCGGAGGAATTTTTGTTTGCGTACGCTCTATTTAGCTGACTGCCCTATTAGCTCGTATCGCGGTAACCGAACGCGCGCTGGCTCCATCGAGTGGACATGAAATTTTCATGCGTTATCGCGTGTTGCTTTGTCTTAGGTTGTCCGGAAAACGGTCGCGGCTGGTTCGGGAATCGGGTCCGTAATCGGGTCTCGAGTGGCCCCTTCGTGCCTCCTAATGTTCCTATTCGATACGATCAACAATTTTTTAGGCGCCGTCCGTGCAGGGCGGTCGTATGCATAAGGAAGTGGCGGGGCTTATGGTGCTTATTTGTAAGGTTGGCGCAAATGGGCTTCTCTCTGGCCGTATCGAACGGGGTTCTAGTGTTCGTTGACGTTGTAGAAGACGTTATTGAAAGCGGGTGGGAGAACATTTTGGTACGAAATCGATACCTTCCCTCCGTATACCTTACCGTGCTGGGGCGGCCGTCCGCGCGCCCGTTTTGTGAATTTATGCGCATTTCCGTTTCGAGTATGCCCGACCGTGCCGAGATCTCGGGGCTGTGTATCAAGTTCTGTGTACAAAGGGCACAAAGAGGGGGAAAGTGGGCACGACGCCCCTGGCCCACTTCTATAGATGGACTGGCGCTGTTTAATCAGCCGGATCGGGCCCATTACAGTGATCCACAGCCAAAGGGCAGCCTCGGCCGGCTTACTGTGTCGGCGCTTCAAACCGGCCCGCCCCGCTGACTCTGCCGACACGCCATGCTTGATAGGTTCGTGGAGGAGGAATGTTTAACCAAGGGACTCGGCCAAACTACGTTTTTCAGACCGATTCCGATCGAGCAGGTGCGCCTAGATTATGGCCTGTTGTCTGGTGAAGCGGCGAATAAATGAGCTATTTTCGCCTTTTTCAACTAGCTGTAATCACCCTGGTAGATATCGCGTCTGCCCGATAGGCGTATAAGCGTAAATGCTTGCTAACACGGGTGCCCGTTTTGGTCTTGACTAGCCAGCAGCCGAGATCGTTTCTGCGAACGCCGAATCAATCTAAAAAGCCGTTTAGCCATCCATCACTCGTCGGGGAGGACAGAAACAGCGGCGCCGAGGTCGAGTGTTAGGAGAGTGCGTCGCTTCGTCGCGGATTAGCAGTCGAGAAAATGGGATTGAAAAGCAGCAAACCGAAATTATCTAAAGAAGATTTGGAATTTCTAAAAAAGAATACCAATTTTACCGAAGAGCAAATCAAGGAGTGGTACAAAGGATTCGTGGTAAGCCCCGTCTTTGCAGTCTTACTCTAATCCCATTCTCGGATAAACTGATGAGGAGTCGTTAAGCTCATTGTCGGACAGCGAGGCAGTTAGCAGTGGGCGGCCGAGGAGGTGATTAGCTGCCGCGCACGTAATCCACTTTGATTAGTCCGAGATCGGGAGAGCGCTAATTGATCAGTGCAAGATTCCCTGACCACAATAAGACATCGGGAGAGCTCTTAGTCGTCAATGCTATCCTCTTTTTTCCCAGTCATTAGCGACTTTTTGTGAGCATTTCTAAGAGATCTTATTTTGCTTTTAGCAAGACTGCCCGAAGGGTCATCTGACGAAAGATCAGTTTATCAAAGTTTACAAGGATTTCTTTCCGTCCGGCGCTGCTGAAGGCTTCTGCGAACATGGTAAGAGCTGGGTTTGGAATAATAATTAGATTGAAAATTGCCTCTCGAATCGAGCCTTTTACAGTGTTTCGCACATTTGATACGGACAACTCCGGGTTTATCGATTTCAAGGAATTCCTGCTAGCTATCAACGTGACGTCTAGCGGCACTCCCGAAAAGAAGTTGGAGTGGGCCTTCCGTATGTACGATATCGACGGAAACGGAACCATAGACGAGAGGGAGATGATAAAGATCATAGAAGTAAGCGGGTGGGACGAGCCGACGAGAGGACACTGGCACCACCCGGCTTTTCAGGCAATCTACGAAATGCTCGGCCCGGAGGTGACTCGATCGGCGGAGGACTCTCCCCGACGGCGCGCAAAGATGATCTTTGAAAAAATGGATACCAACAACGACAAGCAATTGACATTAAAAGAGTTCGTCGATGGGTGTCTAGCGGATAAGGAACTCTTTCAAATATTGACGAACGAAGTGAAAAAGTAATATTTACGTCGCCGAGTCGACGACCTCTTCTCGGCCCGTTCGCCGTGTTCAGCTATTTGCTGCTAGCATTACAGTTATGATTAGCCTATACACTAATTTGTACGTAATCCATATATGAGCGGCCACCGTATTCGATCCCAGGCTTCCCACACTTAGAAGCCAGCCTTGCTAGTTACAGCCACATCGCCAATTTCTCATTACTCATCCACAACAATTTCTCCCCTTTTTGGCCAATTCTAAAGACGCAGCCGGTTTCTTGGAAAATTCGAGTCCTTTCTCGCATGATTCAATTGCACGTTGGCTGGTGACATCGATCCTCGTTTGGGAAAGATTACGCACGAGCTCTCTAGCTTCAGTCATGGTGAGCTTGGCATGTTTAGGACTGGCCGCATTCGGTTTCGATTGGGTTCATTGGAAAGCGTTAGGTTTTACTTTTATTGGCTTTTAGGCGTTCCTGTACACAGACACGGTATATGCGCAAACCAAACCATAGCATATGCAATGCATTCCGTGCGTGTAAGCGTGTTATGTATATTCGTGTCCCACATACCTTGGCCATATGTGCATGTTGGAGTAGCGTTGAACGGTGCAGGCTTGCAGTGAGTTCGAGTGGACGTGTTTCTTTTGCAGTGCATCAATCGTGGCGCTAAAGTGGTTTCATTTTTTCGACAGTTACGTTTTCTTTGTGTCGAACAAACGCGCATTTGGAATGTACCTCGTTGATAAGCGCGTATACAGTCGTGGCTTGATATCCGGTGGCCCCGAGTCGTAAGGTATATTTTTGTGGAGCCGTTAGATGTCTAGGACGTGGTCTGCTAAATTTGATTGTACTAATTCAGGAGAAGTCAGAATGCTAGTCTACGATTTGAGTAGTCGCGTGACTTCTTCCCAGCGAAGAAGGAGCACATTCCATGTTAGGCGTTCCTCCTTCATGCATGTACATTCCTTCCGAGGCGATGCGTGTATGCTAACGAACGTGGACATTTGGTCGCGTGTTTTTGTCGGATGGTGGCATATTTTATTTGAAAAGTAGGCGCTTATGTTGATTGGGGTGACAGCTATGGCTAGGAGAGATCTGGTGATGACAGCAATCGTGTTCTTGCTTGGTGGAGGAGCAATCTTAGTTTCCGATTCGTGTTGCTCATGGTCAATGCACGATTATAATTACCGACTACGTGTACGCTGTTTACGTGGCGTAAATATGGCGATGTGTGGCCGACATTGATTACGGGCTTTGTAGAACAGACACTGTGTCCCGTTATTACTAGCCTCGGCTGCGGGGCCGCTGGGAGAGCGAAAAGGCAATGAGCAAGCTGCAAATACTTCATTGCCATCTGCGCTCATGACGGCACCGCCTTTGTCTTGGGACGAGTCGAACGATTCATGAGCACGACGAAAAATACGAATTCAATTTTCTATTTGCTCAGGGGATGCGAATAGTTTGCGTTTAGGATGGGCACGGGGGCATGTTCAGGTGTGCATCGAGAGTATTAGCTCCAGTTCGCCGGCCTCGTCGTCCATGCGCAACGAGCGGCAATGCGTTTTTGTTTTTCTTACTTTTTGTGCGTCAGAAAATGTGAAATGGTTGGAAAGAGGAAACGTGAGGTGAGGTGAGACACACCTAGATTCTATAACATGGCAGGGCGTGGCATGCACACACCCAACTGTCACCGGGGGCTTGTTTCCTTTCCTGTTCTCGTGACTCATACAGCCAGACATCGATCGGGGACTGTTGCGTAGGAGTGTTTACTTTTATGATACGAGTGTGAGGTTGATAAAGTGCGTCAAGCGCGTCCCCTTTAGACCAATTATCACATCGATTCCGGTCGTTGAGATGAACGAATAGGTTTAATGGAAGGCGATGAATTGTCCCTTCCTAATCACACCTCCCATCGACGTGGTGGTTGTTGACTACACCTGGAGAATGGGTGTGAAGCAGATCCGGTTCCATTGTCTTATTCCATTTTATGTGTACTTTTCTTGGCCGTGCCAAATCAAACTAGCGCGCATCCTCGCGGGCCGGAGTATCGGCGTCGTAGTCTGCCTGCAGCGCCCGTTTGTCCCACTGCCCCCCTCTGATCAAATGATGTTTTTATAAACTTATTTCCGCCTTTAGATTTTATTAAAATTAAGATATTTTTCGTGACAAAATGGGACAAAAAGGAAGTAAATTACGGCCAGAAGTAATCGAAGATTTGCGTCAAAATACGGAGTTTACGGAGCAGGAAATTCATGTAAGAATTCTTGATTCCGGAGTCTGTGCGTAATTTTATGCTTTTTTCTTTTTAGGAATGGTATAAAGGATTTCTCAAGGACTGCCCTTCTGGACATTTAACTTTGGAAGAATTCAAGAAGTAAGAGATCTTTCTAACGCAAGCTTTTGCAAGTATTGATTTTTTCATCGATTTTTAGGATCTATAGTAATTTTTTCCCATACGGTAAGTTCTGAAGTTTACTTTTCGTTTGTGTAATTGACTTGAAAAGTATGTTTTGCAGGAGATGCATCTCGATTTGCGGAGCATGGTAAGTCTATTGTATCCCAGGTTTAGTGACCTCATTATGCAAATTGGCTCCGTGTGGTTGCTAAAGACAGGCTAAATTATCCTCCTACACAAAAAAGCTTAAATCTAACATTTCTTTTCAGTCTTCCGAACTTTCGATAAGAATAACGATTACACGATCGATTTCAGGGGTAAGCCTAATACATGCCCTCTCGGTCATTCATCGAATGGCTTTCATTCATTTTAGAGTTTTTATGCGCTCTAAGCATCACATCGCGAGGAAAATTAGAGCAAAAGCTTCGATGGGCTTTCAGCAGTAAGTTACTCTGTTTCATTCATCTTTTTGAAACATTGGCACGATTATTGTCGTGTTATAGTGTATGATCTGGATGGCGATGGATTCATATCGCAGTCGGAAATGCTCGAAATTGTTACGGTAGGTCAGCTTTTGATTAGACTGGGTCTCGCTGGGGACGTGAGAACTCGTTATGTCGCCAGAAGGGGGAGAAGGAATGACGTTCTAGGTGGATGTCTACAAGGTCCATGAAGATGCCCTGAAGAAGGAATTTCTCAGCTTGGCGACGAGTAACTCGTCTTTAGCTGCCTAAGTAGAAACACAGCGGCTAGCAGCAGCTAGTTACCGCTGCCAGCTCAAGTGCTCGATTATTGACATACCTTCTCTTCGTCAGTGCTCGAGCACGTCTTGCGACTGGGACACACGTATGAGTTTCAGGTGGGACATGTCAAGAATAAATTGCTATGCCACTTCGGCTTGGAAATAAGACATCCAATCAACGGGGTGCTTGCTCGTCGCGCAACCCGCCTAACGCAAGGAATCTAGGGCTTACGATATTTGCGCTCTGGTCCACTCCATCATTTGCACTGTTTTTTTCGCTTCAGGCCATCTATAAAATGGTCGGCAGTGTAATGAAAATGCCAGAGGACGAAGCGACACCTGAAAAACGGACAGAAAAGATCTTTCGGCAAATGGACAAGAACGAGGACGGGCGATTGTCGATGGAAGAATTCATCGAAGGTGCCAAAGCCGACCCGTCGATCGTGCGACTGCTTCACTGCGATCCAATGCAAGGCTCACACGGCAATGAAAAAGTGGCCAAATAAACATCATTTTAATACCTCCTTATGCATATCCACCGTGCATTGAACGTTCGCGATAGACTTGAAAAAGTGTAAGCGTGTAAAAAACATTTTCAAATTAAGACGATCAAAAATTACGTGATCCCATTTTAAAACTTGAGCCTTGTTTCTTGAACGACGTGTCTTCCAGGCGAATTGTTTACTGGGAATTGCGGCCAAATGTTACGCAGCTCGTCACCGTCAACTGTACACGCATATTTATGCAATGTTTTAGAGGAACGTGTGCGAAACAAAAAGTAAAGTATCGCAGTTACTTCGTTTTCGGCCTCGGTTTCATGTCTTCGAAACACGCATGTAGAAAAATATAATTTTTCTGTTGAGGATTGAAAAATTCATGACCCTAAAATGAAAACGACAGTGAGTAGCCGAAGTATGCACCAGGGGAGAGCTTAACTGACCTTGGACCAATCGTAACTGACCGAATAGGCGAACACATCGCCCCCTTTATTGAAACAGCAGCGCGTGATCGGCTGCTCCATTTTCTCCGATGTCTTCAATTTTGTCCGGGCATCCTTGTCCCAAAACGAGAATCGGCCATCCGATCCGACTGTGGCCAAGGTGCCGTGGACGGGATGGAATGCCACATCATTGACCTGAAACTGGCACGGCTAGCCTGGCTATATCATATACCATGTCTCCTTACCGCGAAAATGTCTTGATATCCGTTATTGAGTTCGGGCGAACGGTGGCATTTGAATGTAAAGTTGTCCTTCGGGTTGTTGGCCTCGACCAGTTGCACGGCCACACGACCTTCGATAGAGCCCAAAGCGAATCCAGTCGGAGCCGTTGTCTTTGGGTCTTTAAAAATAGCGATGCAGCGGTGCTAGAAACAAGGGAAACATTCAAGTGGCCAGTGTCACGATGATAGCGAGACACCATACAGCTTGCTCTGAACCCACCCCTCGCTTTTCGTCCTGACATCTCAGTGCCAGACAGGGTCCTGCACGGGTATCAAAATCGTACCCTACCCGTACCCGCTGGACGACCTGTGTACCCATACCCATACCCGTACCCGGCGGACCTTACCCATACCCATACCCGGTTTTTCGATAAATGTTCGAATGGAGTATCAAAACAGAAAACTAATTAAGTCATGAAAATAATTACAGAAAACCAGAGTTTTCAACAGAACTGGTGCAATTTTCATTCAAAAGTTCATTCACTATCGCAAGACAAAAGACTTTCTTGAAGCAGTAATCTGACAGGGGAACATCGCCAGCCGTTAAGTCGAACTTTGAGCAACCAAAACTTGTAATGTTTTCCCAGGTGCAAAAGAAAGCTATAGGCAAAATATTAAAGGCGTCTGGCCAACTGGTCAGTTGTGGTCAAAGTCCTTGAGTCTAGAGTCCTTGAGCCAAATGCTTTAGCGCTAAACGTCTGAATAATGTCTATTTTGCGTAATTTATTGGGTTTCTTGTTCCCTGGAAATAAACGTCTCAATTTACAATAAACTTAGAGGCCTGAAGCTGACAACAACATGGCAATCTAAAACTCTGAATGAAACTGCATTCATGTCAGAGTAACGGAGTTGAAATCGACAAGGAGTGCCTTTTAAAATGTTTAGCTAAAGGCATTTTGGCAGTTATGGCTGACCGATGACCCAAAGGTGACCATACAGTCAAGCAGGAATGAGCAGCTGCCCTACGACACCTAAATTCGTGACACTGCTACCAAACGCGCTAGTGTAGCTTACCTGGAGAGGTCAACAACAACTACTGTAGCTGTACTACTACAAAACAAGCTAGTTTGCGTGCAGGAGCCAGTTTCACAATTAGATGGGGGTGTCTGATCGTGAGTCGCAGAACACCATACAAGAAAGTCATATCCATCATAAATGCGACACCTGTTTTAGTCTAAAGAGCCGCTGAACTAAAGGTGGAAGTGGCTTGGATCCTGCAAAGAGTCAAGTTTGCTGCACTGGTGCATATCTGTCATATACAAGTATGAACTCCTAGCGCCATACCGTCATTTTCCCTCAGCCCCCTCAGACAGGTACTCAAGAAGTCAGTCAGTCAGTCGTGTGGAGTCATGTGGCACCCACCTCTAGGGGTCTTGACATCCTTCACGGATGGTGCCTTAGCGGCTTTTCGATATAAGCCAGGTTCATTTTTGCAGTAAACAACCATTTTTAAATCTCAAAAGCTCCTAAATATCCATATCTTTTTGTCAACATCTTGGTTGTGAAAAGATATAATATATAACCTCTTTTCTTTGCCCTTCAGGCCCTTCACGTGCCGCGTGTATATTCCCACAGAAAACATACAGTAGATATGGATATGATTTCGATATCGATTAGATATAGATATGGATATGGAAATCAACAGCACAACTAGCCTCAAAATGGCAGACATCAGAACTGTTTCGCTAAAAACAGTCACGAAATGCATAAGATTTAAATTTGCAGCGCTGTCATGAATGAATAAAAAATTAAAGAATACCCGGCGACCCTTACCCAAACCCGTACCCATACCCGCCGGGTACGGGTATGGATACCCATGCAGGACTCTGTCACACTCTCAGCCTCGATGACGGAGCGCTTTCCGACTGACTTGTCCGCACTTTACTGATGGCACAGCTCACACGCAATCAGAGTCTCACGCCTTGGCTTGCTTTGCTTCCGATTAGTATAGCAGGTAAAAGCCAAGACATAAACCAGAGCGTCGAGAAGGTAAGAACAAGTTTTAAAACGGTTCGTGAGTAAAGAACAAATCGGAAGCTGCGAAAGCCTCTTTGCGTAAGATCAACTGCTGACGTCGATACTAAAAACGTCATTTCGAAACTAATGGCATACAGTCCGCTATTTCCAGCCATAAGGCCACACTTGCCGCCGATCTTTGGCGCTGGACCTGGGGTCAGTCAAAAATTTTGGTACTGTATCTGCCCAGAAAATTTCATCCACCCTAACTCGTCTAACTCGACCTGTACTGTATGGTTATCGTAATCGCAATTTTTTGAACCTTCATTTCTGTCATGTTTCTGTATTGCGCCTGGAACTAGTTACGAGAAAGGATATGATTTTTCTCAACGATAGATATCCCAAAAGATACGGATATGGATACGATTTCGATATCGATATGCCAAATGATATCAATATCGATTACATTTAGATGTGGATATTGATATCAACAGTGGTCACAACTAGCCTCAAAAAAGTAGACATCAGAACTGTTTCGCTAGAAACACTGACAAACTGCATAAAATTCAACTTTGCAGCGCTGTTAAAAAAAAATACAAGAACGAATACCCGTACCCATACCCGCCGACCCTTACTTAAACCCATACCCGTACCCGTCGCCTCTAACCCAAACCCGTACCCATACCTGCCGGGTACGGGTGGGTGCGGGTATGGGTACTCATTCAAGACTCTGGTGCCAGATAAAACTAAGATCGAGCGCCTAACGTCCTCCGCAGTCCACACAAGATCGGATATCGGATATGGGCACTCTTTCGGCCAGTGAGCGAGGACCAATGTACGTGACAGCTTACCTGAAATTTCAACGGGGACTCGATCTGCTTCACTTCCTGAGGAGTTCCGTCCAGCTTGTAGACCTTGATTTGACGATTAGCTAAGCCGACTGCAGCCATCGGATAGACCTGCGAACGAGGCTACGCAAATTGCCTGTTCCATAGAGGGCAAGGGAAATATCCTTACCATGTCAGAACAGTAGACCCGTTCAGGCAACGAGACAGTGGCAGCTGGATTTCCAGGCGGCGAACGAGGATCCCAAAACTAAAACATTTCACTGTTGAAATACAAGCACTCGAGAGATATAACCCCACCGTTGGCTTCGGCCTGCTGCGCTGTGGGGATAGGCCACATGCGGAAAACATGGCCTGCTGTCGCCATGGCGAGGCAGGGCGCTGCTACACCTCCTAAACTGAGGGCTGGGGAGGCTGGCTTGTGGTTCAGCGCAGATACGTTGCCAACCACCCTGGAACTCATTAACATACGAGTATAAGCTCCAGTATAACCTGGGTCCTGCTCGGGCACGAAAACAATACCCCACCATGACCCACGGGCTAAGCTCCATAACACTCCCATACCCAAGCCCAACTGGTCATGATTTGTCCAGGTCCGTGTTACTAGAGAGAATGCCTGGCGGAGCTTTTGCACCAAGCCAAAAACCCAAGACAACCAACCAAGTCTCTGATCTGGTCCAAGGGCGAAACATCACACTGACAGGGTGACTTTCCCAGCGGCAGGCTCTGCGCAGGAGGGCCAGGCATGAAACTGCGCAGGGATTTCGAAACTGTGGGAGCCCCGACCCACTATTCGATAATGCACAGCAAGAAATGTCACCTTCAACGTTTTGTCCCACGAACCCGTCATCAGCAAGCTGTAGTTAGGCGATTTGATCCAATGGCACGTTTTGACTGGTTGATCATGCTGAAAGCATTTCATCGGAATGGATACAGAGCTGAGAAAACATCAGCCGAACGCGGCATTGGTACAGTATGACGACACCTTGGCTTGACCTTCGACACAAAGATAAAGGTACAGAAAGGCTATATAAGCAATGCATTTTTCGGATGACTCTCCATGCCAACCGAATGCGCTTCGGCCCCGTTGTGCTCTTCTGTTACCTTATCGTCCTATTTGGACCACACCTGAAACTTTGCTCATTCGCCATGCCTGCTGCGCATGTGCCCGCTCGAGTTGATCCCGACTTACGATCAGTTCAAATTGTTCAATCTTGCTGCACTGAACAATCATTTATTTAATTTGCTGAAGAGAAGAAGCTTTTGCCAAGTCAACCCGGCAATCGATTTCCATGCACGATTACGGAGAATCACGATGGCGAGCTTTACCAACAGTTATGGACAGAGGAAAGATGCGGGCGATTTATCGCTGCAGTGGTTGCAAGAAGAAGAGGTCGCAGCGCGGAGGAAATCCAGTTGTTGGCAGTCTAGGAAATAAGACGTGGTTCGCCTCCAATCAGTGAAGCTAGTCGACAAAATTCGAAGCTGTCAAGTTTCACAATCTTGCTGCTGGTTGGGTGCTAGTCAAAGCGGATGCCGATGCGAATGGAAGTCTTATTCCTGCTTGTGGCCAAGAATTGCAGGAACACGGTCATCGATTGGTTCCATTACATTCAAGAAATCTTCCGCCTGCGTTTTGGAGAAGCGCCAGAAATGGGTGGACCAGGGGAAATCGTTTAAATCGATGAAAGCTACATACGTTTTGAATTATAGCACTTACTTACAGAACACAAGGTGTCATCATACTATACCCCTTGTGTAAATGGCCAGGTCAAGGTGTCGTTATACTATACCCATGGTGTCGACAGTCAGGTCGAGGTGTCGTCATACTATACCAATGCCGCTGGACGTATAGCATACCTGCCCCAACTGGATCATTTGGTTGCTGCCCAAATCCCACGCACGCACAGTCTTGTCAGCTCCAACGACAAATACTTTTGTGCCGTCCTAAACGAAAGCACTTGCACAGTGCAATGACAAAATCTGATTGCCATGAATTCAGTGGTGGTTCATCGTCAGTAAAGGCTGTGGCCAGCATCGACCGACCCACCGACCCGGCCCACCGATCCGGGCCGGATCGGTTTGGGGGAACCGACCCAAGCTGTGGGTCGGCCGGATCGGAATTTTGAATTCCCGCCAAATTTCTTCTCTGGCGCCCAGTCATGTCTTCGTGTAGGCAGCTAGGATCGACGCTTCAACCCACTGGACTGGCCGCCCATGCATGACATCGACGTTTTTTTTGCAAGTTTCGACCCCATCCACCTTCTGTCCACATAGGAGCGCGGGGGCTCCTTTGGCTTGTGAGAGGCTGATTGGGGGCAACCCTGACTGAAACGCCTCAGTTCTATTCTGGCTGAACACGCCAGTTTAGGAAGCCCGTTCTCAGAGAACTGGCTGTGGGCGATTCACCAGGAATTCAATTGGAGGTGGAAGTGGTGCCCTCGATTGAGAAAACTGGTCCTAATTGCCAGTCGGGGCCCTCCGTTCTTGCCCTCTATCATCCGGGAACGCCGATTCTGGCGCAGGATGCCCTCGGCGGTGATGCTCCAGCAGAGCAGCTACAAGTGGGAGCCTGCCATGAGAGTTGATCGCCTCACACACGGCCGCACCCGTCATTATGACTGCTGGCTGGCAGCTGGCAAAACCCATGGGAAATTGGGGTAGGTGGGGGGCCCAGCCCAAAAACATTTAAAAAGCTGTCCTTATACTAGCCACCTTTCACTCTAAGAAGTCAAGTCTAGAAGCGAAACGGGATATTGCAGGTGCTGTTTGACAGTAAAAAGTTTCGTGAAATTCTACGCTGGCGCCTCAGACAGCATGAGGCAAGGGACGAACACGTTAACTTAGTCCTAAAGTTCTCCTCCCCCTGTCCGTTTTTGCCCGAAATCCGTCAGCCCCTTCTTGCTGACTGCGGGGTGTCTGTTATCGATGGTTATCGATCGAAGAAAGAATGTGCATCATGCCAGAAAACAAATGAGTGGGCGCAATATAACGTTGGGTCGGGTCGGGCCGATCCAGACCCTAGGTCGGGTCGGGTCGGTCGATGCTGGGGCTGTAAACTAAGCATACCCGTTGACGGGTCCTTTCAGCTTTTCAACAGGCCCTTGCTGGGTGGAAGAAAGCTTGTTTTCCTCCCGAACTATGCTATTGACAAAGTTCACTTACGTCGTACCAATCCACTTCGAATACTGGCCCCATCAACGACTGTTGCGCCTTCGGTTCTGAGGTTCCATCTTGTTTAACTTCCCAAACGCGAACCTAAAAAGGAAGACCATTTAAGCAATATCTTTTTCGCAAGAGATAAATCTAAACAATATTTGCGCCATCAACAAGAGACACACATGCAAATGAACTAGGCTTCAAAGTCTACAAGGCCGAGGTCGCAATTTATCAAACGATCTAGTTTTGATTTTTGAGCCACAAAACGAGTCACACGATGACAAACTAATTATTCCGACCTAATCGTAAGTTACTTACCGCATTATCCCAACTTCCAGAAACAAGAAAATTAGCAGCTAAAGCTGGCGGGCTGAACTTCAAAGCTTGAATACTATCATCGGGCGGCTGTGCAACCTCGAAGTCTTTCATTGGATTGCTGCTCGTAGCCAACGACGTTGTACCACCAAAAAGGGTGGTGGGACGAAACGATGACGTATTTGTCGTGCCAAACATATCCGATTTCTCTGTGTAGGCCTATGTAATGGAAAAAACAAATCAAAGAAGTTTTTCAGAATTTCCTATTTTTAAACCCACGAGTTCCCACGCCTACCCCGAGATAAAAGTTGGAACTGTAAAGGAAGGCAGAAAGGAATTATATCTAAAACTGTATTCTCACGAAGCGTCAGTTCTTAGAAATGACTCGGGAACGAAGGAAGGCCAGCCAAAACTGATCGAATTCCATATTCTGCCTAAAGTTCCCGCTTTTTCGCAGACAATGTTTTAGCTTTCTCATATCACGCGGGAAATTTAAAAATGTCTCCAGAATTTTGATTCCAGACGTATGTGACGTTTTTGCTGGCAAAATTCTTTCCTATTCGCGGTTTTTGTTTGTAGATTTGTTGATATATTCAGTGTAGCACTATTTCTGGAATATTTGCGAAATCGATTCAACAGGTATAGCTAAACAACGATACTGTAGCCTATTTTGTCTAAGAACAATAATTTTCGCAATTCATGGTTATTTTGTTGAAAGAACTTTTTTGCAGATTATGTTGAATCTGTCGACGGAATAAAGGTTCGGAGATAGAATTTGGCAAATAAAGTGAGTAAAAGGGATTCTGAGCTCTTTTGCAAGTTGATATTGAGTTGTTCCGGTCGCAGTTGCCAGAAATGTACTTGGGTGCATTTTGGGGCAACTTGTGTTTGCTGTTGTCTTCCTGCCGCTTGGCAATTGTATTTGATGATGGCTATGTTTAGGGAAATCTTATGTCAATACCGTCACTTCTTCGAGCTTGGAGAGATATGGGGAACAGCGCCAGTGAAAATTCCTCGTCCACTAGTTCGGACTATTATGAAGCAAACCGAACAACGCTCGATGACACCAAGGAAACGACAACGGCCAAGCAAAGCGAGGATGAAGATGAAGTCGTAGTAAGAGCATATATTTTCATAAAGTTCATTCGGGAACGCGTTTTTTTAAGTTTTTCTTTTTGTGCAATTACCCAAAACTAGTACGGCTTGTACGCAATGATTTCCCAAAGGGCTTATTGACCGAAGTAGTCATTTTCGTAGGAGGACAGCGATGACGGGTCGTTAATCGGATACGAATCGTCAAACGAGAGCGCAGATGCGGAGGACAATATTTGGCGGGCACCTGATATCGATCATCTTTACACGCCGGCCAATTTGAGTCGTATTTTAGCCAGTATACCCAATAAGAGGACGCATAGTAAGTTGTATCGGTCTACTCTATCAGGATGATGAAGCAGGTTTGTCAGTGCTTTTTGTTACAGATCAAATTGCATCGCAAGAAAATGCCTTACTACGCTATTTGGAAAATCGGTTTTCTCGTGGAGAATATACTATCGGCAAGGAACAATTTAGCGAGGCACTGATTAATTGGGGTCTGACCAAAGAAGAAAGCGAACGATGTTTCGATTTGTTCGATACCGAAGGACGGAGAGAAATCGATGTACCATCGGCCATTCGATGTCTTCGGGCTCGTTTGTTGGATTTCTCCACGTTGGACAGTGGAATGCCGTTCTTGTCACAAATCTTTCGACAGTGCTGCCTTCTGCCCGGCTGTGCGGATGTACGATCGAATATGGTGGATCCAAGATGTCACGAAATGCATGTCGAGACGTTCATGAACCAAGTCCGATCACAAGCCAACATTTCGCAGTGCGTTCCCGACTTATCTTTGGATTCCGTGTTCCGTTTTCGACAGTTTATCATCGGTGAATGGCTAAGCAACGAAAAATTGTATTTGTCTCTGGCATCTTCGGCTGGTGGAAAGGATGTGAACGAGAAGGGTGATGATGAAGGGACCAAATGCGAATGGCCTCGACCACTAGTCAAGAAGGACATCTCGGAGAAGGAAGAGGCCAGCAGCAGCGTGCCTTGCGGGGCCAAACTATTGAAACGATGCTACAACTCCATCTCGGTGTCCAGCAACAAGAAGGAAGGGCAAAAATTGACCGATGCCAGTCCCCTTACTTATTGGCAGTCGGACGGTCGAGCGGGCACGCATTATATCGAAATTCTGCTCAAGAAGAATGTCGTGGTCACAAATTTGAGCATCGGTGTATCGTCAGCGGACAAGAATTTCATGCCCAACGTTGTGACCCTATCCGTCGCTAGTGGCTGTGGCCAATTACGTCCGTACGCTCAGCCGCCCAGTGAAATACCTTCAAATTATCAGGGCAATTTCAAATTGATGGGCCACACTCGAAGAGTTTATCGTCGGATTCGCATCAATATCAAGGCCTGTCACGATGGAGGGTGCGATACTCGGGTGCGAGGTATCGAGATCGAAGGATATCGAAAACTGGACGATGAAGAGAACGAGACGGTACCATTGGAAGAAGCCAGTGTGCTGTGGTATTTGAATATTCTCACGACGACCGTGGAAGCGTGCTTGCCAATTGCTCCTGCACTCAAGCGTATGGTCGTCGATCACACGATGGTGTTCACTAATCGATTATCACCACTGTCGTTGACCAGTTGCGAGGAGTTCGAAACATTGGGTGTATCGAAAAGTACTTTATTCACACCGAACGTGTTGGACGCAGCTGAGCGAGCGATTGAACGGATCATGTCGGATTCTAGCGAGGAATTAGCCGTGCACGGGTTCAAGATCTTGTCGTCATTTGCATTGGCTCGCCTGAGCACGGATAGTATTCTGCGAGTGGTTCGGTACGTGCTCAGTATCGAATCGATGCTACCGGCCGAAGTGAAGGAGTCGGTGACGAGTGTGATGGAACGCACCATGATGTCCTTGTTGACTGTGCACGCGACGAGGCTGGCCTGCGTCATTGTGAGTGCGGATGGAGATGCGCCGGCTGGATTCGGCGATTGGATCTGCGAAAGGGGATTCGCCTCGTCGACGGGAAAACGGGCGTTGAACATCGTGCTCAAGCCACCCACCGATCATTCGGACGTAATCTTGACTCGAATAATCATCAAGGCCCCGTCGTTGAGTGCGGCTGCTCCAACGACAGGGGTTGTTTACGCGGTGAGCAATGAGGCGATGGCGGTGAAGATGTCGAAAAGTGACGAACCGGATTCGATGGGTGTTGGCCCCAAGTACGTCAAGGAAATCGGCCGATTCAACTTGGATCCAAGAGATCAACCGAAGTCTGATGTTGAGGTGTATTTGGAACCTTGTCAATGCCAGTACGTCTTCATTCGATTGGGAGATCCACGCGGACAGTCGGCCAGCAATGTGGCCGTTGAGAAGATTCTGGTGTATGGATTCTCTGCTGCATGTGCGGCGAGCAATGGCGAGAAGTATCTGCCTGTGGTTTGGAAAGAGGTGGTGGACCCGAATAGGAACAGCGAACTGGCCGCTCGTCTCTTGCTCTTTGCCAATACGATGCATACGCTGGCTTTTGATTTCGACGTGGGAAGTTTAGGGACCGGATTGGCCAACTGCGTCAGTTGCTTCGACATGGACCAATTATGTTCGTGTTTCGAAAAGATTTTCGATGAGAAAACGGAACCATGGAATTTGAAATTGATTTTTCTGCAATTCCTGGCCGGTCTGTTCCGGCGAAGTTCTTTGCTAAAAGTTCAAGGAAATCAGCCTTCGAAATTGAGCCAGATTTGGTTAAAATTGGTGGCCTTATCGACGGGAGAAGAACTCTCGACACAGGCCCCTTTTCTCTCGTCGTTAGCCGCGGACATAATTGGGAATGGTGTGACTATATTTTACCCAACCGAGTTTGATCGCAAGAATGGTCTATTCTCCCTGCTGGCTGATCGTGGACGTGGTAATAATCAAGTCGTCACCGATGCCACGTTCAGCGCACTGTGCAAATACTTCAGTGGCTCGGATGCAGCAAATTTGGTCGATCTGCCATTTGGAAGGGGCTGGTGGGACAAAATGGAGGAAGCTGAACGGGTCAAGAAGAACGTGGTGGATGTGTTCGAGAAGTTGTACGCTGGGTATGTGGCCTGCTTGGTTTCGGAATGGAAGAAGGGCCAGAACTCGAATCCGTCTGATATGCCAGCATCGAACGGCAGTGGTCTGGGAAGCGTGATCAATGCTCAGCAATTAAGACTGTTCGCCTGGTACTGCTATCAGAAGAAGGAATTGGTGTCCGCAAAGTCGAGTTCGAAAGAACATGTTGGATCATTCCTGAACGAAATAGTGTTGGAAGTGTTGGCTTTGTCGTTGCGTTTCGTGAAGAAATTGCTTGCTAGTCTTACTGCGGAAGTGGCCGGGACCAGTTTGGTAAGCGTGGTTTGACTGAGCAGATGGTTAGTGTACGGCAGAACGGGCAGGGTCTCTGAGGTCGGCTTCCGGCCCCCCAACCAGCCGAAATTAAAGTGCTAAGGGAAACTCAGTCCTCTAATTTATTTGGGAATGTCACCTCCATGCAAGCATGTTGTGCAGACTCCGTTTTCAATACACTTAAAAATATATTAGCTCGTGAGGTTAAGGTGAACCTGTTGTCCCTGAGGGGATTGCAAGTCTGGTGGAGACGGTAGCCAATTAGTGCCCTCAGATTCTATCCATCTACTTTTACAAGTCTGTTCGAAGAGCGTCCTTTGAAACTTGCCGGCACGACATAAATCGCAGTGTAGATAGTCTGGTAGTGGCAGTACACTAGGCATGTAATCCCAGGGACGCGGGTTCGACTCCCGCTCGAAACCAATATTTTTAACTGTCGTAATTTTCCATTTTCAGGAGAATTCGGCCCTTCTGTCGCCGGGGACTTGTTCACATTTCGGATCAGCTTTCAGTGCGCTTTACGAGTTGGCCATGTCGGTGGTGATCGATTGTGGAAAAACGGATGTCGTTTCGTTATTGAACGAATGGTGGTCGATAATGCGAGATCCTGGGCTGCAGTGGATGATAGACACTGCCATCTCGAATGAAGTGAAGGAGAAGAAAAAGGAATTGTTGAACGATAAGAGAGAATTGACGAGTTTGATGCGATGGTCTAATGTGGAGTCATCGCATCCGTACGAGTGTCCCAGCCACGTCCAGCAACAGTTCCGTCAGCCCGGGGCCGTCGTATTCGAACTGGAATTCGCTGCTGGATGCAGTTTCGACTCCAATGATTACTTGGTTTTCATTAACGATCGTGGTCGGAAGATAACCATTAATAGTGCAACGTTCGGGAAGAAGAGTTGGTCGAAATTATCGATTCGAAGTCGAGATCAATTGCAATTCATTTTCCATTCGGAACAGAGGACTTCGTCGACCAAATATTGGGGCTACAAATTCACAATCACGGCAAAAGGAATCCCGAATCCTGCTTTGTCGACTTGGTCGGCGGACTTTTTCTTGTCACTGACACGCCTGGCTGGTCATCTGGTGAGTGCGGGCGTGAAGACTTGTGGTGGAATCGATTCCGAATTCGCGGCGCTTGTGGCGGAAAATGGTAAGACCAAGGTGGAAAATTCAATCGAGGCATTGTTGGAGTTGGGCATCGAAGTCCTGAAACACTTCGGGTCAGTCGAAAATGATCGGAAACCAGTGGCGTCGTTGATCTGTTTGACATTCTTGCGACCGTCCGTTGATGCTGTTGCTGCTCTCATGAACGGACAGTGCAATCAAGGTAAGAATGGAGGCGAGGCAACAACTGGGGTTTTCGTTGAAGTGAGACTTTGTGCTGCTTCAGGTGAACAAAGCGAGGAAAGCGTTTCGAAAACACTGGCGGAATATTGGATGGAAATCGTAAAGGCTAGCAAGGCATTGGCGAGTGACTGGGATCGGCACTTTTGGCTGTTGAATATTTTGCATTTGTTTCCGTGGAGGTAAGGCGCTAGTAAGGGAATTCGGTGGGTGTGGTGGGGAGCGTGAATGCTGCATGCGTGAACGCGTACTTTCCGTTTAGGTCTTTAAAAGGTGCCGACGGCATCGACCATTTGGACGAGTCGCAAGTGAGTGAGGTGGTGAAGCTGATTTTTACAACCGCCCTCAGCCAGCAGGAATCGTTAAAGAGGAGAAGCATTGAGTTGAAAGAAGAGCTCGTCGACGTGCAATGTTACGGGACGTTTCGAGATTGGCTGGCCATGCTACGACCCAGTACTCCGGAGAAAGGGTGTTACGTATCCGATGCTCAATTCCGAATTTGGAGGCAGGCCAAGTACTCGACGAATGACATGAGTGAGAAGCGGCAGGCCAAACTGTTCGTGAGCCAGTACGCGGACATTCTGAAACGGCGAATCATTTGCGACGGGTGCGGGCAGACGGTGGACGGCATTCGCTATCATTGCTTGGACTGCATCGACATGGATCTGTGCGCGACGTGCTTGTCGTGCGGCAGTGCACCTATCTGGCACTCTAATGATCATCGACTGGTCGCCTTCAACTTCAAGTGCAATCGCTGTCACGGCTTTATTATCGGCAGCCGATTCCATTGTTTAGTGTGCCAAGACTACGATCTCTGCTTTGGGTGCATGCTGAATGGCTTGGGCGGATGCGAGGAGGAAAGCGAGGACAGTTTATCGACTCATAAACGAGAACATAATTTCGTCTCGTTCCCGCCGGCTTGCTTGCGAGACGATGACGCCGACACGAAGTTGATGGTTCAATATTTATCTCAATTCGCCTGGCTGGTGGCGACCAGGTTGGCCGTGAGATTGTTCGCTGCTGATCCATCGAAGCATGTGTGGGCGTCAAATTTCGGTTCAGTCATGATCGAAGCGGCGAAAAGTCAATTTTTGCGTAAACCGACGAGCCATCAGTCGACGACGATTTTGAACGATTCTTGGATTTGGACCAGTCGCATTGCAGCCGTGGAACAAGAGAACGCGGAAAGATTGTTGGGCCTCATTGCTTTGGTTAGCGATGTCGGAGGCGAAGCTTGGACACATCGACACGACGCCTTGGTATTGACCTTTCGCATACTCAAAAGCGAATGCGGGGAAAGTCGAACGGTCAATGATCACTTGGTCTTGTATCTTTTGGGCAAACTTTGTTTGACGGCCGGTCCAAAATCGGCGGACTGTGCATTGAATGAATGCAGTCTAACTCCAGTCAATGGATGCGAAGATGGCCTTCTGACATTGAAATTTCTATTTATCTATGGCTCGACCTGTTTGGTAAATATGCAGTTGCAATGGGCGTCAACGGTGGCTTGGATCTGGGCACGTTTTTTGGACGACCCGGCTTGGACGGCTGTAGCTGCTGAAACTCTTGAATCGAAGATGGAATTAGGCGAAGCGAAGGAACCAACCGAAATCTTGTACGCCTATTTGATTTTTACAGGCTTTCCTGGCGTTTTGGTGCGAGGTGCAGAAGTGGAATATACGGATGCCAGGGGGACCATTCAACGGGGAAGTGTGGTTGATGTGGTTGGCCACAGGGGCCTGTTCAAGATATTGGAGCCGAGTAATCGCAGTTTGCGCTTCGTCGAGGCCACCAGTATAAACCAGTGCGTGGAAATTAACGTGACCAAAGAATTAGATGCAATCGATTTTGATGATCTGGTCGCCGATTGCCAGCTGGCAGTCACAAAAGTCTCGGACGAACAAGATTGGAAAATGGTCGACTACGATCTGTTACTGACAGCGGCGCTGTCCATGAAATCAGTGTCAGTCGATTTCGGAAGGAGGCAAGACGTGTCGGAGGAGGTGGACGATCTTTTTTCGATGGAGTTTTGTCAAGATTTGATGCATATTGCTTGTCGACCAACAACATTGCCTTTGGAGACTCGAGCAGGTATGATCGAGAATTTCGTGGTGACCTTATTGGACAGATCAGTGGATAAGACAGACAAGGAATGGAATATGATTAGCGAAGGCGGCGAGGACGAGCATAGTCAGTGCGAATTCGAATTTCTACGCGGCTTGTCGGATACGATGCAAAACTGTCTGCTAGGATGGAAAAAGGAATTTAGTGTGCCCTTGTCGTTGCTAAGGGCCATCTACGATGTGAAGAAAGGCGATGCGGCCAGCTTGTTGCACGAGGTAAGCAGGCCTTTTTGTGTTGGTATGGGGACTTGGCGATCAAAGGGGCAGTGTAATAGTCTTGTCCATTTCTTATCTTTGACGTTTTTTAGATCCGTCGTCTGTTTCGTGGCGGGGCAGCACCGTTGAGCCAAGACATCATATTTCGAGCCGCCTACTTGGAAAGACTGGCCTCAGTGAGGAGAATATGCCAGCGATATCAGAATTACGTCAGTCCAGTCGACTGCGGAATCAGCCCAGTGCCGTTGATAAGTGAACGCCTGGGAGACGCGACTCGACTCGAGATGACATTTATCGACGAGGAGGAATTCTTTTCTCCGTCCGAATTGGCTGCGTCCGCAAAAGGGTGGTTCGTGAATGGTTTGGTGGAACGAGACGGCAATAATAACCACGATCGACAGACGCCGAGCGAAAAATACGCGGCGCAAATTCTATTCCAAACGAATATGCAAAAAGAAGTGCCCGATCGAGTGGAATTGCTTCGACGGCTGTCAGCGGCCTTGGCAGTGTTGTACGCACGGAAATTGTTATCGCAGATGATGGCGCGGTGGCCGAATTCAGTTCAATTCGATGAGCAATGGTTCGGAGTGGAGAATTTTTGGCAGTTACTCAACGTGGTCGATTTGTTTAATCTGACACCCGAGTGCGCTTCAACTGCGTCCTGCGCATTGACGAAGATTTTCGAACGGTGCTCTAAAGATATGATCAAGCCATTGGCCTATTCTTCTTGCCAGCTGTTGCAAGAAGGAATCGACGAAACGGTTCGCAAAAAGTTCATGAACGAGAAGGAAAAAGAAATCGTCAAGTTCCCGAAGGCCTCGTTTATTCGCGTGCTAGGATCGTTCCGCGACGATGGCAGGTTGAGGCTTAAATACGTGGATGCCAGGCTCGGTAAGGAACTGTTGTGGATAAGGGGTCGCCCAATCGATATGGTACTCAATACAAACGAAGTTGAACTGGAGTTCATTCCCGATCGGGGAGGCAATGACGAACTTGTGCTCAAGATAACTGGCAAGAGTCTTCGTTGTTTCGACACGGGCTATAAAATGCTGCGATTGATCTTCAATGCTATGAGTCAGGACGAATCCATCCAAGAACCATTCCTGGGTCATTTGTGGGTGTGGTTACTGTACATCTGCTGTCGGACGACTGGTCGCCAGCGATTGAAGACTATCGAGTTGTTAACCCGGTTGATATCCGTTTTGGAGAAGAAACCCTTCGATGGAGCTTTCCCAATCGAAATGCGTTTGGCGACTCCCTTGTGGAAGCTACTGGGCGATCTGAACACGGTCAGCACTAATCGACGGTTGAACTGCTTACCAGAAACGGCTCGTAGTTTGGCGCAGTTCTTCTATGTTCTGGAGCGATTGGCATTAAAATGGAAAGTAGAAGATCAGCTTAGTCTCGCCTTGTGCGATTCGAAGCCAGCTTTGCGTTCGTATGCCCACGGTTGTCGAATCGTGGCCAATGTGTGCGCGGGAGTCGGAATCGAGAACGCGCTGACCACCTCGCTGGAAGCTATGGCCATTGCGTACAGTAAGAAGAAGCAGGGCGGGGATGAAACTGAGCCAACTGGTGAACGAGAGGAAAGCAAGAGCCTAGGAAGTTCAGATAGCGACGATGGCCGATTGTCGGATTTGACTTTGTTCACAACGGATGAAGAAGAAAATGACGGCGAAAATCACAGTGTCGAGGGTGACTTTTAATATGTGTTCGGGTTTTGTCTTATTGCTTAAAATACTAATAGTTAAATGGATGAAATAAAGGGTTATTTTGGTAACCTGGTGCTTGGAAGTATGGACGTTGTGCGTCACGTTTTTTGTTTCGTCGTGTGCGCTGTACCGTGATAATTCCTTTTTAGAAGCAGAAATGAGTAACAAAATCAGTGCCCAAAGTGAAAAGGCGTCTCGGCCGCGCACTTTCCAAAACCAGGACAAGCTGCCCAATTTGCCAGTGCCTGATCTTCGCAAGACGTTGGACAAGTACCTGGATTCGGGTAAGTTGCATGAGCGGGGGGGGGGCGGGGTTGATGGCTTGCCAATGTGTGTGCTGGTGACGGTGAGGTAGATGGATGGGCCAAGAGATAAGACCATGCGTGCCATCTCAGACAAAACATGCTGCGCCCAAGTTCACTCGGTTGTGGTCTGACCAGTCCAAATGTGTCTTGCTATACGAGAGTCTTTGGCCCGTAGGGAAGGTTGCATGCTTGCTTTCCCATCGTTGGCAGATCGGTGCACTTTCCAGGCGAGGCTGAAACCCGTCCAGTTGATGCCTCAGCCTTAGACGATCAGGAGGCCTGAATAGGGCGTTCATAATTCACCACATCACCAAGCGCATGTGTGCGCACTCAAGGGGAAGGGGCACATAAACGAAATGATTGTCCGGTCGCGAGTCGAACACTCGTCGGTGACTGCGCACCTGGCTGGCTATTTCCGCTCCCCTCAGTACCTCCCGCAAATGTAAGGCCACTCTGGCGCATGACTGTGTCTTGGCCTTCAGTGAGCGTGCATGTACAAGCGGACGAATTGGAACGTACCAAACGGATCGTGGACCAGTTCGAGTGCGGTGTGGGATACGAATTGCACAAGATGCTTGTGGAACGTTCTAAGGAAAAGCGGAACTGGGTAAACGGACTGGACTGGCGAGTGGGCGTAACCAACACACATGGTCTTTCAGATGGAAGAGTGGTGGGAGGCGTATGGCTATCACATCCCCCGATACCCTATCTTGCCTTTGGTCAATTTCGGTGGCACATCTCCATTCTACGATATCTGGCCACCGACCTCGGGCGCCGAAGCGCATCGAAGCACACTGGTGATTTATTGGATGCTCAAGTATTGGGAGATGCTGCGCAAGTAAGTGGTGGCTATTCTGTCGAGCATGCTTGACTGGATGCCTGTTGCAGGGAAGAATTGGCGCCTCATCACCAGAGGGGAACACCCTGGTGTATGAATCAGGTGCATCGGTTGTTCAACACATGCCGGATTCCGGGAGAGTACAAGGACGAACTGAAGTTCGCGTTCAAGTCTGGTAGGTGGATGGCTGTGGTGGCTTGTCAGATGGTGCACTTGCCTTCTTGTAGTCTACGAGGGCTCCTGTCCCTCCCACATCGTCGTCGTTGATCGTGGGCTGTATTGGCGGTTGGATGTCGTGGACCCGTCAACGGGCGAAGTGTACACGCCTCCACAACTGGAAGCTGCTCTGGATGAAGTCAGGAAGCTCTCGGCTGCTCAACCCTTTGGTGTGCCTATCGGAGCGTTGACATGCTTGGACAGGACCGAATGGTACAAGGTAATCCGATGGTCTGATGAGGGCGCCTTCTGAGGTGACATTGCGTCCTTTTCAATAACGAAGGTCATATGCTAGTTGATAAACGGGCGAAGGTTTAGGCGCCAGTGGCAAACCTCGACCAGCAAATGACTAAAAGTGGTCACTCGTCGCATCATGCGCCTCAGCAGAGTTTATGAAATAACGTATGGCCTTCCTTTATTGAAAAGGGCGACTCAAAAGAAATGGTCTCCTTGTGAGATGATACTTTGGCCTGAGATAATTCCGTCTTCGTATGATCATTCAGGAAAGTGGCATTGTTTCAGGAACGTCAGCACTTGATTTCGTTGTCGCCCGACAATCTGCATCACTTGAACACGATCGAGGAATCAGTGTTCATGCTCTCGTTCACTAACGAAGAGCCAAAGACTGAGACCGATGTACTGTATGCCCACTGGGTGGTTTGGTTTCTTCACTTATTTCGATTGCTTTCTAGTTGGCCTTCCAAATGGTTTGCGCGAACCCATACGTTTCGTGGGCCGACAAGAACCTCGTGTGGCAGATGCACAAGACCAGCTTGATGACATCGAACTGCGACGTAAGTACTGTCACAGATGGGTGTGGTTGTGAGGACAGTGCAGTTGTATGTTCGTTTCAGCACAGCTACCTGGATGCGATAGTGGTGGTTCAAGCGAATGGTTATGTGGATGAGCGATTGAAGGAGAACGGATTTCGTTGGAATGTAATATTTTACTCGCCATGTGCTGCAAAATAATAAATTTACCTCTTTTAGGGCAAACCCAGCAAGGCTGGCTATCCTCGTGCTACACAACTAAAATTCGTGACCGACTCGAAAATTACGGCAGCAGTTGGCAGAGCCATGGATACCTGGCTTTCATATGTTTGTGCTGATGGCTTGGTTATGGGGAGGGATCTACGTTGTAGAAATTGTTTAGGCGAAGGATTTCGATGTCATATTATGGCACTATACATCTTACGGAAATGACTTCTTCAAAAAACAAAAACTCTACGGCGATACGGTCGTGCAACTGGCTATGCAGCTGGCATATTTGAGATTGCATCACAAGTAAGGTGCGGTAGATTACTCTATATCCTTGGGTGACTGGGATCTAGCGTCTTTCCAGACCCGGCGCCACGTACGAGACGGCCACGACGAAGAAGTATTTTCATGGACGCACCGAAACTGTCCGCTCGTGCACACCAGAGGCTGTCGACTGGGCCAAATCGATGCTGTGTTCTGAGAGCAGGGTAAGCTAGACAGTGGGATTCTGTTCCATGGCGTGCACGTGTTGTCCATTGACAGGATTCCAATCGACGGCGCAAGTTTGATGCGGCCTTGCAGAAACACAATCGCCTTATGGCCGATGCCATGAATGGTGAAGGGTGTGATCGGCATTTATTCGGGCTCAGAATCCTGGCGCAAGAACGGGGCTTGCCCACGCCCGAGCTGTTTACTGATCCAGCATGGAAAAAGAGGTGAGCCGATCCCTTCTCTGCCAACCCTTCTTTCCGTACCTGCTGACTTGCAGTGGTGGCGATGGCAACTTCGTCGTGTCCTCAAGCTTCGTTGGCTACAGCAACGTGTACGGAGGAGTGGCAGCCATGTGCACTGACGGATATGGCACGTTCTACAAAATAGAGTCCAACAGGTTCGTGCCATAGACGCCTCCCTCAGCACCACTGTGCAACTGTGCTGTTCAGGGTCACATTCTACCTAACTACCTGGAAGTCCAGCAAGGAAACGAACGTGGCCTTGTGGAGAGACAATTTGGATTTTGCTTTGACGGCCATCAAAAAAATGCTCGACGAGGACCTGCGCCAAGTTTCCAAGTATTGAATCACGTTGCCTAGAGTACTCTTTTTATGATTAGCTGGGTGATTTGGGGGCCTTATCTTACTCTCGATTTGTGTTTTGCTAATTTTGATAAGACATTTCATTCATCGCATACATACAATATGTGATTACGAATCCATCGATAAAATAGTCTGATCAAGTTAGCATATAAACTATCAACAAATTTAAGACCTCATTATTCTAAATTACTTAAGCGATCAAAAATAATCTTTAAACATGACATTAATTCAGTACTCATTTCGCGAAGTTCTTGAGCGGACATGCGTGTGACCACTTCGCTCGATAGCATCGAACGCAATTCCATAGACACCTGATGCGGACCTCGGCCGTCCGTCTGACACGTGACGTCGCGATTGATTGCAACCGTTTCATCGACGTTCGATACTCGAACACTTTCAGGCGTGTTTGCAGTGATGGAATCAATGATCACTCTCGGGGATAAGAGTCGCACACATGCATCGTGAGCTGGAGGCGAACGAGTGTCGTTTGATGAATCCATAGGTACGTCCAGTTGATCCGCGATGGCGGGGCTTGGTGAAGAGCCATTTGCCAGACAACGATCGAATTCCGATTCGACAACCCCAATAATACCCAGTGCGTCAGTGCCCTTTCCTTGCGCATCGTTTCCGCTACCGTTCGACAGGTTTTGACACGGCTGCTGCTGTAGCGGCGAAGTTCTGACTGGAGGCATTACTTCAGACTGTTCTGACGATTCCGCTCCATTTGGAGTATTATGTCCTGAAAAGGCACATTAGTGTGCGTCGCTCCGCGAAAAAACTACAAATTATACCTGTCCGGAAAAGTAAATCCTCTTTCTCGAATTGTTGGAAAGCTTTTCGTACACTTTCTAATTTCGGTGGTTTGACAGGAAGTTGACACACCTGATACTCGGTCAGAGACGCCAGATGACCCACCGTTTCGATATTACGTCCCTTCAAGGACATGACTACGGCGCGGCATCTAAAAAAGTGAACGTTCTGCGGTCGGATATTAAGCCTGATCCTTTTTCCCATCTTACTTGGCCGATGGCACCAACAGTCGAATGATTTCCTCAATGGGCTCGGAGCAACCGACAAGACTCGGACAAACAGGAAGAACGTTATCTAATTGACTCTCCTTGCTAACTTCAGAAGGGATGGCAGTAGCCGATAAAACAGCTGATCCAGCCGTAACCGCGATGGCGTCTCCCAAAACGCCGTTGTTGACCTAAGGTTACAAAAATGGTTTGAACTCCCAGTAAATACAACGTATCAGTACAGCGTACTTACCTGCTGAACCATTCGAATGGTCCTGGTCAGAAACTGGTTCGAAAATAATGGTGTCAACGGCAGCGATGTCTAAAGGGACAAGTCTGCTGCATTCTATCAAATGGAAACCCAGCCAGTGTACACTACTGCCCCAACAAATCCTTACCTGACGGCATATTCCCATTGATTGAGCCGCCCGAAAACGTTTTCGAGGAGAACACCGAATTTTATCTCCTTCATCGTCGCTTTCCGCCAAACATGCCACTTCCGACGTGCAGAAATGAACATGGCGCTGAAAAAACCACTTACCACAAAGCTCAAATATTACGCTACACAAATCAGCCATACCTCGACCGGAGGAGTTCCTGGATGCCTTGCCCCTTCATCATTTCCTTCCGTTTTTTCCGTAAATAAATGACGGCGTCGTTTAAGAATTCCGGCCGATGGTGTCGATGCGGGCGAGAAAGTGTGCTCAAGCGCAATTGGCTCCTGATCACCGCCCTCGTCTGCGAAATTAAGAGCCTCAAAAACGAACTTGGAAGAATTTTTTAGAATGCTACGGGGCGGTGTATCCTCTATTTCGGCGGTTATTGTCGACGGCATCACAGTAGCAGCGGAATTCAATCGGGATTCCCCATCATTGGCCGCGCCATTCGAGAACATTCTGTTAAAAGATTCCCAAACAGTCTGAAAGTTGGGCTTGATTATTTACATTTCTAAACATCTGCCTGTATGATGCTTCTCACTTGCAAAAACGATGAATCAAGCCCACAATTATCGACGAATCGCCGCAACTGAGCCGAAATCACCTTCGACAACACGCCGAAACGATCACAAGGAAGATGGTCCTTGGCCGATGCCAACCCTTTCAAAATGGCTGACCAGCAAGACGACAAAATAGTTTTCGTGTCACTCGTCACTAAAGAGCGATAATCGAAGCAGCCATGACGGTACACATAGACAGAGGAACTTACGTTTATCTCTGGTATTCGTCCAAATACTAAGACATTGAATCAGCAGAGCAGAATGCGCCTCGAAAGTGATCGGACGAGTGCAACAAGGTGCAGCTAGGGGAGCTGAAAAACAAAATTTAGCCTGACGGATTTTGCAATAGTCACACACGCGTCATGTCTGAAAATGAGAGACCTTTCCGAAAACGGATGAGTATTCGGGAAAAATTGCTGCCGAGTGTTAAGTTGGTCAAGCTGTCGCAGTGTAAAGCTCACATATATGTAGTCAGCCAGCTCCCTGCAAGAACCGGTTAACGATTCATATAGGAATGCCTTGGGTCTTCGTCAAGGAGTAAGAACACTCCCTACAACTATGTACTTGCAACAGCAACCCTTACCAAAACAAGGAGATTCCAATGACTTTTCGGTGCCGCACAGAATATTTAGTAGGATTTCGCCCACATAGCCTTGCATTGTAGCATACACAGGGAAAGTTTTTGGCCCGATGCTGAAAACATCATCAGCTTCGTGGAAGTACAATGTGGGCGTCCTTGGTGTTGCTGGTGTAAGAATGACAGCAGATGAGTCTGCGAAATAAAATATTTTAAGCTAAAATGACATCATAGTAGTTTCCAAATTCATACTTTTGTTTCCTTGGGGAGTAGAAAGCAAGGCGCTGTCCAAGCGATTACCAGAGACGATTTCATAATCACCACCAACGCAGAATCGCAGCAGTGGAACCACCACCTAAAACAATTGCGAGACCTACTAAATCAATCCAGCCCTCCCACCAAAAACAATTAACCTCGCAAAAATGGTCCTCCAAATCGGATTTTAAACGTTCCATCAGCATCCACCATAACTTCACTTTCTGTTGCGCCAAGGCATCACTGGAGAAGGATTTATTACCAAAAACAAGAGGATGCAACAAGAGTTTTAAGTGGTTTTTTTCTCCGATTATACCTAAAATATGAAATTTAGTTACTTCGAAGTGGTAACATGACAAAGTACATTACTTGGATCTTGACCAAAATTTTCAATAAGAGCGCTCCAAGAAACAAATGCGGCCATGCGAACGTCTCCACTTCTCGATTTCATGCAAGTCTCGATTGTAGGTAACAGACAATTCAGAAGACTGCTGCTGTTTCGAATAGTCTGTTTAAAAAACAAAGACCTTAGCACACGCTTAAGGTCACAAATTCTAGTTAGCATGCTGCAGATACCTTATCCAGCAGTCTTATCAAGTTCGTCCACAACGTTAACATTTGAAATTTCTGTTTCTCTTTCACAAGCCGCATTATTTCGCTACTTAGTTTCTTAAAAAATGACGACTCAAACATATAAACAAAACATTTTTAACGCACTAACACAACCCTTATTACCTTTCTTACATGCTCCTGCACTTGGGCGCCAAGGTCGAGTTCCGCTGGTCTGTTTTTGACTATAACATCCAATGCCTCGAGAGCAATTGCTCGAACACGCTCGCAACCATGAACGCAGTAGTCGAGCGCTCTGGAGAGCCATCTCTCGGACTGAACCATCATAGCTTCGAACCGTGTTCTCAGTAAGCTAAAGAGAACCAATTTGCTTGGAATGCAAGTCACCAAGCAAAAAGCACCTTACTTCAGCAAGAGCGAAACCAAATCTCGGGGGCTCAGTTCAGGGCCGTCCAATTCTGGAGAGATGATTAAACTAATCAAATCCCCCGGGTCTTCAATGTACCCTTTGCCAGCCGCTACAACCAAACATTGCAAAGCCTGAGCCCCGATTATTTTATTGTTCTTCAAGTTAATGATTTCGAGAAGCCCTAAATACAAAATAGAGACATTGATGGGCCAAACTGGTAATCTCCTAAAAAGCAGAAACATAGAATTGATGAATATAACTTACGATCAACGGCCACCTTGCTCAAGAATACTGCATTTTCTGCTGCTGCATCGGAAGCCTCAGTTTCCATGATCACTTCACCGTGGGACAGTTTATCAAAAACGGCCTTCAATACGTCATCTCGCATTTTTGAGGATGAATCGCTGAATAATCGAAGGAGCATTTCAACATCCTTGACGACAAGGAATCGAAAATTCTGCTTCAGGACCATTTTGATTCGGGAAACCAAGCTAACTGTAATAAGACCCTTCAAGAACGATACCCAGCCAAGGCCCTTTCATTTCCTATCTGACTGAAATCAAAAATTCGTCAAAAGAATCCAGGCCAAGAAGGCGGGAATATTAGAGTAAAATATAGTTTCAGCAAAAACGACGAAAGAACAAGGATTGATAGTAGTAGAAGCGCCGATCGCACTATTAAAAGAAGATAAAGCAATGTGACATTGGTTATTTGTTGAATGAGAAACTTTATTCTGAAAAATATCTTGAGGCTAACGATTGTTTGAAGCAGAAACTTATCCGACTCGCAGGTACAAATAATATCGTGTCAAGATATTTTACTTACCGGGTTGATATAAGTAGGCAAGCAGTGCTGTGCGCCACAAGAAGCAGAGTGTGTAGTGTACGAATTTCGCTGTTTCGATTCGTTTTTCAAAGAGCAAGCCATTGTGCGGAAGCTCTGAACTGTTTGTGTTGGAGAAAGATTAAAACGGGTGAAATTGTTTCTTCGTCGTCATCAAAATCAACAATGGCCGAAGGTGGAGAAAGCAAAGGCAAGAGTCAAAGCAAAGGCGAAGGTCAAGGAGGAAAAGGTGGAGGTGGAAAGAAAAGCGGATTCGATCCCGTAAAATTTTCGAAAGATCTGTTGACTGGTGGTACGGCGGCTGCTATTTCCAAGACTGCTGTCGCTCCAATTGAGCGCGTCAAACTGCTTCTTCAGGTATTGCAAAATAGCTTTTGCGCGCAGTTAGTGACGGAGTAGCGTGGTCGATACTTCTCAATAAAACACTGCATCTGCCAAGGCCTGCTTGTATATATTGCCTTGGGCTATGTTTTTCATGATCGCAGCTCTCGGTGTATCATTGCTTGCTTATACGAAAAATCTAGAGGGCTTTATTTATACGCAGGTTCAAGATGCTCAGAAAACTATCGCCGTCGACAAGCGCTACAAAGGCATTATCGATTGCTTCTCCCGTGTTTCCAAGGAACAGGGTATAGCGTCGTTGTGGCGTGGCAACTTGGCCAATGTCATCCGTTATTTCCCGACTCAAGCGTTGAATTTCGCGTTCAAAGACACGTACAAGCGTTTGTTCATCGAAGGTGTCGACAAAAAGACTCAGTTCTGGAAGTTCTTTTTGGGTAAGAGATTGTTTCTGCTGGAAGAGATCTGTCCTTTTTTATTGTAAAACAGAGGGAATTGTTTTTCAGGCAATCTTGCTTCTGGAGGAGCTGCTGGTGCGACCAGTTTGTGTTTTGTGTATCCTTTGGATTTCGCTCGAACGCGTCTCGCCGCTGACGTCGGGAAGGGTCCAGAAAGTCGCGAGTTTAAAGGTCTGAGGGACTGTCTCGTTAAGATCTTCAAGACGGATGGCCCTATTGGGTTGTACCGGTGAGTGTTTTTTCTAATTAAATGCTTTCGTAAAATACAACGGAATTTGTGCAATTTTTAGCGGCTTCTTCGTTTCGGTCCAAGGCATCATCATTTATCGGGCCTCGTACTTCGGATTTTTCGATACGGTGAAAGCCATGGTGGCGAAGGATCCGAAGAAAGTCAACTTCTTCGTGGCTTGGGCCATCGCTCAGGTGAAAAAGAACTGAATTTTCGTGCTAGGCTTTTCTGCTTATCATTGTGCTTCGACTTTAGGTAGTAACGGTTGGAAGCGGCATCACGTCGTACCCGTGGGACACGGTTCGTCGACGCATGATGATGCAATCGGGTCGAAAAGACATCCTGTACAAGAACACTTGGGACTGCTTCAAGAAGATCTTGGCCAACGAGGGACCGAAGGCTTTCTTCAAAGGAGCTCTCAGCAACGTGTTCCGCGGCACTGGCGGCGCTTTGGTGCTGGCCATCTACGACGAAATCAAGAAATACATCTAAACAAAACAATAGGGTTTTTCTATTAGGTACCGTATTTGAGCAAGGTGGGGTGATGAAACGAGTTCAGTTTTTTTTGTTTTGCTAGCTATGTAATTCCAATAACCCGAATGAGCGATTTAGCGATTAATCGAGCTCGGTTATGCACTTGAGATACTTTCCCCTGGAAGAATAAGATCCGTTGATATTGACCAACACGTGTTAAAGAATATTGTTGACGTCTGTCGTTGATTTGTTCAATCGCATGCAGTCCAAGGAAAATCAGTTGGAGCTGGACGAGGTCGCCCGCTTGCAATGCAGTTGGTGAGGCCGCCCTCGAGGGGCAACACTCCACGTATGTCTGTACTTGACGTATTCTCAGGCTCCCTGACTTGCGATGAATCCGTTTGCTTCCAGCCAGCTGAACCGGTTTCATCGCAAGTCAGGGAGCTTGAGAATACGTCAAGCACAGCCATGACTCCACTGACCACGAAGAACAGTGCCTTTCTAATCGTAAGTTGCATATAGTCTAGTGCCGAAAAAGCGTGCTTGAATGTCCTTCGCTCCTGCTTGCCTCCACGAAGCATTAGCCCTAACCAAAGGCGCGGCCTGGTGCTAGTGAAGACAGCAAGGGTCACTTAAAACAAAATTGTCAATCCCAGTGCGCTTACAAAAATTGGGGCTACTTGGACTCTCACGATCAGGTGGCGCTGGACACAGTCTAGTTGACCCATTTCAAGGCTTGACTTTTTGTGCTTTTTGCCCCTTTTCCAGCGGGTTACTGTATCCTATCTTGCTATCGACTGGGTCTGTCCGCGATGCATGCTCGACAAGAACGCCTTTATTGGCTAGTCCGCGGTTGCCGCGTGCGATGTCCCTATAGGGCTATCCTGCTTTATCGACCCTGGAGAGATAAAGGGCGGGTCACCCACCGCCAGGCACCGTCCTCTGAAGACCTGAGAATCGAACCCAGACTGACTGGCCTCCACCTATGCCACGCATACGCGTGTCACCGCTACGCCACCAAGAATTGCCTTGAGTGAGTGCAGTTGGATTCGCTGTCAAGTCCATGGGTGAACTGATTAGCCAGAGGCCACAGTTTTACGCAGTCCACGACTCCTTCATGTGTTGTTTATTTATATCAACGCAATACAAGGTTGGGTGGGGGGTTTTGGGTGGTGGGTGTGTGGGGGGGTTTTTGGGAAATAAGGAGCATTTTTTGTTGTGTTGTGTGTTGTTGGTGTTTTGGGGGAAAGAGATGTGATTGCCGTTTAGACTCGCAATTGTAGGAGCAGCCGCACGTGTCGGCCGTGAAGGTGACTCTGCAAAGTCCCAAATTGACAAGAGTGCAATTCAAACAGTTGCCGCCCGGTGCCAGCAAAGCAAGCCAGTCACTCGACCTCGGTCTCCTGTGGCCCTGGCCTAGGAGAGGCAGACCAGTGCAGCGACAGGAGCAGATAAGATATCCAGGCATACAATTGCCCTCGTTCGCACGTAGTATCCTTCGTTTTTGTTGTGTGCTCGATTTTCGAGTGTCGATTGTCAATTGCACTTGTTTTTGGTTTAGTCCAGACGCACCAGACGCATTTTGTGTGGGCACTTGTTTTTCCTTTAGTCAGGATTAGTTCATGTTTTTTTATGTTTTCATTCCTGCCTACGCGCCATAAATCCTGGGCTCATTAGTCATAGCCTATTCATGGTAGCATAATAGTTTCCTTGTAGCCAATGACCATTTAGCCACGCCCATGATGTCATGTCTATTCCGCGTGTGCACTGTGCAATTCATACTGGAAGTGGATTAGCCGCGCCTTTACAGGACTGCGTGAACTTCTGGATATAAGGGCTTGCACTTGTGTGGTCTGGGTTCTTTTTGGCTAGCTCAACTCTAAATTAAAGGCTCCATTAGTTGCACACGTCAGGCCACGATACAACAGTTTTCGCACTTCGTCCTTGGCCTTATGGTTGGATGCGCTGGAGACTTTGAAGTTTGACTGGCCTATTCGAGGCATTGATTGAGGAAGTGTCCCTGCTGGCAAGCCAGAGACGAGTCGAGATGCAATCGATTAGCTCCTTCTCGCATCCTTGGCAGCAGTTTGCCATGGCCCGTGGCAAGAGTGGGACCCTGCTGCAGATCGGTGAAGACGAAAATTCTCAAATACAAGCACATCAGCCATCACATACGCACAAATAACAAGACATCATGAGTCCTGTAGGAAAACGGGGAACGAGGGAACGACACAAATTAATTGACAGCGTCCCCGAATCCGGCCATCGTGGTTGACTGTTTCATGATAGAAGCACTCAAAGATACTGGCTCCATTTGTTTCCGTGGCCCTGCTGGCGACCCAACTTTAAGGGTCTTTGATTTGGCCGACTCTGACACCACACAACTGTCTGAAGGGAAAAATGGAAATGGATTGGATAAGAGAGGTAGAAAGTGCTAGCACGTACTCATCCTTGCTGTTTCGGGCGTCTTCGAACGAGCCGTTAGAGATTTCAGTTGCGATCGACTGGTGGCTGTGCGTTCGTCAGCCAGTGCAGCTTCTTTTCTTTGGATTGCGCGTAATAATTTCGTAATTGGATCCATCGATTGTGTTGGTTTTGTATGTGCGGATGATTTTCTCCATGCTGGTGTTTTCGAAGACGATTCAGCTCTAAAAAGGGGCAGTTGGTGGCTGTCCCATCGATTCTATCCTCCAAAGAGCCATTTGGTCAATGAACTGCCCATAGCCACCAATATTTACCTGCGGCTGGCTATACCCATGCTTTGGCAAAGATGGGGTAGGGGCAACCCCGGGGCTTGATGGGCTAAAACGTTTAATGGTCCCCATGCATGTTGTACCCCACACCCCTAACGTAAGGTCGCACGTTTTGGCGCAACCCTTAAATCATGAATTCAAAAACACGTGTCAATTGCCGACAGTAAGTGCCATCATTGCCAGTAACAAGCCCCCTCTAGCGGCCCCAAGCATGGGGACCTTGCCCACACTTGCTATAGCCTACCTCGTCCCGCCTTGTGCCAGTCGGCAATGGCTCCCGCATTCTGCTTCTCCGCAAGAGTTTTTGTGCTCTCCCGTGCTTCCTGCCCTGCTACGCATACAAGGCACTGCAGTCTCGACTGAGAAAATGCTGTTCCGAGAAATAGATCAAGCAGAAAGTGGCGTTTACTCGAGGGGGATTGGCCACTTACTCTCCCAGTCCTACCCGTCCAAGCTGTGGAGCCCATTCCAGTTGGAGAAAGTGGGAGGACGTCCCTGCAGCCCTGCAGGTCTTTGTTGGGCGGGCCGATCTCAATTGCACTTCTTTCGGTTTAGTCCAGTCCAGTCCTTTGCACCCCCACCTGCTTTTCCTTAGTCTGGATTAGTTTATGCTTTATGCTTTCGCTCCTGCCTTCTGTGTATCACAAGGGCCAGAAATCCAGGACTCTTCAGTCCTAGCCTATTTAGCATGGTTTCCTAGTAGCCTTTTAAAAAATTTTTTGGGCCAAGTCCGTTTTGCCTCTAGCCGGCCAGCAGTCAAACCTTATAGGCAAGGTTTCCACTAGGAGCCACGAGGAGCACCTCCACGCGAGGGCATCCTGGACTGGACACCAGCATCCCCAGATGATGTGAACCCTGTCGGTGTTGGACAGTTTGGCTTCCGTCTCTCCACTCGGAGCACCTCGGCGGTACCTGGTGAGTAACCCACGGCCTGGCGTGCAAGGTCAGCGGGGGTTCATGGTTCGCAAACCGACCTCCATCACCAGGGATCGAACCCGGGACCCGAGTCCAGCCACTCGCTCCAACGCAAAACGGAGAGACGAATGCCGAACCTCTGCACCACCGCGGCCGCCTTCCTTAAAGTCCTGTATCTTTTAGGTCGGCATGATGTCATGTCTGCTCTGACTGATCGTGAGTGTGCACCTTGCAATGTATGAAGTGGATTAGCCACGCCTTTTGAAGACTGCGTGAATACAATGGCGTGCAATTGCATGGTCTGGTTTCTTTTCGGCTCGTTGAACTGACAAAGTAAAGAGTCCATGAGTTGGGTCACGATAGACAACCTCGCTGACCTGGACATAGTCGAACAAAATGGGTCGTCCAAACTGCGCCCAATCGTCTGATAAGCAGGATCGCCGCGGGGCGCTGCGTTGTCGTATTTCTTCCGTGGTGCTGCCTTGAACTGCTTGGCCGATCTTTTTGAAACCGTGCGAATTATCGAAGTCGACGAGCCAGGCTCGGCTGAGTTTTCATTTTGTTTTTGATTCCCGCGAAACTGGCCGAGCGAGTCATTATCGATGTCAATGTCAGAAAAGCTAAACGAGTGCCATCACGAATGGACAGGGCGCACAATACAATCCTTACCCAATGTCATCCCCGTGGTTCCGAAAAAATGTCTCGAATTCGTCCTCATCGGTTTTTCTTCTGCAGCAGCAAGTACAAACGGTGATCGTGACTAGTATGGCCATGCAGACACAAAATGTTGATGCTATAAATGGGGCATCAGAGACAATGCCGTCTGCTTCGGGACCATAAAGTGGTGCCATCTCCTAGACAGAGTCACTGCACCACAAGTCGGACGTGCATTAAAAAAATGTCAACTGTGGGGGAACATTATCCTCCACTTTACACTAGCAAGACGAAAATCAAATTTGGCGCTCTAAAAGGCTGCTTATGACAAATTGCTGTGGGGAGAAGAGTGCGTGAGGAAAAAAAAATTTCCGTGTCTTCGACGATTTCCGTCGTTTCTCGATTTCATTGATTCTTTATGCGGCAAGCTAGCTAATTTTAGCCGAAGCCGTAAATTGAATGACGGGAAATTTATTATTAGGTGACAGGTAAGCCTAAGGAGAGATCAAATTTTTGCTGCTGAAGTGCAGGCTAACTGTAGGCTAATGTATCGTCTAGTGGAGACCCAAAAATGAGTTAATTCTGGAAAAACTATTGTCGGATCGGGTGCTTCTTTGTTGCACTCCAAGTGACCAAGTCGTAGTCGGCATAAAGAGGGCCGAATACTGAGGCGGTTTACTTAGGGGTCTTTGCCACCTTCGAGACAGAGTATATGCCGGTTTCGGAGTTTTATACTGTAGACTGACTTCCATAATATCCGCATTCTGTTTAGCCATTTCTGGGAAAACAATGAGCGAAGCTGTCGGGTCGAGCACGTCGAACAACGATATCCGGCTTAACGACGAACATGTTCAGTCGCCGGCACCGACAGATGCTATCAGTCACAACCAGCAAAACCTGTCACCAGTTTTCGTCCGTGCACCGACTTCATTACCTATTATTCCCAATCCGCCAAATCCTCATAATTATTCGAGTCCGGTCACAGCAAACTCAGTTTCCATTGCTCCTCTGCCACCCCCACCGCCAACAGCAGCGCGATCGGCGTCTCCGTCTTTCGCAAGGAACGCTGAGCACTCGCATTCTTCGATCAACTCTTCATCCGTGCAAGCAAAGACGACTCAGCAACGTCATCACTATCACCATGTGCAACAATTGGCGCCCCAAAAACAACACGGAAGTAGTGCCGGAGCGATGCAGTCCTCTACGACATCATCTCCATCCCCATTTGGTCCAGCGTCGGCTTCGTCCTACGAAGAGCAGAGATTAACGAGCATTACTGGCCCCGGTTCGCAGTACGTCAAACTGAACGTAGGCGGCTCTCTCCATTACACCACCATAGCCACTTTGACCAAGCAACCCGATTCCATGCTACGCGCAATGTTCTCTGGTATGTTGCACTAGTTTGCATCAAATCCTTTTCTCATGATTTCTCGATTAATTTTAGGGCGACTTGAGGTATTGACCGACGTTGAAGGTAAAGAAATGTCCTACTTTTGCTTCGGTGTTCTAAGTGGTCTGATTTCAGGTTGGATCTTGATCGACCGCTGCGGGAAACACTTCCCGTTGATTTTGAACTACTTGCGCGACAGCAATGTTGCTCTGCCTGAATCACGTCGGGAGGTCATGGAAATATTAGCAGAGGCGAAATATTATTGTTTGCAAGTAAGGGTAATTTTTGGCCCGGCACTCCAGAACAAGAACGGAACTCGTTTCAGGGCTTGGTAGAATTGTGCAATGCTTGGTTGGAGTTGTCGCAGCAGGTTGAAGAGGAGCCGGCCGTTTGCAAGGTTCCTATTATAACCACATCCAAAGAAGAAAAAGCTTTACTTTCATCCACTACCAAGGTGCGTCAGCTTTCGAGATTTTGGGGCAGACTTAGCTTGAGGTCAAAATATTTATTGTTTAGCCGGTCGTGAAGCTGCTTCTGAATCGCCATAATAACAAGTATTCATACACGCCCCAGTCGGATGACAATTTGTTGAAGAATTTGGAATTGTTCGACAAGCTTGTTCTGCGCTTTCATGAGCGTGTGATGTTCATTAAGGGTAAGCTATATTTTGTGGTCATAGAATTGCAGTTGGCGAAGGTCCGTACCGTATTGCTTGGGCTGGGTGACCGTGGTTCTATTCCAGCTGGGAGCGGCAGTCAGTTTCGGATGCACATGCTCACAAGGCAGGTGGTGCAAACCAGCCACAATCTCTTATCACGGGGTCGAATGGCTTATGGATATTTGACTTCTTTGTGTTGATCGATTCCTGCATAAGCACCCGGAAATTTCCAGGATGCATTCTACATTTCGCACCTTCTCTCCCCATCAATTTCAAAACTGCCTTTTGTACACCCCCTTGTCAGATGGATGTGCACCTCTCGTCGACTGCAATTTCGTCAGCCCTTGCACATCTGAGGCCATACCACAGAAGGAAGGTAGGGGGTACCTTTTGGTAAAGATAGACCGGCCAGGAGGTAGAGACAGGGCTACCCTCACCCTTACCAGTACCACAGAAAGAGCAGATAGAGGGAGCCATTTGGTAGAGGTAGGTGTCTACCCCTATCACTTGGCTACCCTGCTCTATAGGAGGGTAGCCATCGGGCAGGGAAAGAAATCAATTCGAAAGAGCGCGCAAAAGATGGGACGGCTGCACAGGATGATAGACAATGGGTAGGATAAGGTAGTCGACCTATCTAAATGCGGAAGAATGTCAGCCTTTCTCCTCGGCAGCCTTGGCTATTTTATGTGTTGCCGCCGCTGATAATGGGTAGAAAAACCTGTTTCCTTCCAAGTGCAGACTTATTAGCGGAGTTTAAAAGAAAAACGTAACGGATTGCTGGTAGCAAAGATCAGGTAGTTCTATCTTTTCCCTACCCGCATTTAGTGGTAGCGGTAGGCCTGTCTCGACCTCTATCCGTCACCAATTGGTAATCCTATCTTTTGGTACCCTCTACCTCTACCAAACGGTAGTGCTCTAGCTCTTTCTGCTTTCTGTGGTACGGGTCCTGGCTATGGGCCGCCTGGAACCGTTAGAGGGCGGATTGATGCCAAGCGAGAGAGAATCAGAAAACTGGTGCTCGAACACCACGGGACATCTGTCCTTTCTTCCATTATCATCTGGGGCTGGGCGTCGCCGCTGGGGCTGACGCAGGATTGAGTTGGTATATCTGCCCTGTGTGTGTGGGTGAATGGTATCGGTAAAAGTGGTTGTAAGTCTCATGGGAGAAATAAAGCGGTCGGGCTGCATTCCACAAAATTTTTTTCGTTTTACATCAGTTCTTTGGTGTCCAGCTAACTCTGGGGTGCATACGGGTGTGGTATAGCGGCCCGAGAACAGTGTACTGTATTGCTCAGACGATGTCCATATTACTGTATCTTGTGCATCTTTTTTAGATGTTGGAGCGGCGAACGAAGTATGTTCGTGGTCATTTTATGGACATGGGAAGAAAATAGGCGAGGTTTGTTGCACGTCGATAGTTTATGCAACCGATAAGAAACACACCAAAGTAAGTTTGTGCGCACTGGTTGTGTCGCCGGTTGTCATTTCCTCTGTCTGCAGGTGGAATTCCCCGAGGCGCGCATCTACGAAGAGGCCATGAACATCTTATTGTTCGAGCCACCAGTCATCTGTTCCATGTGCCAAAGCGTAGCTTGTCAGTCAACCACGTGTTCTGGACCGGATTCACCCGAAGCTGCTTCGTCGCCTTGTTGCGCCGGTGACTGCGAGCGAATACAACTGGAGAAACTGCAGAAGGCCAGAGCCACCGTCCGCGCAACCACATCGGGTAGTCGTGGGGAGTGCAGTGGGAGTAGTGGCCATGGAACGGGCGGAAATAGCGTGTAAAGTGGTCATCTCCCCGTGCCATTTTCTTGCTATTTTATGTTACTTTTTGTGACTCTCATACAATGTTTTAGGCTTTTCAGATATGGCACTTGTAGTAAACCTTGGTTCAGCCATTTTGGGTATTTTGTTGGATAGGGTTTTCGAAACCCGTCTGATATGTGAGCGTGCATTTTTCCAGCCCCGACTAATAGTTTTTTATTTCGAACAGGGTCTGACTTTCACTTATCGTTTCTGAAACGAATAAATTCAAAGAAGCGAGGTTTCAAAAACAAATTGGTATTATTGGCTCGATTACTGCCGAAGGATTGCCTTGTGAAATGAGCTATTACGAAACGGAGGCCAAAGCGATTTCGATTCATCTCAAAGGGCTGCCCAGTTCCTATTGCAATGCTCCGAGCATTCGTAAGCTGCTCTGCGACGTGAACATACAGCCTGGCGAAGTTCACGTTCTCGGCGGCGACTACGGGCAAGCGTTCATCAGAGTCATGTCTTCGGACGAAGCCATCAAGGCGTTGCGTCACGACGGGCAAGAAGTGGAAGGGAAAAAAGTGGAATTGCGATTGTGCGATGCGAAAAAGAAATTGGAAATTATCGAAGCTTATCGCGACGAAGGCCGTCCTACGAGCTCGAGCATAGCTGCCGCAGCTTTCATTAAACATCTGACGGTGGAGTCGATCAAGGGCGATGAGAGCTCGAATAGTCGCGAGAAAGTGGAATTGGAACAAATGCAGTCCGGCAATGGCCATGAGCAGAATGAGCCTGAAATGGAGCCGGAATTTGTGCATATGAATCTCATGCCCTGGCCGATCACCGCATCGTCGCCCAAATGGGAAATCTCGTCGGCTGGATTTGGAGAGCAAAGTTCGTTTAGTCTTCGCCAAACTCAGAGAGCTCCGTTGTTGCCCTTTCCCCCGGGCCCCGCAGTGCCGCCGCTGTGTCCTGAATTGGTGCAAAATAGTTGTGCGAAATTGCTGCCGTTGGGGAGAGGCGGGTACTGGGTCCGCTGCTACAACATACCCCCGACCTGGGGGCCCGATCAGTTCGCCGATCTGCTCAGCAGTATGGGCATCAAGTCGGAGTACAGTGTGGAGAAGATGATGAATGACCAGGTCTATGTGGCCTTCATCGACAAGGAAAGCTATTTGCGATTCCTGAAACGAGTTGGCTACTTGTCGGATGAAGAAATGCCCAAGTTAGACGACACGATTTTGAGTGGAATCACTGGGCGTCCGTGCGCCGAATGCGACCACGCCTTCAACAAAATGCAGGAAGACAGGCAGCGAGCTTTGTTCTTTGGGCCTGGTCCCCAGCAGGATCGCCCATTCTTCGACAGGGAACAGACGGGCCCATTCAATCGTGGCTATCGAGGCGGAAGGCAGAACAGCGGCCGATCTCGTGTTCGAGGTGGCGGTTTTGGGGGTGCCTTGATTAAACGCGGCAGTCAGTTCCAGAATCGACGGGGATTCGATGGACGAGGGGGCCTGGCCGCGAGGGGAAGCGAACGTGGTGCTCCTCGTCACCGAAGATCTCATATCGTTCCAAGCCATAATGACGGGTATGGAGGGGTCGAAGTGGAAGAAATGCAATCTCATGAGCCACCTAGGAAGCAATTTCGTCATTCAGGGAAGGAATTGGCGGCAAACGATCTTCGTCGCAGAATCAAGAATCAACGATCTACTTCGTCGACCGAATCGGGCGGCATGGATGAATACAAACGTTCCCCGCGTCAAGCTGCTTGTGATCGAGGTTATCGACGCCAAGAAAATGCGTCTTATGCGGACGAGACCAATAAATCGCCTCGGGCGATGGGTGCTGGCGGCGAATATCAAAGAGCCTATCGAATCAATCGCAATATTGATGAATCGCACGAGCAAGCTAGTGTCTGCCGTCCACCTCGTTCTCACGGTTTCGATCAGCAAAATTGGAAACGTCAACGAAATGACAGCGATGAGAGGAGCGAGCCAGGAGCACCAAATCGAAGAGTGGCCTCGCAAGGGGGTCTCGCTATTCGAGTCTACAATTTACCCTATCGCGTATCTTCGGCCGAAGTAGGCTCGATTATGCAAGAGAAAGCGGGTGTGACGCCGAGTGGCTTGTCTCTGGTCAAGGATCAAAAGAAGGACGAAAGCGAAGCAGTCGTCTTTTTTCAGCGTCAAGAGGAGGCAAATGCGGCCATAATGGCTTTGAACGGGTTCAAATATGCAGGGCGCCAATTGCGCATTATTCAGGAAAAATGAGCTACAAGACATTCAGGGACGTCTATTCAGTATTCAGCTTACATATTTGACCATTCCTAGCCAGTGCATAAAACCAGTGTCTTTTTTCGGTTGCCTTAATTAACGTCCCAAAGAATTTATTCCGATTCGATGTGAGGTACAATGTCTTTAGTGTAGATTAAAACAAAATATGAGGCCTTTCTTTTATCAGTGCGCATACAAACAAATCCATTGACAATATTTGATAACTGCTTAAAAATCGTCAAATCAAAACTGATGTCTGGCAAGCTAGAGCCCATTCATAAGTAGTGCGCAAGTGATGCCTGATAAAAAATAAAATCCTAAGTAGACACGGTCACAACCATAAAAGAAATTATACAGAGCACATTTACTCGTTCGTATTCCTCTTTTGATTTACAAACATCTTCGGCCGCCATGCGCAGGAATGGGTAAGACTCCTAATTCCAATCCCCACTCGGCTATCCAAAAAGTTTAAGAACACCACAGGCGCCAGCGCATATCCAGAAAACTTGCCCATTAAGAACTTTTAAAACATTGCACCATGACGTCGTCCTTTGGCTTTGACTTACGTGATTTCCTCGATATTTGTTCATGAGCCATTTTAGGTCCACGTCCTTCGCCTCCGCTAAAATATGGCTTCGGCGCTTCGTGACATGTGCACAGGATGGCTGGGACTCCGAGCCAAACGTTTTCTCGGCATTTTATCGAACGTTTTCAATATCGCATTGAAATCGAGCCGATCGGCCGGTTTTGATGCCCAGCACTGCATAAGCATGTCCTGAAACATGATCCAACATGAAAACCGTCCGCTATAGCACACTCTCCTTCATCTTACCTTCACCTCCTTCGTCGTCTGCACGTTGTTCAAAGCTGCTTTCACTCCTCGCCCGACTTGCCAAATAATCACTTCAGGAGGCTGACGTTTGAACGGAAATTCCCCCGTCACCAGCTCGTACCACAAGGTTCTGGGAAAAGAGACCAGACTGCCACCCTGTCATATCTCAGCACCTGACCTGGACTTACCCAAATGCGTACACATCGGTGGCATTGGAAAAGGGCAACTCGTCCAATTCGTGATACAAATTATATCTCAATAAATTACGCATTATTTCCGGTGCCAAATAGCACAGCCAGTGTTTGGGCACGTGCAAGTACCTCCGACTAAAACAAAGACCATTAGTGCACCCCATTCACACCACACTGCCCTTTCCTTACTCGACCGCATGTTCGGATCGCAGCAAGCGACCAACGCTAAACAGACCAAAGTCGGTAATGACGGCTCGATTCTTCTCGATGAACACGTTCTTCGATCTGAGATCTTTGTGGATAATCTTCTTCCCGTGTAAGTAGGACATACCCTGAACAACAATCGATTACAGATAGCCCACAGGCCAACACGCCCTTAGCTCACCTGCGAAACTTGAATCGCAATGTTAATAATTCTATTCATATCCAGCCGCTCGCCTCGAACGTGCAGAGTCGTGTACAAGGTCTGCCCGCGACACCAATTCATGACGATGCCTAATCTAGGCGGATTCATACAGCATCCCAAGAATAGGATCAGGTTCTCGTGCCGGGTACTGCGGAACGTCGATACCTATAACGAGCCGAGAATGCCCCCTCGTCACGCCGACATTCAAGCTCCTTACTTCTAATTTGAATGTTTCCAATTGTTTTTCATCGGCCACGTGATCCATCTTCAAGAACTTGACTGCCACGTCCTGATGCCAATAAGCACGATGTACTTCTCCGAATCGGCCCCGACGTGGTGGCGGATCTTCGGCACGAAACTTGATATCCTCGATTGGAATGGTCCACTCGCGCCAAGCATTAATTTTAATGGTCGATTTGCTCCTAAAAATGGTATCCTGCATTAGAATGCAACGTCAGTGCCCTGAAGCTTCGTACCACACATCCCTTCTGAACTCATGCTTGTTACTGAAATTACTATCGTTGCTACCGAAACTGTCAACCACGTTCTCTCCTTCTGGCGACAATGTCAGCTCGGAGCCCTGAAAAAAACAAACTTCCCTCACATCCGCTGTCGCCCACACAACACGCCAACACAGGACGGACTGTATCATTAATGGTCATTCATTAGGCACAACCTCTCTTCAACAAACTAGGATTGTGGATATTAGCCTCGCCCCGCACCATCCTGCCCCTCCCTAATTATCCCACTTACCGCCCCCGTCAACGAGCCTTCGTTGCTGTTGTGTACGGTGTGATCGCTGCCTTGCGAACCTCGTAATTCACTGAAAATAAAACCAATTTATAAACCGCGCGTTGCTGTTTGCTAATTAGTCCATACTTTGGTTCCTCCACCATCACTGCGGGAACATCTAAAACAGGAAAGGGAAATTCCCACGCTGATTCCTTCCATCAACATCACGGGCCGTACCTGGATACGAGAACTTGGAATGCCGAACAACGTGGACGCCGGGCGACGGCTGCTGCGGACCAATTATTGGAGCGGGTGTGGACGGAGCAGAGCTCGTACAGCTACTGGAACTGGAAAGGGGCATATCACCACTCAACACGCCCGACGACATGGAGTTGGACAAAGAACAGTCCGATCGTTTGCCGTCAATCAGATGCGGCGATGAGCTCACTAGGACTGGAAATAAATAACGCAGTCAGAAGGGCACTAGACACAAGGACAAACAGCTTACCCCCATCTTCATTGTTCTGAACAATATAATCATAAATCTGCCTCAATCGTTGCGGCGTCAATCCACAAGTTGCGCCAACTTCCTGCTTGCACAATGTGTGCACTTTGATCCTAAAATAGCAGTGCTTTGTTACAGTCGCTGAATTTGTACTCTGGTTCAGTCGCGACAGGAATAAGAATTTTTGTTGACAAAACAGAGCTTCGAAGACGATGCATACAAATGAGAGATTAATTCATTTTCAAAACAGTCTTATTCGCTTGCGTTATTTATTCCTCGAAATCTGACCCAGAGCAGAAGCGTCAGACGGCCAGAGCCATGTATATATAGGAATAAGGAAAGGGTAGGAATAAGGAAAAGGTAGGGAAAAGTCCTTGGGCTCGGCCAAAAAAGTTATCGGGGTCTCCAGTAAAGCGCATGTTTACCGCATAATCCAAGATTTAGTAAAAAGAACAAATACAGTTTCTGAGGTAAAAGTAAGTTCGAAAATACGAAAAATTTACATCGCAAGTTTCCCTTAGCATCCTAACTCTACCCATAACTGTCCGCGCGCGACCCTAACAGAATAATTTAACATGATAAAATTAAAACTGTAGTTTTTGTCATTAACTTTAGTATTTAAATCAAGGGGATGTAACAAATGGGATTTTGTTATAAAAAATGACCAACTATGTACCTGTCCCAACAGACCAACAGAACTATGCTCGTGACTTACTTGCAATCTGTGCATCGTTCGCCCGATAACCCGATGACTTTGTTACAGTGACAGCAAAGAGACATGGACGGTTTCCACATTCGATTGAAACGGTGATTGATATTGTGCACCATACGTACGGCGCCGCGCGGTGATTTTGGCACTTGCAAAGCTGAAAAAAAAGCTATGCTAAAGTTCAAGGTGTTATTCAGCAGAATGCTTACATTGTGTGTTTTCTCCGGCAGTAGGGCTACTATATCCGAACGAAGGCGACAGCAGCGGCGCATCCGAGAAAGTACTCGACTGATCTGGGCTCATACTGGAACCGGCGTAATGTGATGCCAATGGCAAAATGAATTGCACTGCCGACGTTGACGAGGACGGCGTCGTGGCACCCGTTACTGGTATTCCTGACGCCACCTGATCGGCCCGAATGATTCGATTTGGCAAGTTTGATTCGTGAGAGCGGCTTCGAGTCATAAAAGGACCGGGATTGCCAGTTGGAGGCTGCGATGTCGCATTGAACCCGAAAGACGTTGTTCCCCATCTCAAACTGGGCGGTGGTGTCGTCGGCGCTTTGCCGCCAACTGAAGCCAATTTCTTCGCTTGAGCGGAGGTGACGGTCAGCGAGTTGGGTGCTGTTGCCTGTTTTTGACCAACAACGTAGGACGGTGTGCCGGGCGGTGTAACACCCCGAGTTCCCGAGCCAGCATTCGTGCTCCAGTGAAACAACGAAGTGGGCGATTTGGGCGGCGGGTGCTGGGATACGGTGTTGACATTCCCACCGGTGCTCAGTCCAGTGGCACCACTTCCCGTGAACGAAGCGGGACTGGCCGGGGGACTTGCGGTCGGTAACGATGTCTGTGACGGGTGAGAGCCCAGGCCGGAGTCTGACGCCCCTGAATCGACACCTGATTCAGAAATTGATCGCCGATTTTGATTGTCTCGGGCAAAATTAGGCGACTTTAACAAATTGGGTCGCTCATAACTAATCCAACATAAAGCAGAATCGAAGAACTCGTCTTTCGGCTCTCGCTTCTCGTCTAAAAATGGTGTGGGCTAGAAATAACTCAATACAAGTGCGCGCGCTGAGCTAATAACCACAACACCCTCGCAACGGGTCTATGTAAATACAACAATCCGAAGAGCATCCTTACCCAGCCATCGCTTCGTGTAGGTCTTTAAATTCCGCGTCGCTGTTGAAAGACGTCGTCTGTCCTCGCCACTGATAACGCACCGGTCACATAATTCTTCCATGTTGGCGTCATTGTACTGAAGCAGCTCCTCGACAGACTTGACTTCCGTCTTTAGAGCCTGAAATAGGGCATTTCACGTAAGGAATTCACCCTTTCACGCAAGCATGGGACCATTAGGCGAGAACAGCGTCAAATGGGCCGTATCATCCCCGCAAAACAGGGCATTAACAAAAGGGATTTATCCTGTTCAGCATACGGGGATCCTTTTATGCCCTGGCAAACAACACATCAGACGAATGAGAAACACTCTGTTTCTCAAATAACTAACGAAGGCCCGAGCGCACGCTTAGAGATCGCACATCAGCTCTATCATTCGTCGCTGCGTAATACAGCCCCAAAGCCTCAGCGTCCCCTCTAGGTAGTCTGTTGTGAAAAGCGACTAATTCGCCATATCGTCCACGAAAGGAAATACGGTCTACGTTAGTCAACCTTACCTTGACCGCCGTATCACTAACGTTGACGATATTGAGCCACAAATCAATACTTCCATAAGCATCGGCCTTCTCCGCGGCTAGCTCGTTCTCATTTTGTAATTTAAGGCAAAGCAATCGACTAAATAGCCGAATCAATTTTGCCTGAAACGACAGGTACCACAGTCAGCAAAATAACATTCAGCGGGATTTTTATCGTCAGGCTTCGACCTAGACTAGCTGATTGGTTTCTAGGTCAAGTTTTTATTGCAAGCTCCCACTGACACTAAAACTATAGTAGCGAGCATGACGTGTACAGCAGTTTTCTGTGCGCCCTACAAAGTCAAATGAATGAATAGTCCTACGCGCACTACATAAGTTATCTGGAAGCAAGATGGGCAAGGTAGCTCGAGTTCCATCTGTCGAGTGGACAAACAATAAGTCACCCGCATAAACCCAACAACTTGTAGCCTAAGAACAACAGCTTTCCGAAAAAGTTTGCCATTATAGCCCCTTCAACAAAAATGTGCTAACCACGCATTTATTCTACTTACCTCATTTTCTAGAATAAAAGCGTCGACTTCACTGGAAACTACCCCTCTGTCATTTCGGAAACCGTATAATTTATTTGCTGTCAATTTGATCACGAATGCAGTATCTTTAAGATCCTGCATCCAACTACTCTCTTCTTTCCCCATTCAGAAATAAGACCTAAACGACCAGAAGACGCATATTCAGTACAGTAGCTAGCATTTGCCAATTTTAACTTTCTGTCCTTTTTAACGAGCTAATTAGAATAGGTAATGTTAAAAAGAAGACGTATGATATCGGCGATATTGCGCCGCCCCGTAAAGGGCCTACGTAAAAATAATCACATTCGAATTATACACGATAGCCCCTGTAAACGATACGTCGCTCCTTATTTCCAGTAGGCCTAATGACGCAGAATCGACCAAGTTCACCAGAAAAGAAAAAACTTTCGCACGAATCATCGAGCAGCGTGAAAACCAGCTGGTCACGCAATCAGGCACTGCCAGCCGCGACTACTTCAAATCAGCCGCTCATATAACCTGAGAATCTCAGAACGCGCAAAATTCAAATTTGCAAGCGGTGAACTTGCTCGCAACTGATGTCCCTCAGTAATGCCAAAAAAGGAGCCAGCAACACGATACTCGTCTTAAAAATTAAAATCTATTACACATACATACAGCAACGAGACGGGTTCCAGTACTGATCATGCGCAACACTCACGTCAGAACAGCTAACGATAAGGATAAGACCACCAAGCGCTATTATGTCCAGTAGACTCACAGCAAAGAAAACAGGCTGACAGTACGCGAAAGACAGATCTATCAACGGCAGGCCAGACTTGACTAGTCGTCCACCTCGTTGTGGTCAATCATCTCGAAGTCAGGTTCCAGTTCAGAAGATGGTCGGTGTAAAGTCTTGACTGGCATTTGCTCAGGCGATGTGTTTGGCGCGATCAACTCCTCTCTCCCCTTCGACGACGAGCTTACATTGGCTGCTGACTTATGCTGTGACGTGGACGGAGTACTGCTGGCGCCAGATAGCTTCCTCGGCTTTTGGCGTCGCTGCGACCAAGACGACGATGCTGAGAGTTTACGAGGCACCAAACTCTTCTCTTCCTCCTCATCCGAATCAGCATGTTCTACAGCGGGGAAGTTCAAACCGATACTGAATTCGTCCTCTGAAACGAAAGTGGGTTGGCACTGAGGGCAGACAAAGTGCAGCCAGTTGGCAACTTACCTTCTTCAGAACTTGAGCCAACAAGATGCGAGGACACGAATGTTCGAACGGCGGCTGCTGCTGGAAGTTTCAACTGAACCACTTCAGTATTTGGTAAAGCTGACAGTGCGGCAGAAATGCCGGGCGTGCGCTCAGATCCTTGCTCATCGCTGTCATCGTCAGTCTCGACTGTTATCTCATCCTCATCCTCGTTATCCGATGGAAGGAAGTCCTTCAACTCCGTGTCGCTGTCATCTGAAAACAAATCAATAATATGACATCGTGGTAATTTTTTTCAACAATGGAAACGTAGCTCTCTCACACCAGCACCTATTCTACTCATGCTTTGGAGGAGGGTCAATCTTGCAGAGGTTCGTCCGACAATCGATCTTCTGCGCGGGACCAGCAGCTGGCGCCACCCGTCGGGATCATGTCAGTCATGGACTTGGTTGGCTGCCCTGGGTTTTTGGCCTGGTGCAAAAGGTCCCCCCGTAAGTATAACTCAGCCTGGGCTTCATCGGATGAAAGGTTGGGATCTCGTGGAAAAGACCCCTAAAGTCCGACGAGCCCCACTAGCATCCAGGCTTTGGCCATAAATAACCCTATCTGCCTTATCCGCTCCCCCTAGCCTGTCCCATTTCCGCCAACAGCCACTTACCGACAAAAGGCGACTTTTCAGGCAAGTTCCTAGCCAGCCAGTCCATGGCCGGTTCACCCCAATTCACCCACGCGTAATCTTTTCCACGAGCCCCATACTCGGTCAGAACGGCCACTACAGGCAACACTGCATTATTCCATGCGTATATGACACCCGATACCATCAAGTAGGCCGTGCGACGTAAAGCTGGATAGAAGACATGGTGCTTGACATAGTATTTGAATCTACGCCACTGCTCCTTGGCTCCTTGCCACGCCGGCTTGAGGACATGGTTTATAAACCAATGCCTGACTCGAACCCGAGTCTCCTTGACCCACTGGATGAAGGGCAGGACCACGTTGGTCTTGATATAAATCGCCGTCCTCCTGGCCAAATCGCGACAGTAGTCCCTCGCCTGTATCGCGCAACGGACGACGTAGTCCCTCGTCTCTATGGCACGTCGAATAAGATAGGCACGCAATCGTCGCAAGCACTCCTCAACATACAGTCTGGCGTCGGTCGTTTTTCGATGTAAGTAGGCCAGCAGACCCGGGATCCAACGGCCACAAAACACGTAGTCGGCAATATTGTAGATCCTGACAATAGCTCGTACGATAGGGTCGATAACACGACGACGAAACCAGGCAGTGAATGGAGGGATCCAATGTCCAAATAGAATGTACTTCATATTGTTCTTAAAGTCAGAGAAGAAAGCGATGATCGGTTCAATGACGTACTGTAGGAAACCCAAAATCATTTCGTCTCTTTTATCAGCGCACCACTGCCGAAACGGGGCGATCCAATAACCACCAAACCAATACACGCAAAACCGTTTCACACGATTGTAAGCTGCCACGATCGGCTGAACGATACGACGATCGATCCACTCAATCAGCAATCGTTTCTTTTCCTGCAGATACTCGACTAAAGGCGGGATCCAATGCCCGCAAGCCCAGTAAATAATTTGGCATTTTAAATAAGCCAGACAGCGTCCAACAGGATCCAGAAAATTCCTCCTGATACTCGACCAAACACACTGACAAATATGAGTGACCTTGGCGACCAGGGGCGGGATCCAATATCCACAAACGATATAACGTACAACAAAGAATATGGATCGGAGAAGACGGAAGATCGGACCAAAAACATTCTGGACCAGCCAGTCGCGAGTAGCCACATATAAGTTGGATAAAAATGTGATTATCTGGTCCGTTACCCCGTTATACTTCCAAGGCGGGATCAGGATCGTCAGCAGCACTGAAAGAAAACTGGCGCCATCCGGAGTTGGCGAGCGGCGGTGTCATCGGCTTACCCGTCAGATACGCAGTCCAGCACGCCTTTTCCTGTTCTTCGAGTTCCAAATAATGAGCCGCTATTATGGAGCCCGTCATGACTACGACCTGAAACAGCAGCATCAACGGGTATGCTGAAACTTGACCAAGAGCCCACTTACGCTAGCTGTACGTTGGAACAAGAGCGAAAAAGTAAAGGTGACTGCGGGAACGAAGAACGATTCCACGACGAAAGCAATAGCGCCGATGGGTTTCAGAATTGTAGAAATAAAGGAGCCCCCTTGCACCATCTCCTCCGACTCCTCCGCATCAAGCCATTTCCTGAAAATGAGAAAATACATAGGAATTAAAGTCGACGAGGTCAGGCATGAGTCATCACTTGATAACCATGCCGGCTCATCTTTGTGCCCACCAATGGTCAAGTACTCCCAAGCACACAGACCAGTTTCCAGCCTGAGATAACTCAGATATCCAGCACCAGTCATGAGAAAATGAGAGTCCACTCACTTGTAAGACCTTTGCGTATTCGGCACGATATCGGCGGCTAAAAGATAATCGCGTTAGTTTATGCACGCAAAGTACCGAAAAGACTTCTCACTCGCTATAACAGCAGTTGATAAAACGGAAGTAACAAATAGAATAGCAGCCATCGCCACCAAGAACGCAAATTGCTGAGCTTGCTCGAGGTAAAACACGCATCCCCTAAAAGCCAAAACCCTGATTTATAAATTCTGCAGGCTAAATTTTTTGGCTAAACCACAAACTGACGTTCGTGGTGTAGGTTTGTGGCTAACTTCCTAGCTGCCTTCGCGCTTGGTAACACGAACTAAACCGATTTGTATTCGTAACCTGGCATTGCTTACCAAAATGCTGCATTAGTAATCAATAAATAATAGGAACTGATCACTGGCCGTCTCCATTGGATTATTTCCTCGCAAAATGAACGCACACGGCGATAAGCCGATTTCGTTCGTTCGGAAATACGAGCGGAGACTGAAGATAGTGTTTGCATTTTTTGGAGCACTTGACAGAGATTGTCCCAAGCGTGAAACCTAAAAAAAAAGGGGATGAAGTCAAATCAAAAATTAGAGATAACAGCTGATCAAGATTATGGCCATATCGCAAACTAATCCCGATACCCCAAATTAAATGTGGCGACGGCTAAATATCGGATATGACTTCCATTCTTGGCCAGTTGCCCAGTCCCGAAATCACAGACAGGGCTGCAGGCGCAAAATTCAAATTACTGTGTGTCTGGGCGAAGTTTGGGCTGTTTATAAAGGAGCAGGTCAAATTGCGGCGTAATTTTACAGCTTTTTACTAAATTCTGCACCTTCGCATCGACTGTAAATAAGACAAGTTGCTATTTGCTAATTTGCGCTAGGGAATACAATTATTTTTAACTGCTTCTTCCCGCTAAAAGTTGCTATAAGCAGTTCACGTCCTGTCGCAGTATTTCACGCTACAGCTACAGTAAGCCCGACATTAATTTTCAAACGTGTTTCTTTTTTGTTATCTCTCGTTCGGCTTTTTAGAGGCATGAAGAAGAGAACAGCGGCCGTGCCTATTATGTAAATAACGGTCGTAAATCGCAATGTGGAACACAGTGAGTGGATTTCTTAAGGCGGCGAAAGATTTATTTTCTGGGAAAAGAAAGCACGATCAACGGTAAGAATTTCAAAAAAGTACTGTAGGCCTGCAATAACCGTTCTGCGCTCCATGCTTAGGTCATACAGTACTGTATTTGCGGTGTTTTGTACGCACGTATTAAAGCCTAGATTATTTTTGCGATCTTAGAATTTGAGGATTTTATTTTTCAGGGACATTGAGAATTTTATTGTTAGCGGCCCTGCAGCAAAAAGGTCTCGGCTGGGTATGAGTGCAGATGAGAATCGCGAAGTAAGCTTGATAAAATTTGCAGTTTTTTTGAACGTTGATATTCCGGCTATTTAGGCTCCTACTTTTTTGGTTTCGGAGCTGCTCGCAATAATTGTTTATTTTCAGGATTTTAATCCTACACTGTATGCTTGGGATAGATTACCAGAACGACAATTCTCTTTTCGTAAAACCAGCTTTGTGATAACGTCAACACCTGCTGTTCCTGTCAGACAGCCCCCGCCCATCAAGCTTGCGGAGCCGGAATCCTCAAAGAGCGCGTCACCCGTCGTGTAGTAGGTTAAGTTAGGCCCGCTGTAGACAAACTGTAAAAGGCCAAATTTTAGCGATATTTCTGATGATGAGGATGAGGAGACGAGTCCTGGACCTTCGACGAATGCTTTCGCAACAAAGCCGAAGTCGCCAGAAATACCAGTAAGGCATTAGAAATGGTAGACTCTCGCACTGTAAAATCGAGGAGGGAAGAAATAGGTTTGGCGTCGAAGGTGGACTGATAAGGGACTGTAGCGCTAGGGTGGGCTTATTTAGTTTTGTTTCTCTCACGGTGGCATGATTTTATGTATGATGTTATAGGTGATTGACCTTGACTCTGATGACAGCCAGCCTGAAATATTGAGTCGACCTACGTATAAATCCTCGATCGCTCATTTTCGAAGGTAATCACTTCGTCTGACATTAGGCATTGCCTTCTTGCCTTATTCGAATTAACTTTTGCATTTCAGGCTCCACGGTAATGAACCTCAAAAGAATGTACTGCGAGACTTGTTGTTTCAAACAGCATCACCCAAAGCGATGTGGCCTCTGCAGAAGAAATCGAATGGATTCAGCCTTGAGCGCGTGTTCGCGCATACGAAATCGGATTTGGCCGAACTTCTCTCCAGTCCACCCTCAAAGGACACTTTGACTGATGAGTGCGCATCTTCGTCCCGACCTTTGTTACACGAAGTTTTCCCGACGTCGTCAATTGGCAAACCACCCGTGTCGAGCAAGTGTAGTGTCGCTTCCATTCGGACATCAGAAGCTGTCTCCGTTGCGGAAACTGTTAATTCGGATTCTAGTAACCAACGCGTAGATGGTTTAGTTTTCAATGAATTTATTAGTTTCTCTTTTCAGCAACGTCGTCCCCCCTGGCATCTCATTATTCGACGCTGAAAGAGGCGGCGAGCTTGGAACGACTGGATGACATGTGCGATCGATCACCGCTTGCAGATCTGAACGAGAAATTTAGAATGTGGGATCCAACTTTTTTACGATTGAAGCTGTAAGTTCAAAGATTATCTTCTTTTTTGATTATCTTTTATTATCTGATTTGGATCTGTTTGTACCCAGAGCTCAAGGTGCTGACGAAAGAGCGCGACGCGATGAGGCTACAGCAAAGTTGACGACTGAGGCGAAGCTGCGACGAGAATCGGTAAAAAAAGCTTAGTCACTTAGACTGTCTAGGAATAATGCGCGAATGGTTTTAGCGTTTGGCTAGCCAAAAAGCCACAGAAGATGAAATCAAATTGCGGTTGCGATTGGAAGGATTATTGATAGAAGAAAAGGCCCCAGTCAAAGAAGAAGTCGAGTTTGTTGGTAGGGATCATGTGTGGTTGCCACAGGACGATTTCTGTAAAGTACGTCATTTGCTTGCAGAATTGACGAAAGAGCAACTTCAGTTGGTACAGCGAGCACTTGCCCGTGGCCCAGCTGACGAAGTGCTTGCAAATGCCTTCAGCGTCGAGATTTCGAGGCACGATTTGCAGACGTTGAGCGGACTAAATTGGTTAAATGATCAAGTGAGTTTATGAATAAAGGCTGATTATGAAGGCTGTCTGTGCGGTGCATGCAATAAGCGGAAGTCCGTTTCAGGTCGTAAATTTCTTCTTCCAACTGATAGTGGACAGAGGAGGAAAGGATGGCTTGCCGAAGGTCTACTCGACGAACACGTATTTTTACGGGAAGATCATTCAAAGTGGGCACAGTAGCGTCAAGCGGTGGACGAGGAAAGTGGACGTGTTCTCGTACGATTTGATTTTCGTTCCCGTTCACTTAGGAAATCATTGGTGCCTGGCGGTATGTCGTTCACTTACATTGTTTCAAGCAGGGTTCGTGCAAGGATGGAAAACCTGGAAACGCTAGGGAATCCGAGAAGTGTCTGGAAAACCTAGGAAGATCGAGAAAAACCGGGAATTTTTAAGCCAAATTCAGGGAAAACTGACAGGTTGCGTTTTGAGGCTCCAAATTTCGAGTCACCCACCTTTTATATGTACCTGTTGATCATGCTGGAAGTCGGTGAATCAGTTCAAGTTGATTTAGTAGAACTGGGCCAGTGTGAAAATAATCAGGGAAAATAAACATATTCTTGTCTTGAAAACTGGGAAAAATCAGAAAAACCATTTTCCGCTCCTTGTATGAACCCTGTCAAGGGAATCAGTCTGAGCTAGCGATCGACCCGGGTCGAAATGCCTGTTTGGAATTCATCAAAATTTCTCGTTCACGCGTTTCTCCTGAATGTGCTCATTTTCTCGAGCATTTGTAGTCTCATAATGGATATAATGGCTGAGCTATAAGCATCTGGGCCAAATTTCAAAATTAATGTGTTGAATCTGAAGACATCCTAAGCCGTCCTAAATTTTAGGCATGCCCTTTAAAATTTCCTGTAAAACGAGACATGTTCCTTTGCGTCTTGGTACTTAGGTCTATGTACATAGGTCAGCCTCAGCAGAGAAAAGTCATGCCAAGTCAGCTCATTTAAGACGACTGTCATGCCACCTTATTTTCCTGTGGTATGGCATGTAACTGTGTGTGCGACACCAGTATCGTAGGGCTGGGCCCGAAGTCGAACAAATGGCATGAAACTGAAAAAAACCAAGGCTGACTTTTGTGCGATGGGGGCCTGCTCGAATATGAAAATCAGACCCTCCAGCCAGCATTCATACTGTCCGGAGCCGTAAAACTATGAAAAATAAGGCAGCTCAAACCTCATAATTGAGACATTGAGTATGGTCGGGGTTGAGTGGGCTCACTCTGGCTGGGATCGGGGCGCTGGTCTGAACAGTGTGTTCCGTTTTAGGTGATTGATTTTCGGAAAGAAGTTATACAGTATTTCGATTCGCTCGGTGGTCGGAATGATCAGTGCTTACACGCATTAGCGTAAGTGCCATTTCTGTGTTCGAACGAAGGGAGGCGCTTGACATGACCTGGTTCCTGTGGCTGTGATAGGAGCTCATAGAGTCGATAAGAAGGAGGTATTTTTCAGGCAATATCTGGAGGATGAGCACCAGGACAAGAAGAAAGCTCCATTCGATACTTCGGGATGGGAATTGATAAATATGGAGGTATGGCTTAGGCTTGCTGTCTCGTCGTATCATTGTATCAAAAATTGCTTTTCTAGAACATCCCACGACAGAGGAACGGGAGCGACTGTGGTGTCTTTGCGTGTAGATTTGCCGAATGTATCAGCAGAGATGCGCCTATATCGTTTTCTCAGGTATGGTGTGTCCCTGTCTTGCGGTGCTTGTTGGCATTGAGTGAAGAGAAAGCAGGAGTTTAAATATTTTTCTCTTTTTAGGATCACATGTCATATTTTAGGATACGGATGATGTATGAAATCCTGACCAAGCAGCTGTTGTAGCTTCTCGATGTGTTATTGTACGAGTTCGCATGTTCGATTGATTCCGTTTTATGTATTTAGAATTGTGAGAGATGGGATGCCGATGTTTTTTTCCAAGTAAAAATTCGACTTTCATGGACTGCGGGTGCTGATGTGAGAGCATTGCTGACTGCCCCTGCTCTTTGCCGAGTAATGACTGTGCCTTGTGGTACCTACTGTACTTTGATTTTTAGCCACAATGCATTCTGGGGAAGAAGTGGAAGTGTTACATTTGACCAGGCCGGAAGAGGGAAAGGGCCGGAGTCATGTGATCGATGGACTGATTGACTTTGCCGCGGGAACTGCAGGTGAGTTCTTTGGGTTGGGTTTGGTGAGGGTGCTGATGAGGGTGTGATTTTTAGGTGGAATTGCTGGTACGTTTGCTGGTCAGCCATTGGATACAGTGAAAGTGAAGATGCAGACGTTCCCTACGCTCTACACGAACAGTGTTCTGTGTTTTCGGCAAACGTTCGCCAAGGATGGTCTGCGTGGTTTGTATGCAGGTTAGTGGAATGGGTTGGGCCTGTGTAGGTAGGATTGGCAGCGATCCTCTGTGTCTCCTCTTGGTCGCACCACTTGTAGTTGGTGGCTTAATGCCTAGCTTAGGGTGGTTCCTATTCTGGTCAGAGGCCATCCATAAAGGTCGACCGCAGCCTAGGGGGGAGGGCAGGGGGTTGGCAAAAAGTGGTCAGCTGCGGTCGGGGGAGGGGGAGGGGTAGCGGCCAATGGTCGACCGCAGCAATTTTTTGACTTTTGATGACAAAAAAACACCTTTTATCTTCTCCAGTAGTGCGCGTTCAAACCTTTAAAACTTTTTGTCTTCTCTTCTCCTTGGTCGTTCATTCTCGATAATGCAATCGGGACTCTTATTCCCAACTGGAATGGCATCTGATCCGAAAGGGAAAAGTTGGGAGGCGATGGCTAAGCTGCTAAAGGCGTTGATCCGCCTTTCTGGCCCGCAACCCTGACTTGGAGGCCGAGGTTCTATTCCGACGGAAGACGGCAGTTAGTTGCTTGTCGTTGGCTTTGGACACCTGGCTCCGGGCGACAGCACGTTACTGTCAAACGGCTGACGCCCACCCAAGGGGCAGAGAATTCGGAAACTGTCTTCAAACACCAGTCGAGATGGTCCCTAAGCTAACGATAAGCCCAAGCCCCTTCTCACCCAGTATGCCCTCGTGTTGAGGTGCTCCCAGTGAAGACACATGGAGCCTGCCATGAGAGCTGGTCACCTCTAGGGATAGGGCGGTATCACCTTTTTCCAGGATCGAGATCAGGGCAAGCCTGATCGGGATCGGGATTTTTTGTTTGAGGTCGAACAGTTTGCACGCACGAAGGAGATAAGTCTATTTTCCAGACTAAAGCTCCCTCAAGTCATTCAGGTTTTTTATCAGGTCGAACTTCAGTCATTATAAATAAGCTGAAATTGATGAGTACCGTATTTCCTCGAAATTCTCCCCGCGGGAGAAATTTTTTCAAATGGGTCCCAGACGGGGGAGAATGACCAGAGCGGGGGAGGATTTCGAGGAAAGACGGTACATTCGCAGTTTCGATACTCGTCCAGCAAGGTCAGCCTAGGCTAAGTAAAATCAGTGTTGCTATCATTATCGATTTGAGCCGATGTTGCTGTTGCCTCTTCATCGCTACTACTTCATGGATGATATGATGGATCAGAGGGTACCTGCCATGCTTATGCATATCATAATTATTAGCAGAATCCCGATGCCTCAATGTCAGGAGCAGGATCGGGATCCCAACCTATCCCTCACAGCCGCGCTTATCATATCATGACTGCTTGCCAGCTAATATGATTGGAAGTCCCGGAGAGAAGTGAGCCGGCGCGGCCCAACCCGCAAAACTTTTACAAAATATGGGGAAAAGTTGTGGGAAAAGTTTGTGGAGGCTTTTACAAAATAGAAATCCGCTCCATAAATCAAAAACGATTTGTCTTCGAAGGAGATGGCATCTTGTCGAGCTCAAGAAAGCATAAGACAAAACATTTCACAAAACTGCGTTTGGAAGGGGAGGGGGGTCTGGCTGAAGTGGTCGACCATTTTTGAGAGGGGGGGGGCTCGCGATAAGTGGTCGGCATTCGGTCAGGGGGGAGGAGGGTCAAAAAATCGAGATTTTGTGCGGTCGACCTTTATGGATGGCCCCTCAGGACACTTCATCCAAAGACAGAATCAGGGGGGTCCGTTCTGCAGCGCACCTACGTTGTTGCCACAGGGGGATGGATTATCTGGTTCAGGTACGACGCCAGCCCTGGCTGCGAATATAGCAGAGAATTCGGTCCTGTTCGCTGCCTATGGTTTGTGTCAAAAAGCAGTTGCACTGGCCGCTGGTCAACCTGACGTTGCTCAACTCAATCCGTTCTACAATGCGTGCGCTGGCTCGCTGGCCGCCGTATTTTCGTCGTTTACACTTTGTCCAACAGAATTGATCAAGTGCAAATTACAGGCGCTGCGGGAAATGCAAGCGCTCAATCCAACAGCTGGTGCTTCGTCAGTGAAAATGTGAGTGACTTATTTTAGAAAGGCTGAGCATGGTTTAATGCGTTCAATTTTTTGCAGAGGGCCGTGGACAATTATTAAAGATATTTTGCGTCAGGATGGCCCGCTGGGCATGTTTCGAGGTTTAGCGCCGACGTTCGCCCGAGAGGTTCCCGGGTATTTCTTCTTTTTTGGTGGATACGAGATTAGCAGGCACGCTCTGACCCCCAAGGGGAAAACGAAGGATGAAATCGGTAGGCAGCTGTTTGACTCTTGGTATTGGGTGTTTGTAGCGAGGGATATTTGGGTGCTTGCAATGTACCGCACTTCATTGTGCCCACCTTATCCTAGGAGTGGTTAGAACGTGTCTGTGCGGTGGTCTCGGTGGCGTGGCCTTGTGGGTCGCCATCTTTCCAGCAGACGTTGTGAAATCCAGAGTTCAAGTGCAAGGCAAGGGGTCGCTATTTGGGACGATGTTTCATATCTTCAAGAATGAAGGTTTGGGGCTGTGAACCATGTAATTTTCCCTTGCCACTAACTTGTCTCTTTTTCAGGGCCACGAGCACTGTATAAAGGACTCGGGCCGACTGTCGTTCGAACCTTCATCGCTAGCGGGGCCTTGTTCGTTGCCTACGAATACACCAAGAAATTGTGCCACGCCGTGATGTGATAGTCATCGTCGGCAGGCTGGTCTGGCGATTGCTCACTGGCGCGTATGCTTGCCATCTCGATGGTGCTTAGGAAAAGATTTCTATCTTTTGATATTATTTAGCTGGTTGGTTTTTAGGTAGAGCAGTAAAGATTTTATGATGCAGGCTACAAGTGTGTTTGGTGGTGGCAGCCAGTTCTGTTGTATGCCTTGCTGTTTTGAAAACCGGTATCCAGGCGGAGTTTGGATTCCCGCGTCTGGGAAGGGGCAGTTGTGTACTCCTTATCTATCCTGCTAGGAAGACAACAAGTTTTTCTCGTTCTAGGCCCGACTCGGCTCTTTCTTTGGAGTCTGCGCAGTTGTGATCGTGTTTGCTGGTTCGTCGAGCGCATTGAGCGATATAGTCGTTGTCGTTGTGGAAATGCCCGTTGTCGATGTACCCAGTTTTGGTAAGTGGCATGAATCAAGCCACCTTGCCATCTTTGGATTGGCCACTGTTTTCGTTTCAGATCCAGCAAAATGCCAACAGGCGGCCGAAGGAAAAACCAAGGTCATTTTGACCATTCCCAATTGTGACTTGGTTCTGATTCGCAGCAAGGATAAGATTACTGCATTCAATGCTGAGCGTCAACATCAGCTCGAAGGCAAAGCTGCTGTCAGCACTGCGACGACGTGCAAGGTGTTTGCATTCCTGAATGCCCTGGGTACGTGAGCTATGATTATAGGGATGGGTCCTTGCTCTGGTCACGAGGATTTGGCTAGGTGTCCTGCTCTCTCGTAGTCCATTTCTCTGGCCTGCTGGTAATCAACCCTGCTATGATATTCTAGAGGGACGATTCCTCTGGCTTCTCTACTGGAGCAAGCAAGTGAGGTGTGTCGTGGAGAGTGCACTCACTCGCCAGTTAGCGCCAGACCGCCCCTGTCTATCTCCCTGTTGTCGATTTCAGGCTTACGTACTCACTTCATCAAGCAGAATGGACCAAACGAGTTCATTGCTCGTCAGTGCCACATGATTCCTATCGAGTGGGTCGCCCGTCGCATCGCAACAGGGTCATTCCTGAAACGTAACAAAGGCGTCAATGAGGGTTTCCGTTTCAGTCCCCCCAAGATGGAGATATTCTTTAAGGTAGCACCCTTCTGCCCTTCCTTTGTGTACTATGCATAGCCGTGCGGTCTCTTTTAGGACGATGCAGCAGGTGATCCGCAGTGGAGCGAAGAGATGCTGCTGGAATCGAAAATGAACATTGGCGGCGTGGAGATTGGCGAACGCGAAATCGATTTGATGTCTCGAGCAACAGTGACAATTTTCGAGGTCTTGGAGCGAGCTTGGGCCTCGTTGGGATGCTCGTTGATCGATATGAAAATCGAATTCGGCGTTGATGCCCACACGAGTGAGTACAGGGTCTGCGTGGTACTGGCTTCACGATGGGAGATGGGTCTGACCTCGGGCTACAGCAGATGACCATTCCTTCCCTTTCCAGAGGACGTAATCCTGGCCGACGTCATCGACAGCGACAGTTGGCGCTTGTGGCCATCAGGCGACAAACGACTCCAAGTGGACAAACAGTTCTATCGTGACCTGCCGGAGGTGAAATCGGAGGATCTGCAAAAACTGAAAGAAAAGTTTGAATGGGTTTCGGAAAAATTAGACGTAAGTAAAGTTTTCCCAATTTTTGCTGCGCTTGCACGTTTTGAAGTTTCAGAAATTCTTGACCCCTCCGAAGGGCCGTGTCGTCGTGCTTTTGGGCTCTGACTCGGACAAGCCGCACGGAGAGAAGATACGTTCGGCTTGCCTCCAGCTGGGCATTCCGTGCGACGTGAGAGTGTCGTCTGCACACAAGGGCACTACGGAAACGATGAAAGTCATTTCGAAATACGAAGGTAGGTGCTGCCTATTTTTCCATCGACCCCTGACATCGAGGGCCTTGTAGGAGACGGCATTCCCACGGTTTTCATCGCCTGTGCTGGAAGAAGTAACGGATTGGGGCCGGTCACGTCGGGGAACACCGTCTACCCAGTCATCAACTGTCCGCCCGTGTCTGGCGAGTGGGGTGCCCACGACTTGTGGTCATCGTTGCGTCTGCCATCAGGTATGTGCGCGACTTCCTTCCTACACCATCGACAAATTGTACCTTGGTCCTATTCCAAACAGATTTATCATGCGCGACCATTCTGCAACCGGAGGCGGCCGCACTGAGCGCTGCGAACGTATTCGGTCTACAAGACCACGTGATCTGGGGCCGTCTACGCGTCAAGCAACTGCTCAACCACGTCAAACTGATGGTAAGTTCGTGGCTACTCTAGCGGGTGTGCCATTTCCAGCCCAGCGAATGCTATTGGCCCTTTTCTTTGCAGAAAGCGGATATAGCATCAGAATCGGACAATTTGAAACATCGTGTAGGCGAGCACAAGAAGTGATTGAAAGATAACGAGAAGAGGAGAGGCTTTTTGACTAGTAGTGCCTTTATTGGAAACAGTCGAATGAAAAAAAAAACTAAAAACCGTTAAAGCGAAAAATTGCGAGCTAAGCACAGTATGATCACTTATCCAGACGATTCAGTCGGGCCGAGGTCAGTGTTATCTTTGCTAAATGTGCTCCCTCCATCGGCGGACGTTGTTGACAAGTCGTCCATGCTACGACGACGAGAGTGGAAATACTCGCCAGCCTAAAAAATCACTTATAGAAACATCGAAGGTATAACTTCTCATGTGAGTGTGTGGGGTTTTGTTTTTTTCTCGTAGTTTCAGCTTACATGCTTATTTTGCGTGTCCCTGTGCGCCATGCCGTCTAGTGCTCTTTTGAGTGCTTAGCATTGGAATGAATAGCAATAGCAATGAGCACATACTTCCATCCGATCCCGATGTTCAGCCGCCGCTTGATTGGCCAGTGAAGAAAGTTGCTCAAAATCTTGATCGACGTGTGCTTCGCTCTAAAAGGTCAGCCATAGCACAGACATCAAGGGAGTAAATCACGTCCTTCCCTTACCGTTATCCACGGATGAATCAGCACTTCACTGGCGGAGTATCGGTCGTCCGAATCCAGCTGTAGCATACCTTGGATCAAGCCCTGAACAGGAAACTTTACAAACCGCTCAATTTCAACAAATCCTAAATTCTACTCGCCTTAGCCGCATTCGAAATATGATTCCAGTACGGCCGCGGAAACTCGTATTGCCCCGATAAAATAGTTTGAAAAAGTTCTTCCTGATTGTTGCTCATACTGAAAAGACCATTTGATCATCCGCGAGCATTGCGCACTGCCAAGGTCTTACCTGACAAATGGCGGAAATCCACACAGCATAATGTACATAATCACTCCGGCTGCCCAAATATCCACTTTTAATCCATACCTGCAAGAAACACGAATGAGCCTCCACACTGGACCCAACTCGTACTTCAAATGGTTCTTACCCCGTCTCAGCCAAAATCTCTGGTGCAACGTACGTTGGCGTTCCTAAATCCAAAAAACCATTCATACCATACATTAAACGGATATCATGCGAATCCTTACCGCAAACAGTAAACAACGCCTCCTTAGCCTCCGCAGCGAGTCCGAAATCAGTCAACTTCAATTTTTTCTTCCCGTCTGGCGAATCGCATACCTAAAACCAAACCAACGTTAGCCACTGGCGCGTACCCACCCAAATCCACATACCAGCAAATTTTCAGGTTTCACATCCCGATGAACCACATTCAAATCATGCAAATACTCCAAGGCCGATGCCAAACTGTACATCATTTGCGCCGCCTCACTTTCGCTATAGTAGCGTGCGGACACCAAGGCATCGAATAGATCACCACCCTGAAATTCGAACCGATACTCTCAAGCCAACCGAATCACAGTCGACCCACTCACAGGCATAAACTCGATAGCTAAATAAAACCGGTCAGTTACATCCCAAAAATTTAGTAGTTTTACAATATGTGGATGATCGAGCCGTTTTAGCAACTGCACTTCATTTTCCACCATTTCCTCCTGAAATGTCAACACATTCATTCCCACTCTTGACCTCGACCCGCAAGGCTCACCTTCCCCACGCATTTGGCTTTGTCAATGATTTTCAAAGCTACCGCTTCTTTGGTTTGTTTGCATATGCCTAAAAGAACAAGGCATGACCAGTGTGTCGGGTGCCCTCCAAAAACCTAGCATTGGATTCACCCTAGCCGTCATAGCGAATGTGATAGTGTGACAGGCCGAGGGTACCCAAAGCACACTAGCATTCCCCGCTCAACTCACACTTGCGCACAACCGCGAAATTTCCATCGCCAACAATATTCCCAATTTCAAACTTCTCATCGATTTCTATCGGATATAGAACTGCCGTAAAAGAAGACGATGCCACACCTGAAATCAATAACTCACATTGAAATTATACAAAATAAGTAAAATTCGAAACAAAACTCACTCAAGCATGATTCGGAGCAGTAAGACGAATCGTCATTCAAATACACATCGTCGTGGATCAACTTTGGTTTTAATTTATTTTGGTTTTTCTGATTCAAGAATCGCCGTCGTAAAACTGGACTGGGACGAGCTAAAAAGAAACAAAAAATGTAGCAATTGAAAGAGGAAGAGGATCTTTCTCAAAATTGCCAACACTAGTTTTTGGTTCACGAAAAAGAAAATAAGACCTACGTATGATCACAATAGACACACGTACAACCGTCGCCATCGTACAACCAGTATGAGCCGAAAAACTCAGGCCGGCCTTAGCGGACAAGAGCTCGACGAGAGACGCCTATCCTACATTGCGAGCCTCTCCTCGAAACGACTCTCCTCGTCCGGCTTACATTCTCAAGTACAGATGAGCTTTTGCAAACTATGTCAGCCAGGAGGGTTCCTACATTTCTGTTCTGCTTCATAGTTCGACGGCAGCCGCGCCTGTCTCGACGAACCTCGTACAAACGATTCCGAGTCGTGCGCATCATTTTTCCTATAAAAACTCGGCGCACGAACGCAGCCAGCCATTTTCAACACTAAACGAAAGAGAACGTGTCTTACCCGACCAACGCAATCTTACATTCGCCTAGCAGTAAGAAAACCCAAGTTCTTTTACAACACCCATTAAAAGCTTTCTAAACTTTCGCCTCTATTTTCCTATGCGCTTTTTATTTTTCGTCAACCACGCTTGGATCGTCGAATCGACATCGCCTGGAATTACCCCCATAAAAACACTGCACCTCACACACTCCACGTCAAGATAAATGACTTGCCAAATGGATGACTTCATTTACGTCCATACAAAGAGACGCCCCCTCGCTCCTCCCTGAATCATCAATATGAACAAGAAATAACTGCGAGATCAGCTCCTTTCATGGTGTGAATCATTGTTTTTGCATGAATAAATGGCTACCCCCCCCCCCCCCCCGATACATCTGACAGAAACCCTAATCGACTCCCGGCTAATATTCATGCACACCCTTCTGACTTGGCATTCCCAGTGCACTTTCAACCAACTCTTGACCTTGCCCTCGATTCTGATCAAATATTTGCAGCCTCATCCATACAAACCTCGCTCTGTGTCAACATACGGGCTGATCGTGAGTACGCTTTGTCAAACCCCTCGCATGCTTTGCATTTTTATTCGTTGGGATAAGTCGAGCTAATAACGTTCTCGCCTACTGGCTAACGATAGGATCCGTCGAGTCGCCGCGGCACAGTGGCTCGCTTATATCATCGAGATTAATCAGCTCCGAAGCCACCTAGTGCCAAAATGAAATTATGCATCCTATAGGCTCGTCGTGGCGCCGAGCGGGAATAAGGATCGATTCTAAACAACATCAGACCACGGCAGTCATCAGACACGATACGTGTATCGATTCGTGGACGAGACAAGGCGCCACCATCTCGAACGATAATGGCGCATTCATCTCCGAGTGCCAGACCGGCCCCAATCACCGCCTGCTCGCGCCAGTCATTGCCCGACTAAGAAATGCAAGTCACTTAAAAATCATTCAACTAAGCAAAATTTTCATTTTGAGGCAAAGACAACTCATTCGAGTGCTCCTTCAAGCGAACAGTCGGCACAAAATGTCTGAACTTCTCCCCGGGTACTTGTTCGTGCCCCATTTGTTACAAATAACCTACAAGTGCCTTTGTGTTTCCAGTTTCAATCATTAGTCTGACCCAGAAAGTAGTACGGGAACATTTTTTTTTACCTCCGAACGATATGTGCTGACGAGGTCTCGATGTGGTAGGCGATAAAGATGGAACACTAGTCGTCACGGTCGAGTTATATCCACCGACCAAACCATTATCAGCAATAGAGCGACGAGAAAATGGCGGTGTTCTCGTAGATGAAACGAGGTCGTTTCTTAAACTGTTCGCCGCCGGGGGACGCAATTTCGGTGACCACAGGCACTTGTACTCTGTAACACACACAAACATTCGTCGCAAGTCAAATCTGATGTTCTTACAGACCTACCTTCCGAGTCAAGATAGAAATCATCCACGCTCATTTTCTCACTTCCACACGCAATAAAAATGTCATCCTCGCGAAAAAAATCGCACAAACTGGTTACCTAGAACACAAAGCGACAAGACCAAGTGAAGATCACTCAGTAACTCAGTCTTATCGTTAGCTGCCTTTCCTTAGAACGTGTTGGGCCATAGAATGTTTAGCGAACAGTTTTTTCTGTCAACTTATACGTTCATGGATGGTCGTGCGTCAATTCCAGTTTTCGTATTTAGGGATAAGACATTTAGGGACAGGAGGCTGTACGCCTCGCCGGAGGTACATTTACAAACGTGAACAATAAACCTGAGAAAGAAAGACGAGAAGATAATTCCGACTTTGTCAGTCATCATGAAGGATCTTGCTACTACTTTGCCAGCTTCCCTCATTCCGTCGCATACGGAAGCACAACTTGGGTAAGAACCTTTAAGATGGCAAAAAGATTGGTGCCATCTGATGCACAGACAGAAAGGACCAGATCCCAGGGCCAAGACACACGCCTGCTTACCTGCTTTCCATTCAAGGTGAACAGCTTTTTGACGATTCCACAGTCGAGTTTGATGGCCATCGTGATTTCGCCAAGTACCTGAGCAAATGACCGAGCCGTCCGCTTATTCAGTAATAATCTCACGGCTCGTCGAGGCTTGACACCATTTCTGACGACGGTGATAATTTTGGGATAAACGAAGTCGTTACTTTCGGGTGTTGTCAATGCCCCACTGGATCGCGAACAAGTGCCAGTCGCATCTGCATTGTTGCCAACGCCAGACACCGGGTTTCCCACTCCGTTGCAATTGGAGCCCGGCGAAGTCAGAAAAGCACCGCCATCCATTCGACTTTGCTTGGGCAGACTGTACGACCAAACGGGTTCGCGCGCATTTTCATAGTCGATCCTTTTATAGGCATCGTTGGAAGCACAAACGTAACTTTCTCCGTCCATCAGTTCATCCAGGTTTGTAATTTTGCGTTGCCCATCGACTGTGTATATGCAACGAACACCGTGAGGCAAATTGACCAGATCGCCACCGACTACGGATCGATTCAAATCTTCCAATAACGCTTCGAACGAACGGAAACGTTCCGATGATATAGCGTACCAACAACCCTTGAAATACTGATCGCCGTTTCGGAAAAACCGAACACGTCGAGCTCGAGGGCACTGGCGGACGAAACTGCGTTGATTAAAGCTAATACTAGTGCTGTTGGACGTGGCAGGTGTCGTCGTCGAGGTCGTAGTTTGAGAGGCCCCTGTTGTCGACGAGGACAAATAAGCAGCGGAAGCTGTTGAACAAGGTTTTCCACGTTTTTTCGTACTTGTACTCGAATCGCCATTAACTCCGCCACCACTTCTCGGCAAGGTGTTGTTGGGGCCAAGGGCAAAAGAAACGCAATGTGGAGAGGAGGAAACAGGTGTCGATGGAGACGGCAGGTCGCGAAACCGTAATTCCGGCATTTCGAACGATTTCTTTTCTAATCTTGCAATGATCCCGACTCAGCAACTGAAGCACAGGCAATAGACCGCAGAAAAATTTCAGTAGCAGTCAGACCGTCGCCGCGGGCGGTCGTTTCTTTAAAACCGCACGTTTTTAAAGGCGGTAATTGAAGCTGAGGCTGTATCCAAGGACGACTCTGCGTAGTCAAAACAAAGGATGAAGAAGAGTAAAATATTCTAGCCGCCCCAAATAGGCGTTTCACTAATGTTCGCAGTGGCCCTCGACTCAATGAATAAGAAGGCAGTAAGTCAGTAATCGTAGCTGGCACTAGTCCGGTTCGTTTCTAGATCAATTCTCGCAGCAGTCCTTCCTTCGCTTGACCGAAACGACGACGGCCATTTTCTTCTACTTCTCACACGATTGATCGCACCAAAGGCCCGCTTTTCAAGGTCGACGAAGGAAGATCGTTGAAGAGCGAGGCGCCGCTGCGATGGTGCCGGCCTATAAAGAACAGAAAAACGACCAATAGATTCTTCATCCACGAGCACATTGAATCAGCGTCAACTAGCGCTATTTACAAGGGCGCAAACGCCACGCCCGCCGGCTACGTTTTGAAACTAATCGACTTGCACAAATAAACCTACTCCTAAACATACAACGCGACCCTGTCGGGGAATGCATCGAACGTTGGCGGCCCACCTTTTGACGAATACACGCAGCTGACAACCTGTGGCACACCAGCCCCTGCCCTCCCCCCCTCTATCCAGCCCTCAACATGTGTTTGCTCGCATCACACCTTCCTTAAGCAGAAATAGCAAAAACAAAACAGACTTTGTTTGCGCAGTAGAAGAAAAAAATGAGCCCTGTCCATATCAGGTATCTCAATGAACAGCTAGAAAAAAACTTGGCACGGTTTCTGATAGGCAGCCTACTGTAGGGTAAAATAAAGTTAGATTGGGATAATGATTCACGGCAGTGCGCGAAAGTTGTCTGCAATTCGGCGGGTAAATTACCAACACAAATTTGATTACGAATATCGACCATGTTGATATCAAGGTATTGTCTTGGTTATTGCTTGTGTGGGTTTATCCAAGCAAAGTCTTAACCGTGTTTTACAATACTGTTGGTCTTCGTTTTCGATGGATGAATCCGGCGAGAATCTTTTCGATCGCTTTTCTATATTTCTCAGTGGTTCACCAAAATATGAAACATCTTCGGTATCAAGCGGTAGTGTTAAAGGCGGAGAGACTGTTAACCGGCGACGTTCGGGTACTTCGAATGTTGTCGACGCAGCAGTCAGTGAAGTACGTGGCGAAGTACGTATAGCTTTGATTACCCTATGTTGAAAAAACGATGGCATGCGATAAGGGCACCTTTACTCCACACAGCAGGAATCTTGGGAGGCTGTCCAGAATTTCTGGTGGGACGAGGCGAGTTTTTCTGGGGCTACGCCTTATCACCTTACCAAGAAATCCTATCAGCACAAGTGAAGTACAGTCGAACTCGCTTAACAGCAACCGCGCGGGACTTTCAAAAAAGTTGTTAAGCGAGGTTGCTGTTGTCCGAAGTTTGCCAAAAAAACATTCTGTTGTATCATTACAACGTGAAAACAAGGTTTTCACTCAATATTTATGTTCAACCTCGCATTTATGACATTATACAATATACCAACACTATTGTACACACATAATTTCCTCAAAGAGGCCAGGGAACTTATTTTCTTTCTGCTTTCATTTTGCTAAAGCAGCTTTCTTTTTTCCAAAAAAACGGCAAAAACGGTTGCTGCTATCAGGGTTTCTCTTATACAGGATGCAACTGTGTACAAAACATAGCTGATAAACTCGGTGCGGGCAAACAGTTTCTGTTAGGTAAGCTCGACTGTAATTACCATCCATGCGTTAGAATCGATCCTTTAGGACTCTGCTGGTGCCATCCCGGAACGCTCGGACCAGTACCGTCCCAATCAATTGTGTGCCATGAGCAGCGCGTCTCGAATCGAACCATTATTTCCTAATCAGCCCGTGCTGCCCATTATCGGAACTCGTGTTGCCTTATCTGGATCCAACTTTGACGTCACGAAGACTGGGGATCTGCATCCTACTGTCGCTCCTATAAATCAGAGCGAATCTTCTGAAACAGTAGCTCCAATATTGGTCGACGTAGCAATATTACAAAAAAACATACGAAAAGTTTGGGCTGCGAAAATTTACTTGCAAGTTGCCTGTGGAGGTGATCCAACGGATAATTTGCGGATTGACGACATCATAAAAGAGGTATGCTGCGGAGGATGTACAGACTGCCGCGTTTCGAGGTTCTGCTGTCCTGTTTTAGGGGATCAAAACTATTCAAAATTTGGAAGCGGAAGAATATGACAAAAGGACTGAAATGACGACCTTGGTGAAACAGCAAGCTCATTTGCTCGATCGCATTGCTTATTACAAGAAAATGTATTCTTAGTCTTGTGTCAGCCTTTGCGACATTTATGCCACTTGAAATTTATAGTTTCGCTTTTCAGTGTACGTATGAATTGTATGCTTCTCCATTGAGTCCTGGCTGACATGCTCACAGAACAATGAGCGTATACGTAGAATATTCCTCGACCTATCTTCCATGGAAGTATGCGCTGTCTGCTTCAAATCAAACGGCCTGATACTGTATAAATCACTTTAATTTCGTGGTACCCAATTTTCGCGGTTCTGGACTTTTGCAACATTTCGCGGTTATAGATTTTCGCGGTTTCTGGCTGCCTGTCAGTCATCAGTACTGGTTATGCATATGATGAGTCTCCCGCAGATACTTCAGACTGTGTGGGAATGTTCGATCTTTTTAAAGAACACAATCAGCTCCGTTATACCTGCTTTCCTGCACGTAGGAGCTTCAAACATTAGATGCGTAAGGAGCCGCCTGGGTGGTGTAGCGGTGAAAGGCGTGTGTCACAGTTTGCTTGGCACAGCTGGAGACCATTAGCCTGGATTCAACTCTAGCCGTCTAAGAACTTGGTCAAGTTCTCTCTGTGCCTTGCACGCTTGTTGGTGGGTGACTCTCTCTTTATCCATTCGGTGTCCATGAACTAGGAGAGGTCTTATGGGGCGAGGGGCTATCGAATCCCTCATGGGGCACGGGCCGGGTAGTTACCGTAAGGGGTAGCCACTGACATCGCGGAGAAGAGATCAACACGCGCTCTTGCCATCCCGGATGGACCCTAGTTGATGGCAAGATGAGGTCAGCTAAGAAGCCCCCAGCCCGCGGGAAAAGGGGCAAATATTGACTCTCTCTGCAAGTCCAGGATGGGTCGAAAAAATGTGATGTGGAAGGAGCTGTGAACGGATACGCCTAAGCATTCAAAAATGATTTTACTCACTGGTACTTGGAAGAAATTCCGAAGAAATAAAAAACTGTAAGCAGCTGCCAAAAGTGGATCTCAGGTTGTCAGGGATCAAACCATTGCATGCTCAATGGGTTCTGAAGGCGTCTTAGATTCCCCAATCCATCGTGGATCCGTTCCAATCCAGTTGGATAGCTTCTGGTCAGGTAAGTTGAGAACAGACTGTTCTCTTTAGCACTGTTCAAGATGCTGGGCAGTGCATCACTGTATTGATAATGTGACTCATGTCCGCAATCTTTGATAAGGTGGTTTTAAAAATTTAAGGAAACTGATGAGGGTTGAAGTTCAACTTGATGTTATGAGCAGGTGGTTGAAAACAAGGTAAAACTCAACCTATGCCATATCTGAAAATCCAGGTGTTCTAAATGAAAATTTCGCGGAAGGAAATTTTCGCGGTCCGGGCCATCCGCGAAAACCGCGAAATTAAAGTGATTCACAGTATATGTGGTGCTGTGACCATTGCCGCTTGGGGGCGCCTGGAATTCTTGGGGGGTGTGGCTTGGGCAGTTGGCTCGGTGAGGAGGAGCCGGCAGTATAAGAACAGGATGCTGGGTGAGATTAGTGCTCTCCCTTCGGGGCCACCCCTCCATGTAATCCAACCCATTGGCAAAACTGTGGGGCAGGCCAGGCGCCAGCCCGGGACTTCGATTAGCATACTCTCACAGGGCCTCTGCGGTCGTCGTTTCCTTTGGTTCATACTGGAAAAGTTCAGACATTGACTCCGGGGCAGGTACTTGGTTTGCGGATTCGGCTGTGGGTAAGATCTAGGACTGTGTCTGCATTGTTGTGCTTCTTAACGGATCCTCTGGTGTTGACAGAAGTCGTTAGTGCGCCATCGACATTGCCTGCGCCCAACTGTTCGCCAGCGCAGGCATTTTAGGACCGGGTGCATTCGACCAGCAGCCAGGCTAGTGTATCATTGCACAGAGCAGTTGCAGGCACCTTTGGGAGGCGCGGCAAACACGCCTGAGGGGTTTGTTGAGGAATCGGGGTCTTAGTGATCGATACTCTGCAGGATTAAGCCTTTCTACCTGGCTTGGGCTATTGAAAACCTTTGACCGCTCCCTTGCAAGATTAGCCCAAACCCGCCGGCACGAGAGCGAAGATCTGTCACACGCTTGCTCACACAACAGCGATATAACAGTGGTGCAGTAAATCCTGGCCAGTGTTTACAAATAGCTCGAAACAGAAGGACGTGGCAAGTACAGTATCCACTCTCCCAACCGGAGTGCCATTTTAATCATACGCAAGAAAGCCTTGCGGAGTCGCTCATTGGTGTCCAGCCGAGCAATGAGCTATGAACTGTCTGATGAATGTGTCGATACGAGTATTTATCCCTGTTTGACTAGGTCGACCACGGGCAGCACGATACAGTCTACCAGGTACTGTTTTACAGAGGCTGGTATAAACAAGATCTATTTCTGTGCGGCTACGCAATGCAGTGACCGCTGAACACAAAGTCTGGAGCCCGCCGTCATGAGACAAGCACTGGACAAGATGCTTGAAGCAGCGTATGCAAAGCACCACGCGCAACTTTACACTTCCTTCAAACTAAACGTGAACGCAGTGCGCGGGGTCGTCACTTCTTTCTGGGGCACTTGTGGTGGTCGCTTGTAATCGAACATGGCTCCCATGATGTCTGGTCAGGTCTGGAACGAAAACTCGCTGGTGGCCGTTGTTGCCGTGGGTGTGGCGTCTATCGGCACGCTGGTCGTCACGATCATCGCCTGCGCCTGTTGCAAAGCGCAGAAACAGGAAAAACCCTCGGGAACCTCGACCATGTCTCCACCAAAAGTAATGCCGGAACAAGCCTCTCAAGAAACGACTGAAGTCAAGGAAGAGATCAAGCCCCCAGAACCGCAGCCGCCGCCGCCACCACCACAGGAGCAACCAGTTGCCTTCATGCCGAACCTCGATGAAGCTGACCCGCTGCGTCTGACAAGTGTCCGAGTAAGTGACCAAGCTCATATTTTTTTAATTTGCCACGAGGTCATCTTTTAGAGCCAGGTCATGGGTGCTCACCCGGGCTTCGCGGTGTCCAACAAACCCGACGCCGAGCCGAGTCTTCAACTGATGCGACAGTCGGTGACGACCGGGCCCGATCAGTGGAAGCAACAGAGCTCTGAAAATAAATCGCATTCTCACCGTTCAGTCATCGGTGAAAACCCGTCTCCAGCTGAGGCGAAATCGTCCGCTGGTCAGGCTCCCGCCTCGTACACAGGCGCTCACAGCGTCGGTCCGAATTCGATGACTGTGGTCGCTGCCAAAGGGACTCCTGCCAGTGGAGCTGGTCGTCGGCCGCCGTCGTCGTCATCGTCCGCGCGTTCTCGTGGCAGCACCTCTCGCGGCGCCTCTCATTCTCGTGGCAGCACCTCTCGTGCACCTGCATCTGCCTCAGTCGTTCCCGCAGCTGCTCCCAAAAAAACAACTCCAAAAACTGCCGCTGCCTCGCAGAAGAAACGTCGAGATGTTCGTACGGGCAAGCCGATGGGAATCGACGACTCGGGCTCGTTGGGCAACACGTCTCAAACTTCCGACTTCCGTGAACCGAGCGAGAAGTTGTCGTTCATGTCGACCGATCCGTTCGTGAGGGGTCAAGCTAAAAGGAAAGCAATAGCCTCGTGATCAGATGCCAGGCGATTGCGTTTCGTGCCCGTGTGTGCTGTTGATGTGCTGATCGCTCGAGATTTGGTTGACGTGACATGATGATGACGAGGAGGTCATGAGAACGCTATTCTCATTTGTTTCTCTTATCTTCAAGACGGATTTAAGGATCAGTCTCTTGATGAGTCTGTCGATTGCTGTGACATAACGACCACTCAAAATGCGATCAGCCCATAGCCACGCAGGCAGGATTGAAATATCGAAGGAAGGAAGAGTATCAACGACACCGCCACAAGCTGGGGACGGGCAGCATCGATCAATCCAATGTGTCCACCAAGCATATGCAGGGCAAGATCGTGGTTTGCTAGTTTACAAGTGTGTATGAGATTATGGAGACCACTGCTAGTTGATTGGGGCTTTTACTTGTGGGAGTGTTCGTGTTACTCGTAACAACGGCTTCAAACAAAAAGAGAAACGGTGCGAAATATTGAGAGTCCGAAACGGCATCCCATTAAAAACGACTAGGTCCCTACCACTTGTATCCCGCACCTCTCCGTGCACGTGGCTCCTTCCCCCTCATCCGCACGGCACGTGTGTTTCCAGCACGTAAGTTATTTCCTCGTGTTCAGCCCTCTTTGGCACCGGATCAGGTCTAGCCAACCTGGGTGTCTCCTCGCCAGTTCTAGGTATGGCCGCCTGCCCCTACTGGGTTAGGTTCTACCAAGTCCTGTCAGTCCGTCAATGAATATCGACTAGTGCGGCCGTATCGGCTCCTAAGATCCTCAGCGACATCTTCCATTATTATATCTGCTCGTGTATTCTTGTACGACGAATCCGTCGTGGATGTGTCCGCTAGCTGGCAAAATAAACCGTGAATGTTATTGTTGTCCAACTATAGGAACCGCGAAGTGAGTGATTCGAACCTGCAGAGACCCGTGTAGGCTCCCCCCCCCACCCATACACGGAGTGGAAGTCACACACTGGAGGGAGTGACCGGTGGGCTTTTACATCACGCCAAAAGTCCAGGGAGCCAATCAAGTCTTTCGATCTAGTTCATGGCTGAAACGTGATGCCCTGACGGGTGATGCTCCATGCAGAGTATCGATTGCCAGTCGATCCTCTACAATTTCGTGTCAGTATGTATGTAGTATCTTTATCATAAATGACGGGCGAGCTGTACATTGGGTGACGCCGAGAACTCTGTCATTCAACACACCTCGTTTGATTCGTGTATGGCCCATCAGTTATTTTTGATCTGGCAAAATTTCCACAAACCGTCAATATCTTGACTAAATAAGGGAGTATCCCATTTACAAGTACTTTGCCTAATAGCCTTGGATAAGTGTGAGTTCAGACTGTACTGTATGTTACTAAGTCCTAATCTCTGAGTCTCAACGTAGTAGCAGAAAACCAGTTGCTCCTTCCAGACTCCCTGATCCATATAATCTCGCACGTGCATGTACGAATATCACTATAGCTGCCTGAGCCGTTCATATATTCTTGTTGCTTTTGTTTCCTCCTGTCGATCGGAAGGGACTGCATATGCCCCAGTGACCAGCTTAACGCTGACTACCGCTGCTTCTGATCAAGGCGATAAACAGTGGCTGAGTCACAAATGTGTGCAGCGAAGACATCATATTTTCGACCTCATTGGTACGTGCCCATGCTCCACTTGTTGCGTTAGCCGCAGAAATACCTCGACGCATCGTTCTCGTCAAGTCAGGCACTCGAATACCTGATATCGCATTCCGAAGACACTTCCAGAGCTGAGAAGGCACTCGTTTCTTGTTATTGGTTCTATCACTACTGCAATGGAAAAACTTTGACGATGTTGCAAACTTAATTAAACTCCTTTGATTCTAAGGTGGTCCGTCTTTTCAATGCTGTGGACTGAGAATTTTAGAATGTTTCTTCTACAGCGCGACTCACAAGAGGCAGTGACGTGATCGCAAGTCATCACACACAAATATCCTCGGACTGAAGATTGAGCAATCCTCATTGATCAACCTCGCCTTCCTCTTCGTCATCCCACTCGAACGGCCCATCGGCGTCGTAGTCGTATTTGGTTTGTGTGGCGGTAAAATGATGTTTGAACCAATCGTAATTGGGTTTGATGTCGTATCGCAGTCGTTTCAATTCTTCTGCCATTGGCTCAAAAAGCGTCACGTCGGCGGTACTGTCGAGCACCTGATCCACGACCATCGTTCGTTTCGATTGAGCTATGGCCTCTTGATTTTCCAACGTAGTCCAAGGCAGCAGACCCATTCGCATCTCGATCAGGACGAAGAACAGACTCCAGAGGTCGTCGTGACGACCGAGCTCGCCGTTGTAATGAGCCACCAGCGAACAGTATCTGAGCGTGCCTCGGAAGCCGGCGCTCTCCCTCTGCGCTCGGATGTCGCTCTTCCTGTTTTCGTCTTCGTTCACGTATCGTCGAGCCATGCCGAAGTCCAGTATGTAAACCGTATGACGATCCGCGTCCGTGCGCCCGATTGCGAAATTGCATGGCTTGATGTCCCTGTGTAGGTACCCGGCATCGTGCACGTCTCGAATGGCTTGCATGCATTGCACGCCCAGTCGCACGACTGTACTCGATTGAGCCCGGCCCGTGGGGCAGCGTCGGCGCAGGTCGGTGAAGTTGGGCCCAACGCAAGTCATTGCCAAGAAATGCATCTTACCCACCACTCGACCACAGCCCAATATGCCGCACACGTGTTTACTCATGCCCCGCAGCTGTAGCAGAACAGCCGCTTCCATTTTCGTCGTCATCTCCGCCCTCTCGGCTGTCGGTTCCACTTTCAGGACGCACGACTCGCTGCTCTTGATGTCGAGGACTTTGTAGACTGTAGAAAATGCTCCATCGGACAGCAGTTGCACGACTTGCCATCGGTCGGCGACCACCTCGTTCAGCGCGAGATGTCCCCTAGACCCCAGATCCGATTCAGCCGCCGCACTCATCTCGCAAGGGCATTGACTGGCCTGCTTTAATGGCGGGTCATATAGCACACAGTGTAAAGCTCAGACTGTGCGACGGTACTTTTGTTTAGCGCATTCTTAATCTATTACTCGATAGCTAACGTAGAGTGTTCGTTCACGGGAGTCGATGGGGCCTAATTTAGAATGGTCTGTGGGCGCTTAAAGATCGTCATTTCATAAACTTTTCTGACTGCACAGAAAAGCGATGACCGGGCGCACTATCCAACTGGAACATAGGACAACAAGTTAGGGTGCAGCGAGGGGAAAAATTGTGATTTTTGCTTATATGCCGCGCAACTGATGTCGAAAATGCTGCCAGGCCACAATGATTTTGCTGTCCATATGTTACGAGTGTGTGGATGCCTCGTTGAATGCGCATGTCTGTTTCCTGTCTGAGGTTCTCTGATTGCTAGAGAAGAAAATTAAACTTAAAATGCACTGTGGTCCTTTGCTAATCAGCCAGCTTGTCAGCTTCCGCATGCGCTGAGGGTTAAGCCCCCACCCCCTGAAAATGCAATGGCTTTGTTATTGCATCGCCAGAGGGTTGACAAAGATTCATTGAACATGTTTTTCCATTGATGAAGTTACAGTCTACCTGAATGCGGACGTACACCTACCACCGTGCATTCCTTAATAAACTCTTTCTAATAAACGATGTGAGTAAGGTGAGGCACGTCTGATTCATACTGCCCGCTGCACAATCCTTTCTCGTGTTTCATACCTGCCTACGGCCGTTTTGTACATTGAGGCTGTCAAGTCGCTACGGTTGTGCGCCCACCAGAACTGGTTCTCCAGTCGAGTATATAAACGGTGGTTAGTCGTATTTTTGTTACTTATAAGTCTTACCCGTCAGCCTCCAAAATGGTATCGAGTGCAGGCCTGATTGTTCTCTTCTCCGTCGTCTTATTCTCGACTTGCCAGGCGCTCGAGTGCAGCTACCTCAGTCCGACCACTGGCGACAAGGTTTGTGACAATTCTTGCCGTTCTTGCAACGTGACTTGTGGCACACAGGGATATTACGGATGGCGCGCCGTTTGCGATCGACAAGGAGGTATCACCAAGGAAAAATGCGACTGCACAAACGGAAGTGGGATCGAGGCGGTATCCAAGGTTCTGTTGACACTGGCAGTGTTCATGTCTGTGCTCCTATGGAACAATAATAGACGTTCCTAGAGCAATATCCGTTTGATTAGCTTAAAGTTAACTGTATGTATGTTGTTGATTTTTATTATTGCTTTGAAGTACGAGTGCATTCCTGGTCAGGCCAGTGTGTGATGCGTGGTAGGTGCTTGCTTATGATCAATGTCTTCATGTCTGTTTCAATTTTGATTGCTAAAACAATTCACAGCATAATTTCCCAGTTTATGGTCATACTCATAACGTTAAGCCCAAAGTATAGTTCGATGCGATGCGACATTTTTAGATGAACTGACAAGTAAAAAGGTGCCTAAAACGTCGCATCGCAAGCTTTGACGAATCGCATCGAGCTGTACTTCGAGCATTAGTTTACTCGTACAGAAACGCGAATGCCTCTTTCTGTTCTCTCTGCTTTGGGTATTTGTGGTCAAATAACCTAGCCCCTGCAGAACTTAGTTACAAAATATATGTGATTAGTTACAGTATACATCTCTGACGCGCAGCAGCGCTTTTCTGACCCTCAAATATACTAGCCTAATGATGTGGTGTCTATTTGTCGACCACACTGGTTCACACTGACGATGAGTGGCGGCACTGCCCCTTGCGGAGCAATTTTTGTGCAGCTATACCAACATGACCCTTATTACCAGGTCGAATACATACGACCGTATTCCTCAGGTATTATCTCCTGCACAAACCAAACTTCTCCTCAGCAAGAAGCTCGCGAAACCCAGAGGGTTTTTCAGTGCATCACCGACTCACGCTACGCCAGCTTCCTAGTTCTTCTCACTCTTGACGTCAACTACGAGCAGAAAACGGCAAGCACAAACTTGCCTTTAGTCGTACGCTTCGACACTCTTCGCTTTCCTGTTCTTTACGGCCGAGTTTTGGCACTCTGATCTATCTTCACGATGTCATCCGAGCATGGACTAAGGAGAGCGTACTCCTCATCATTACTGACACCCTCGGTCAGTTACTCATACGGTAGAACAGCCCCAAACTTATTCACGCTCCATCGAGACCCGCATTGGCACGGCTTCACGCCAGATGTGGGACCTCGCTATGACGAATATCGGCCCATCAATCGCGTGTCCCGCACTACTCAGCTGTGGGACGACTATTGGATGAACAGAAAATGGCCGTACAAAAGGTACTTCCACTATGATTCACCTTACAGCTATTGGTGGTTTTATCCATCCTCCTACTATTACCCACCTCACGAGACTCATCAGTACACCAACTCCTACTACTGGCGACGTCGGAAAGATCCAAACTATGTTCATTTGTCAAATGAATTCTGGGCTCCTTGGTAAAATTGTGAAATAAATCTACGAAATCTCTTTCTACGTCGTGAGATATATATTCTTGTGTTAGCTAAAAGTCTAACTGGCACCTGAAGATGCTAGTGCCTACTTTATTTTTTAACATTTTGTTGTAGCCAAAATGCTAAATAAACCGGAGAACGAGTTTTGGCAGCAGCTAGAGTTACGCGTTTGTGAAATTCCTTGGCATGACCAGTCTTTGGCCTTGAAGAGCTGTGCACAAGATCTATTAAGCTTATCTCGAAGTTACACTGGTAACCAAAGGTCCCAGGGCCTAGGCGCGTCTCACGGTCAGGCCTCAAAAGCCCTGGTTGCTAATTCTGAGCCTCTTTCTCATAAACCTTTATCCTGATATTGTGTCACTGTGCAGTAGATGCAAAGCTGAAGGATTTCGCTCGCAGTCGGTCTTGGAACGGCAGATATGGTGCACAGGAAAATTGCATCCTTAATAGAATGTCTGGTCCCAAATGTATAAGCGGTGCAACAGGAAACTGCAGCAAACAACAAACCATACTACGCGGCACACCAAGCTTGCATCCATTCCTGTCTCATAATTTCACTAGGGCATGTTATGGATCGGTCTTCACCGATTTCCGCTTTCTAGTGCCTTCGCTAGACAAAGTGCCGAAAGACTAGGCGTTTTAAATGGATGAGCGGGCTTTAAACTGGCTGCAGCCGCTCGTATTCATCAGGCTCGTAGAAGGCGATAGTTGGCCAGGTAACATTTCTTTCAGGTTGGTGGGCGCTATTGCGAGCACTCGGCCCGAACCAGCTTCTTTTTCGACCTGGTCGGACCATGTTGTTGCTGAAGTGACTTTTTGCTTCCTTATGTAAGATTTATTCAAGTGCAAGTAATTGCTTTTGCAAACATGTCTGTGATACGTATTCGGCGATCGGACAGTATTGATCTTATCACGTCTCCCGTTAGCCACCAGTATCGAATGGCATCGCCCCACTTATTTAGTGTGCGCCGCGTGCTATCACTTCCCGATGTTAGTATGACCACTGCCACGACTGGGGGCATGCTGGACAACAGTTCCCGACTGTACGGTATCGCGGGTACTGGAAACGACTATTCGCTCTATCGACACAAATACTATCAGTCCCCCCGCTATGATCGATCGACCGACTACAGCACCCTTAGCCGTCCCTATTTCAGCGATTACAGCTATCGAAAGCACTGGGGAAACTACGGCAGGCCGCCCTATGTTTCCTATTTCGTCCGACCGACTCCCTCGAGCAGTTTTCAATGGTGGTATTATCCAACTGCCTTCTATTACCCTCGAATTTCGCGCACAGATTATCTCGACTCGTCCCATCGCTCCAGACGATACCGGGAGCCATACTACATCCGATCCCAGTTCGACTATAACCCTCGATACCGTAGATGGGCATATTGAAGGTCACGCCGTGTGTGAAGTAGAGTCGCTTGTTCACTAGGCCTATGTCTGCAGGGCATATGCTCGATTGTGCGCTGCTCGGCCTGGTGTCATCCCGAATAACGCTCGAGGGGAGACGACCCTTAGCTCTGCCCGTAGCATTAGATACGGCATGTATTTGCTATGATCGATACTGCCAACATGACTTTCGATATAAATTAAATTTGGGCCAATTATTGCTGATGCTTCTTTTTTTGTCTCACTGAAGTCGTCAAGTAAAACAAACCAGCATTCACATATTAATACTAGCCGTAAAGAAGTTTTTCGAATCTTCAAAATTTGAGACCCTAAATTTTTACCTAGGAGCAGCTGCGCACTTCGGTCTCGAAACCTGCTGGGCCGCTCGTAAAGGTTGTTAGTGATAATCAAAGTCGTCGTCTAAAGGACTTGGCAAGTAGAACGAGCCCCGGCCATATTGCTTCCGCCTAGAGCGCTAGAGCAGACATCGAAAACATAGTGAGGAGACGGGGGGAGCCTGAAGCACAGTTCGCCGAAAACATTCGTCAGCACAACGTTATTTAAAGAACAATTCGTTCTCCACTTCGTCGCGTCGCAACTGAGCAGTGACTCCTTCGGAGAGCTACAAAGGGAGAGTGCCAGCACAAATAAAATGTCCATCCAACGCAGTGGATCGTCGACGGCCGTGGCCAGGTCATCGGTTAGTTTAAGATCGATCAGACGCACTCAATCATTGTCCGATTTTGCAAGCAAATTTACCGATTACCGATCGTGTCGTCCCCGCATACATCGCGGCCGATGGTTGCACTCGACACCCGCCGATCGTAGTGCATTTGCGTCCATCACTCGCTATGATAGGCCAGGGGCTCCGTCCAATTACTGGTGGTACTACCCCTCCAGCTACTATTTTCCACGATTCGACCGCTTCGATCATTTGAGCTCTTTCTACTGGAGAAGATACCAAGACTTCGATTACCTCCGTCCCATGTACTACCCGTATCGACCGTGGCTCGTATCAACCGTCTATGCCTAAGCCTGTGAGACTGTTGGCAGTCCGCGGTGGTCGAAGATAGAACAACATTAGTGGGCGTAGGACTTGGGTAGGTGCGTACCGCATTCACTGATGTAAGCTAAGCTTGCGCGATGATACTGCCTGATAAAGTGCCTTGGTAGCCTGTTCTCGTACTGTGCTTGCCATGCATGCCTGAACTGACGGCCTGCTTTAGGCGTAAACTATTAAAGCAAATTCAATGCAAGGGGTTTGGTTCAACTCTCGTTATAGGTTGCTTCCCTGACTCACGTCTAGGTTGTTCGATACGTCTTTGGCTGTTCCTGTTACCACATAACCAAGCACTTGACAGCGCACTTGAAGGTGAAGGGACACATTATACAAGAATTTATTTACCAGGCCGCGAGTCGAGCACTCGCCCGTTACTGCGCACCTGGTATGAGAGGCAGAACCCACCAGGCCACGAGCCCGGCTGGCTACTTGATTTGTCTCGGCTCCGCCCTATTTCTCGAGCAGCAAAGCTGCTGGTGATAACGTTGTTGTTTTGGGTCAGAGTGATTGCTACTTTATATGCATGGGTTAAAAGCGCATTCGCTGGTTATCCTTTGATAAAGGTGTGAGCAGACATGTCCTGTGTATGATGTACAGCAATGAAAGAAGCAAGGCCGAGGACAGCATGGAGGGTGATCGACTCGTGGCGAAATTGTGACCTATTGAATGATAATACCTGTAAATGGGACGCAAAACTTAAATGAAAAAATGCCTTTAGCCAGAAGTGACCAGTCACGATCGTAGTTAGCCTTGCAGTCCTAAGAAAAGATTGGGAGGATAAGCAGCCGATAAGGATAATCTGCGTCAAATTCGACGCCTACTATTCGAATTAAAGTTTCGCAACTTGTGTCGCGCCTATCGCGAGCAGTGAATCATTCCCATCGCATTTCCAAGCTCTCCTAACCTTTACCAACTCAGTTAACATTTCCCGCTTTCTCAACCTTTTCTACTTCATGATCTTTCCCAAAGCTTTGCCTTCCCAACTATCTTAACCTTTCCTGTTGCATGATTTTTCCAAAGGCGTCACCTTTCTAGCAAGGTGACCTATGTCTTATTCCTTCTCGCTTTCACTTGCATTCTAGTTTATTCTAATTAGCTTGATATAAAAACAAAAGGTTCTGACTGGCACTCCCCCTTTTCCATTGGCTCATTGGCTCATTGGTAATTTACCGATTCCCGGATAAAATCATGAGCCTCATTTGATTGTCCTATGTCCATGAGTGTACAACTTGACTTCGTTTTTCATTTCCGCCCTTTCGTATTTTAACGTGCTGCTAGAACGGCTGGAATAGAGCCAACTCGGACGATAACCCAAAAAGGAGGTCAACAGCAAGTTCTCGCTCCCAAACTGATAACCGCTCAGCATAGACCTGCTGCTGCACAGACTACCCTCTTGTAGCTCAAGCATGGTAGTCACTGGAGCGCGGGAAATTTGCTGCTCAGCACGCGACTGCTCTAGCCAGAAGATTCATACAACCATTTATGCGCGGAAACGGGCATGTCAGCCTCATTGGCAGACAGTAGAGAAGTAGTTGCTGTGATAACATCCAGCAGCAGTGAAATGATGAGAAGACGATGATGGTACGATGAAAAGTTACGGGCCCAATGGTTTTCGGCTTTGGTAGGCTTTGATGCTTTTTTTTTAAAGATACAGTAAAACATGCGTACTCGCGGTTTTCCAGCTCATTAATGTGCATATGCGGCAACTTTTTATTCCGACCGATGATCTGTCGAGCTTTTCTAGCTTTATAGCTCATGCTTCCCTATCATTTCTATGCGTAAGACTCCTTTCTAACAGTGCTACCACAGAATATATTTTTGCACTTAAAATACAGCCTGGAAACTATGCTCGCGCACACACCAACGGGCGAGGGGAGCCAGCCCCTGGAGTTAGCATGAGCATTCGCCGCCAGCAGGCGACCCTCACCACTCACAAGTTGTTATTATCTGTTTTGATACTTTGATAACAGGTTGGAATGGGATTATAAAATAAGCGTCGCTTTGTTCAAACACTGACAATGCGCACGTGTTTTAAACCTTATTACCGCACGAACGAGGTACCCATAATGTCACTCTTATATAACTATAGTTGATGAATACATCTCTCGCATCAAAGCTTCTTTTGTAAAATGAGAACCCGAGTGTGCGATCATATGCACCACTTCCATTCGGCTTTGCTTGGATGAATATGATCTTTACAGGAAAACTAGATTGTTCGAGTGACTGCACTCCATGACCACACATCCTTACCTGAGTTCTCATGGCGCATAACTAGTTCCCTTATTACCGCCAAACATATGGGTACCTACCTACTTATGTTCCAACTCGTTTAGAATCTCGTTTTGCTTTTTCGCGTAAAATACAGTGACAGCGAAAGAAAGGAAAACAGGTAGAATTTCGCTTTCTAGTTAGACCACACCGTTAGTCGCAACCACCAGCACGGGGCACGGGGTGTCCTCGGCAACTGCTACAGATACACGTCTGGCACTACCATGGATGCCCTTAGCACGAAGTGTAAGTGACTAGCGTCTTCCAAAGGTGACTGCTTCTGATTGTGAGTTCTCGTGTTGGCTGAAGAGTGCATGAGTGGTGGTGATTAGCAAATTATCACGACCTTGAGCAAGCCTTAGACTGATACGATGACAAGAATGCACAATTTCGGACTCACTTTCTTCCTTTCCAGTTCTGACAATCTTTCGGAACTGCAATTTTCGGGACAAGGTTCTCGTATTTCCCATGACTATAGCCATGGTTTTTATATTCTTGGCTGCAAGGCATATGGCCGAAATTAGCAAAGGTTTCTCAATATTGAACCCTTACACGGTAAGAATTCTAGCTTGCCTTCTCCAGATGCAGTACTAGAACTATTGTACAGCATATTTCAGAGAAGCTATAATTTCCTGGCCCTGAAGACGTATCCCCCTGAGGTAATTGACTTAATAGCCAATTGCCAAAGGGTGTCTCCCTGGGTTGTGATTGACCCAGAATCCACAAAATGCCTTTATGCGCTAAGCAACGAGTCACGCAGCCAAGACACGCCGTTTCCTGTTTATCGATTTGCAGTCAGTGGTGAAACTAGAAATCTGACAGATATTAGAAATGATTTAAATCAGATTGTAAGTACTGCTAAGGCTCATCATGACCATTTGACTTCGTTTGCCTGAGTAGCCATCTCCCTGGCCGTTTAATGCCTGGAATGATACATGGTGCACAGATTACATGAACTTCGTAGGCATCGGAATCAGTGGCATCTGGTTGGACAATTTCCAGTCTCACTTCCCCTGGCTCGATAGTTCTGAACAAGAGCAACATTAGCGTCATCATCTCCACACTGGAGTTACGACCCAACTACTGGTACCTCCACAGATCTCAGTACCGTGAAGTGAGAGAGCCACCACGTGGCTTTCTAGGGTAAGAGCCAACCGATCGCAATGGACTTTGCAGCGACTTTTGTCATCTCAGGTTAAACTTCACACGATTCCAGCTTGACCATCAAAACGAGACTGCAGTGCTTATTCCGTATCCTGTGGATTTTTACTTGTGGCAGTATCCTAAATCATGTTTCTTGGAATGCAATAAGACATCGGCGACATATCTGAGACGGAAGAATCCGGAACTTTACAGAGTGCCACCAATTGTCAAAGACTCGTATGTGGAAATCTTAGCTCACGCTCGAGATATATTCCTCAGTCACCGAGTTACTATCATGTTGGCTGGAGGTACTGCGCTGGGTGAGTATGGGAGCTTCGACGCGAGCACGATGTGCAGTTCGATCCCGTCCCTAAAATAACCATAGTTCTGATGTAGGATGGTACAGAGAATGCGGCATTATTCCTCACACGACGGACACCGATATGGCGTTTCTGAGATCTGAGTGGAAGCCAATACTCGAAGAAGCCTTGCAAACGGATAAAATTCTCACCCTAGTTTGGATTCTGGGAGCTGTGAGTGGCCAGTAGTCTCAGGAGCCCAAGATTATCAGGGAAACTTAATAGAAATGTCCGTTCGTGCGTGCCCTTCTCTCAAGAGCTTACTCAAGCGGAGCTGTTTCTGGTGCTCTTATTTTCATTAGCATGCTTGCTGACGCACTTTCACTTCTCTGTGCTTCACCTGCTATTCGCACTCGAGTGGTACACTCAACTTCCCTGTCTTGTAGTACGCTACGTTAGAATCGAACTAGTTTTGCACAGATGCATGACATGCTCGTCGTAGGCCAAGCTGGCTGAACTGCGGGTAGATTCTCCATGTGCAATGTGCGATTATGCATAGACTGCAGAGGTCTTCAAACGGAGCATAATATAATGGGATAGTAGTAGGTAAGACAGAACATGGAATCCAATGTTCTGTTGGTCAGAATGAAGACGCAGGTCACGGTGGTGTAGGGCAGCTAGCATATACCAGGCGAGTGATCTAGAAACCTTGATCTAGAAAGGGTTCAAGGCCCAGGTGGGCCTCCTCTTTTTCCATTGCTCCCGCATCAGACAAACAGAACATATTTAACTAGCTGAGCATACATTTGGCCAACTTTGGATAGACTTGGTTTTTGTGTTCTAGGTAGAGGACGGCATGGAACTCACAGTGACTGCTCGTAATAACAAGATCGACATATTTGCACTGTACGAACAAGAAAACAGGAGTTTTGTGGGTGCATTGGACACGGGTGCAAAAATGAAGTTACGGTAAGCTGTTCCCTCATCAACTGCCAGTAATCACCAATTAGTAAAGCTTAAAAAATTACAAGCTTTAATCCTCGGCGACACGCCCGGCAGCCTAATCCGTGTGTTATGTAGCCAATTTTTTGCAGATGGTGGTATCCCCGATTCCCCGGTGTGTGCGCTGCTGATTTGAAAGGTGAACTATTTTATGTTCGCTGCGACATATTAGCTGCTCTCGAGTACGAGTACGGTCCTCAGTGGTACGAGCATCATCATTCGAGGCATTACGTGTGGCAGAGCTCGCACTTCAACGTCCAGAAGGTCGGCAAGGTGAATGATTCTGATTGGTTGTCCGTCTACAGGAAGTTTTAAGGCTCGGGTGCATTACTGTACGTAGGCAACAGTGGTCCATTTTTGTGTATTTTTACTATTTACACAGTTTGTCAGAAGCAACACAAGTGCTCGCAAAAAAAGAGCAATCCTATGGATAGTACGAGTCCGTGGGAACACTTTACAGGAAAACCAAAAGGATCTCAAAAAGGCTTCACACTTCAATTAAACGCAGCTTCGATTTCGTCGAGCAGGCAACTGACTTCGAAACAGTCGCGGCCGTAGCGAGAAGCCATATTGGTATCACTGAGTTTCAGATGAGCTTCCAAACGAGTCTGGTAATCATCGTCGAGCATCAAATCTTTACTGCTGGTGATGATATCATTCGGAGGCTCCTCCCCACCGCCATAATGACCGCTGGTGTATTCGTTTTGGTCCAATCTGCTCGTAATTACCTGCCATTCGTAATCACGGTTAAGCGACTTTCCGTTCTTTGGTTTGGCCATTTTCCACTCTTCTTCGTCGACAGAAAATTCGGACGAAGCAGATTTACAAAACGGTGACGTTATAGCCGGCACATGATTTGAACGTTTGAACGCATCGTACGTGTGTTGTTCTTCATTGAGCGTGGTCGTTGTGGGACGTGGCTTAGTTTGTTTCTTTTGTTCCTTTTTCTCCTTTTCGATGAACAACCCTGGGATATAATTATCTTGACAAACCGCAGATTCCAATGTTTGTAAGCTTTTGATGCTACTATTGAGCGACTTGCTAGCGCAAGAAGCGATCTTTGATGCAGCAGCAGCACCCAAGCTGATGGGTGCGCCTCCAGCGGCCGTCCAAGGGGAGGCATTCTTGTTCGTATAAACAGCTTTCGAATATTGGTTTAACTTTGGTAACTGCTTCGACTTTGGTACAGCTTCGGCGCATTGCTGCGGCTGATTGGCTTTCTTCGGCTAAAACCAAGAGAATGAAAATAAAAAGAAAAGTTTTGAATAGCGTATTGGACCTGTTTTTTCTGTCCTCCCCCCGCTGCAGCTTGAGGGTGTTCGGCTTGCTCAGCGATTTCTAGAGCCTCGGCACGTTTTAAATATCCACCACAAATACATTTGCAATAACGATAAGACACGTCCCACAGACGGCTCCACATGCGACGACGTACTTGTTCATCGGTAAAGTCGCGAGCACGGGTCTGAGATTTTTGCACCCCTGCAAGAGAAGCATGCCGTAATCAGAGGGAAAATATCTTCGAAAACGCTCTGCACAGAGGGTATGATCTAGTCTCGTACGCATTAAATGCCAATGCAATCAGGACAAGTTGTCTTCACTGCAGGCATACAAACAACGGAAACTGTGATCTTATCGTATTGTTAGTCCCCGGGGAGAATCTTATGAGATAAAGTATTTATGCACAAAGCCACGCCACGACTCGACCTGCTTAGACTGCTTCGACTTTAGTACAGCTTCGGCGCACCGAATGCGTACCGGATATACGTACCGATGATTATTTTTTCTTCCCAGTGATCAAAACACTGGTGATGTACATACTGATTGCGTGAACACTTGACATTGTCGCAAAGTACCTTGACAAAGTTTGGATCGCGAGAACAATCGATCGGTGGGTCTTCATCTGAAACACAATGTGTTGGCATGTAAAAAGGTCTATTCAGACCTGTTTTGCAAGTCCTATGTCGCGCCCACGATGGGCAAAAGTCGCACCACATTACCTATGGCCAATTAGCAGGGAACTTACTTAGCAAACATCCATGCGGCGAATTGCATCCTTTGACCAAGCCTCCAACAGCCTTCTGCTCTCGAGCAGGCAAGATCATAACTGGTTTGTTCCCTTTTCCCATTACGGCAAGATATGTTTGGACTACTGCCTTATCGTCAACCTCGGAAAAATGAAAGAGCCGTAATTGTCAGCGCGGGTTCTACGCATTGCGCAATTTTCTTGTACCCTGGCCGCCGCGCCAATTGCAAATTTGCCGCACTATAGCAGACAACAGTAACTCCCTACGTTACAGGCGGGAAATTTAAAACGTGTAGTGAGGGTGAAGAGTTACAAATGCAGCGAACAAAAGATGGTTGGTCCTACCATAGAAGTGATGGTTCTCTGGATAGTTACTAAGTTTTCAAATACTTGTGGTCGTCGTGGTCGTCTCTTCCTGTGTACAAGAGCTTTGTCAACATTTCTTCGACTCCAAAGAAATCTTTGCATGAAGTAAGTCGTGCGTCCGCAGGCAGTTTGAGATAGCACGAAAAGCTGGTGGACCCCTGCAAGTTGTATGGATGAAGCATGTAGTATGTACTGTCTCAAAAACACAGTTTATTGCGTTGGTGACTCGGAAGTTGAGAATGTTCGACTCACGGAAGGCTCACGTAAGTCCCTTTCGTGTTAACCCCTTCATTCCAGGGTGGGCGTACTAGCTCTTGTTGATTGCTGGAAAAGATGAACATTGACAATGGCACAGATGACAGGAAGTCTGCAGGTGCCGAGGAAGATTCACGAGGCACGCAACCTTATCTTTCCCAATTTGTTCACTAGTGCTGATTTTACCGACTCGTGGCTTCTTTAGTTTTGTTTTCTGAAAGACACTAGTGTCACGTTGCTGTCTGACGTGACTGAGTATGGAGAAGAGACCAACCACACTAGACGAGATCACATATTTAGGGCGTCTGCCTCTCACGCCAGGTGCGCAGTTAGGGGCGAGTGTTCGACTCGCGGGCCAGTAAATCATTTCGTGTAAAATGTGTCCCTTCACCCTCGAGTGCGCATAAGCGTTTGGTGATGTGGTAAAACATGAACGTGAACATGAACATGAACATTACGGTCTCCCCATATACTACAGTACACAGGTCGCCTACCTGCTGCAGGTCGTAGCCCCAGCGAGCAAGCTTTACAATAGCGCACACAGCACTACATGAATACAAGCTGTACCGTGACTCAACTCAACTCAAGATTGTACGCTCATTTCTGAAGCGGACCCTCGCCCAAGGCGGAACAAAACACTAGGAAATGCTCATTGTTCACGCCACTAGACCTTTCAACTGACGCTTAACCAATGCATTTCGTCAGTGAACACATCTTCGCTGCGAAGTCTTCGTGGAAACACGTAGGGCATGGAGTGACAGAGTCGGTCGTTGTTGTCGTAGCGCCTAGATTAGTTGGTACTCAAGATTGTCTATCCGCTGTGCTGCAGTGGAATCTCTACTTTACACTGCTCTTCGTGGTCAATCATGGGCGCACCGATGGCATTGTGTTGTTTGCCAGTGGGCGCGAGCGGTCGAGTTTGCCTTGTGCTGCTACGTATTGATCAAGACGCAATGGCGGAGCCCCCCTCGTTGACTGCGCAAGAGATCAGCAAAGTGGACAGTATTATCAAACGACTTCGCAAAGCCTGGGATAACGTTCCCGAAACTGGCACAGTTCTGACGAAGGAAGAAGTCGAATGGCTGATCACGAAGGCGCAGAAAGCGTTCGCGTTCCAGCCGATTCTGGTCGAATTTGATCCGCCAGTGGCTATCTGCGGCGACACGCACGGACAGTTCTACGACCTGCTGCGAATCTTCCACAAAGGGGGCAGACCTCCGAGGACCCGCTATCTTTTCTTGGGTAAGCAATGCTTTTCGGAAACGGGCCGCCTCGGAACGCGTAGGGCTGTTCAGGGAGGAAGGCGTAGGAAGCGGACGGCATGAACGCATCTTTTAAAGGAAAAATAAGTAATTTTCCCTCGCAGGCGACTATGTTGACCGCGGCCCGCACGGCGTCGAAGTGATTTGCATCATGTTCGCGTTCAAAGTGCGATATTGGAACGACTTCTACGTTCTCCGGGGCAACCACGAGACGGCTGCCATCAACCGCATCTACGGTTTCTACGACGAATGCAAAAGGAAGTTCGGCGACAAAGGCGAGATGTACAGGATGTTCAACGTAAGCATGTCATGATCGCTTTCACTTATTGACTGTCTGTTTCCAATCTTAGACGTGCTTCGATTACATGCCACTGGCCGCGTTGGTGGGCGGCGGGATCTTCTGCATGCACGGCGGCATCTCCCCTGACCTGAAAAGTTGGGATCACATCCTTCAACTGCAGCGACCATTGTCCAAAGTCGAAGGTGTAGCGTGCGACCTGCTGTGGGCGGACCCCGACAAGAACGCGAAGGGTAGCATGTCTTCTTTCATTCCTATTCCTCGTATGCGCAAAGCTCGTCTAAGTTTTTAGGCTTCGTGAAAAGCACAAGAGGTGTGTCGTGGTTGTTCGGAGAGGACGCTGTGGGACAGTTCTGCGACGAGATGGGCGTCACTGTGATCATCAGGGCGCATCAAGTGGTCATGGGAGGATACGAGTTCTTCGCTGGTCGAAGGCTGATAACCGTCTTCAGCGCTCCCAATTACTGCAATCAATTCAACAACAGCGCGGGGTTCATCTCGGTCAACAAGAAGCAGGTGCTTCGCATACGAGTAAGTTGACCACTGATCGTCGTCAAGATTGGTGACGCGTTTGGTCCAATATTTTTAGACGCTCATCTCTAAACCACAAGGTTCGTCTTTCACGGGGCAATCAATGGACAGTCCTAGCAGCCAAAACAGTATGGACAGCGAGGACAGTCAAGCGAATCAGAAGAGTGCCAAGTTACCATGATCGAAGCAAGAGAAAGACTCGACATGTGGTGGGTTGATACGACGGTCGCGTCTGTTGATGTGCCAGGTGTGGCAGTTGTTGACCGCAGACAAATGGCTGCTTCGGATCGCTCATGTGTTGTGTCGCCCCCAATAAACAAAACGAACTAGTAGACCTGGGTCGCATCATACCTAGGCTGATCTACTTTTTCTGACAGTGGGCGTCAGCCACGAGGCGCACTTGAAACGTTGCACTGGCCTGTGTGGGCGGGATATATGAGAGGCTGTGTCTCTGGGAGAAATAACTTCGAGCAAGAGCAAATTGCAGGCGGCCTGGAAAGACGGCTGAAACATCAAGCCGACTGGTCCGATGTCTCCCGACTGCCAATGAATGCTGGTTGGAACTGTCCCCAGGAGTTTTTGATGTCAGTTCTGAGGCCGTCTTTCTTATTCGCCTGGCTTGTGCTTCTTTCCCAGTTGACCTCAGTCTCTCATATCTCCCACCGCCTGGGGACGCTGGCTGCTCTCCTGACCGCCCAGGAATGCCGCTTACACACCATTCAATTACACCCCATTCCTCCGGGGTATCTATGATAGGTAGAATATCAGCAGACGGAATTGTGATCGTATCTCTCACAAAGGCTGACAACACTTATGCGCTAATCGTAAAGGTGTCCTAGAACGGCATGCAATGGCGCTGGCTTCAAGCTCGCTAAGTTTTTGTTTTTCGTCGTTCACTGCATCTGCCACACTAAGGTACAGGCGTTGTGATGTGATCCTTGGCAAGTACTGTACGTCGTCTACTATTATCTATGCCTCACCAGGCTTGCCAGGCCAGGCTTTGCCGAGTACCCACTCATCGGAACCAGCTGCGCCAGCTGAGCGGGGATTGGGCCTGATGCAGATGAGCTTTGACGGATTCTGTGCACGATGGGCCTTATCCATAGATCACACACATAACACGACACTGCTCAGCCAAACTTACGATTCGCATACATGGCATACGATTTATACAAAGAAGGTCGACTGTACAACCAGCCAATGGGTTTTCAGTCTCCGCGGAGGTCTTCGCTATAGCATCCACGGCCAGCTATGCTCAGTAAATATCTTCCTTCGGGATGGGCGTCTAGAACGCTGCTGCTTAATTCATTGGTTTCTTCATTGGCACCGTCCGTTTGATCGTTACAGCCCGAGTCGTCCTGCCTGCGGGCAAAGAAATTTAGAAGGCGTCAGCAGTAATTTAGCCGGCACTCACTTGAGAATGTAATGCAATTTGGCGAGCGGCGGCGGACACAGGGTTTCCTCCTGAACTCGTATTAGGACCGCTGGAAGAAGAGTAATTTTGAGCTAAACCATAATTTCGAGGCCATTGTTGGATACTGGATGCTGCGTCGTGCGCGCTTCGCAGAGTGTTCGAACGTCTTCTTCCACTCGTCTCCCGTGCCGCTGGCTAAAACGGAAGGCTTATCAAAAAGGAATCGAATAACAGTAAACAATCAATAAGTGACGTGTAAGTGATCGCAGAGTGCCACCGCTGGTTGCTCGTGCTATCTCATGGGAGTTTTTGCATGAATCACCTCACTGCACCCTTGCTGAGAGGAGTCGCCCACTTCAACAGCTGTCACACAGGGCCCCCTATTACACGGACTCATCAGCTCATCAACTCATCAACTTACCCTGGCAGACCTCTGTGCAGGCACTGATGTGCTGGCTTTCCTGTCCACTACCTGAACGCTCGGCCCTTCCCAACGCTCGACCATCACTCTAACTTCCAAAGCGCTCGAGAGCAAATCGCGGACATTTTTGGCATCGCGAACATTGGTACCATCGACAGCGATGATTTTATCATTTTCCCGCAAATCTCCTTTTTCTGCGGCACTACCCGGATAGACAGATTTGACAATGAGCAAATCGGTATTATCATCGTGTTCAGGTGGAGCTGACGAACTCGGCGACCTCCTCTTCGAACGCCAAAGTTCGAATCCAAACGCTTCTTCAGCACTTTCACGCTGAATAGTGCACAGGCGAACGTGCAGCATATTCGATCGCTTGCTCTCGTGCGAACAACCGAAAGACACACTACACCAGTTGGCCCTGTTTGCGCAGAACCAAACAACTCTTCTCGTGGCTGCCGTGAATACCTGCCGCGTACACACTACCCTATGCGCATTTTCGACTATGTATACCTGAAGAATGCGAGTGTATGGCTCGTAACTGGGCGCCCTCGCCAGCCTTCTGTCAATAACACTGGCGGCGGAAACTTGACGCGCAATCTCCCTCGTGATCACGCCAGCCAAACTGGTTTGCAAACGGCGCTATAAAACTGGTAAAATCGGGTGATAACGGCGGTATGCCGAGAACGTTTGGTTGAAGAGATGAGTCAGGAAATGAGATCGAGACGCTGCACGCTCCCAAAGACTTATAGTTCTTTTGATTGGTGGTCTGTGGAACTCATCGTCAGCAGAAAAAGAGGGCACCATGCGAGCCACGTATCGAATATATTTGTTGCAGACATGTGCTTCCCACGTTAACAGCTCTTACGACCTCCTGGCAAGACTTGTAAGAATCCTTCCAAGAGGAGGTTTTTCTTGTCGCTTTTCTTGCCAGTCACAAGATGCTGACAAGACTTACAAGAAGGCTTGTCAGAGTTGGCAAGACTTCTCGTCTTGTCTTTGTCTTGCCAAGAAGTCTTGTCACAGTTGCTCTGGTCTGCAAGAAATCACGCAAACACACAAGAAATCTTGTAAGTCCTGGAAAGAAGTTTTGGCCCTACACAAAGAGAAACCATTAATCAGACCCATATTTTTGAATAAGAAAAGTGCAATCGCCTCGTTAATGTAACCCAAAATCAATTATGTCCTGACTGAAATCAGTAGCTTCATTCTGAATATTCGGTCGAACAGAATCGCCAGATCATTTATTTGTTGTGTCGTATGGATATGAATACGGTCTTTTAAGCCGCAGTTGCGCCGACTTTGCAGATTTGCACCTCTTTCGAGTTGCATTTTGTCCAAACATTGTCCCAGTCAGGCTACCACTAGCTATTTATCTTAGCTTATGATCAAAGAAGCCAAGAATGGAGAGCGGTAGCATCGTGCACTTTTACTGTTTGGGAAGTGCATGCAGTTGCTTATCATAAATATTGCACGATCATCTTCTTGTCACTCTTACCATAGTTCTTGTAGGTTTTCACGTCAACATGATATTTCTTTGTGCGCACATGCTAGATATACCTTGGTGAGCCAGCTTTGGCGTCCTTCTACCCGCGTCACATTCAAAACACGAGATTTCTGTTCGTGATTTTGCAACTAATCTTGTTTCCAATTATTACTGATAATTTTATTCGATCTGATAATTACGATAACTTCGGCTGCCATGGAAACTGTTTCGGGCAAAAGCAGTAAGCGAAAAGGACAAATCTTGCAAGAAAGCGTCGTGCGGACAACTTGTCAGCAAAAATCGACAAACGTCTCAATGAAATCAATAATCAAACCCAACGCAATAATAAGGCGATGTGGCCATTCGCGCAATGCAGGAAAAACTGAATTCGAACGCGAACGCTAGCCGCCGGCAGGTACGTACAAACTTTGATGGTTAGGCGTTCAAAAATATTTATAGTGCGTCTCCATGTTAGGCATTTCCTGAGGAAGAAGTCGATCACTTCTTCACTGCAGAAGATGTAAGCTCGTTTGCTGCTTTGTAGATCATCAAGACAAGCCTTATACTTTGTAGAAACTGCTCTCGATGGAAAAAGACAGCGCGTCGTTTTTTAACACCTTGCTTCATCAGTGTCTCGGAGATATCGAGTTTTCTGAAACAGGTAGTTCCAACAATGTGGGAGAACGTATTGCAAATAATTTCTTGATCCCAGCTAGCCGAAACAATCCGGTGGTCAAAAGCGTAAACTATTAGCTGAGAAGGATCCAACTGGTGTCGCCTGTTTTGAAAGTAAGATACTTGACTCACTTGAGTTCTTCAGAAACCTGAGCCATTTTTACAGCGGTCTTGTTAAAAGTATGTCTGGAACAAAGAAAAGCACAATTGGTCAAATCGGGAATTAAGGATGAAGCCGCTTTGGGACGTAAACTGCGTGATTTCGAAAGCTCTTTGGACGGAGATCCCCATCAAAGAAAGGTAGAACTTGAGCTGATATCAGCAAAGACTTGATTTTGCAACAAATAGACGCAAGTAAGCAAGGGTTTATCCAGACTTAGCACCAACACGGAGCCGATGATGACTTCAGTACTGTGCTCTGCAAATCTGAAACCCAGGCACCCAGGCACCCACCCACAGAGGATCGATCATCTGTTCGAATATGCACTATGTGGACTCAATCCTCATGCCGGGCTCTGCGCGCTGAATAGCATAGCAGTGCATTGGAGGACCTCTCACTAGTTCTGATCTCGCTTCTCCCAGACTCACACCTCTTCCAATAGTGCGAATGACGGTCACCAGCTCAGCTCGTCTTCTCGTCGCCGCGCGTGTGTGTACAGGTGATGGACCGGCCTCTGGGTGATGAGATGCCCACTGCCTTATCGTTTTACCTGAATGCGCGCGCAATTTCTCATACTCTCGTGTGAGAAATGATTGTGGTTACGATCAGATCCTGAGATCTGTCTTACAAGAAGACTCCAATCTGTGGTTTCTATTTCAGGCATTTTTTTATTAAAAGCTTACTGAAGAAGGTCCAAGAGGATCCAAGAGAAGATTGTGCTATCATAGATGAAGTATTCGATGACTCCACCGAAACATCGAAGCGGAAGCAATCACAAAGGAAGAAAGTGAAATTACCAATGTCATATCTCATGCCATACTTTATCCATAGCCAAGCACCATAAGGCGCACTCGAGGGCTAAGGAACACATAATGCTCGAGGACTAAGGAACACATGTTGCTCAACAGTTTTACGATGCTCATGGCGATAAGGAAAAAAAGGATGAACTGGTTAATGAATACTCGATGCGGTGTGAATATTTGAAATTATGATCTGCCATATGGATACGTATGCGAATTCAGTTACTTTACGTAATTAGTCATGTGTGTCGAAAAGAAAAAGTATCGATTGCAGTGGTGAGAGAATCCCGATAAGTGATCTTATAGTAGTCTTGTGTGGTTCTTGTAAGTACACTTTACAGATCTGACCACTTCTTGTAAGTAATCTTGTAGCCCTGACCACTACTTGTAAGTAATCTTGCAGCTCTGACCACTTCTTGTAAGTAATCTTGTAGCCCTGACCACTACTTGTAAGTAATCTTGCAGCTCTGACCACTTCTTGTAAGTAATCTTGTAGCCCTGACCACTATTTGTAAGTAATCTTGTAGCCCTGACCACTACTTGTAAGTAATCTTGCAGCTCTGACCACTTCTTGTAAGTAATCTTGTAGCCCTGACCACTATTTGTAAGTAATCTTGTAGCCCTGACCACTATTTGTAAGTAATCTTGCAGCTCTGACCACTACTTGTAAGTAATCTTGTAGCCCTGACCACTATTTGTAAGTAATCTTGTAGCTCTGAACACATCTTGTAAGTAATCTTGTAGCTCTGACGACTTCTTGCAAGGAGTCTTATAGGATTTTCTTGCAAGTAAACTCAACAGACTTATAAGCATTCTTACAAGTCTTGCCAGCTCTTTTCAACGTGGGTTCAGTCCAAGTGTCTCACAGTCATTAGCATTCATCATGCTCATCCACTTTCTGATGTACGAGCGGTAAGCACCAATGACTTACAGAGTGCAATGAAGCACAATACGCAATTCATGTAGGCAGACGGCGAAGATCACTTGAGGCAACTATATAACAAGAGCGCTGCCGTCAACGAGAGAAAGTTGCAGCTAAACGTAAACATGACCTCACCACTGATCTGCGCTGTGGAATACTTGTCTGGAGCTTCTACATTTTCGTGATGAGTGTAAACAGGCCAGGGACTAAAGCTTCGTCCTCCGCTATGTCCTTGGCCTCTTTGGAACCTGCCTACGCGTCGTGCACTGTCACGCCAGGTCCCCTGTGGAGGATGCATATAACTTTTACTCTGTGGTTTGCTTCTGCAGTCCTTGGCTAGGTGGTTAGTCCTACCACAGTTATAGCATGCCTTTGTGAATGATGTAACTGTACTTACGGAGCCTTTGCCTTGACTCTCCTTGCCCCTGACTGCCACAGTCTCTGACCGTGTCGCCGCCGCCGCTACCTGCTTTTCATCTTGTTCTTGCTGGTCGCGGATCTCCTGTTTGATGGCCTCGCCCACGAATTCATCCAGCGTGTTCTTGTTCGCCGACTGAACCCACCGTCGTATGGATGGTTTGAGATGGGCCAAATAGTGGACTTTAATATGGTTCTCCCTTTGGTCATGAGTCCACGTTGGAAAGGCACGTGCTGCCATCTGCCGGAGGGCTGTCGCAAACTCTAAAGCGGATTCACCTGCACGCTGGACGCGTGAAGCAAATTGCTCCACATACGCGTCGACGTTCCGGTTGTCAGGAAATGTCTGTGCAAACTCGGCTCTCCATTCTGCCACCGTCGTTGGGGGCGCTGCACGATTCTCGATGGTTTCATATAGGTGCTTCGCCGCTCCTCGCACCAGCGTGCCCAGTAAAACGATCTTCCTGGCGTCACTATTACAGCCCGCCAAAATTGCTACTTTGTCAAAATCTTTCCACCAGCGGCTAAAATTCTGGTCCACGTGGCCAGAGAATGGTTCCACTTGCGGGCCGTGTTGGACTGGCTGTTGGTCCCCGTAGGATGTGAGTGCTGCCTGCACCATCGTAAGCGTTGTCCGTTGCACCTCGGCTGCCAGCCGAGCAATATCTTCTTCCGTGATTGGCATATTGGTGGTTTCCCGTCGCAATCTTCGCTTTTCCGCTTCCTCCTTGAGCACCGCAGGTTTCGCTGTCACTGGTGAGTGTGTGGTTCCACCAATAGACGAACTCGCAGTCGCGGGGGAATTTTTCGACCTCAAATTCCTTGTACAGCTATCGTCTCTTGCTTCGATTTTCGCTCTTCCTCTACCGCTTTGAATTCTTCCGATAAAGACTGCTTACGGTTCGCCAGCTCAAGCAGCCAAGCTCGCCACTTGTAAGAGGTGCAAGCCAACAAGATAGCGACCGCCTTTCATTTACTCCTCATCCACACACTGCCGATAGATACGCTTCCTACCAACACTTCCTACTAACACACTCAATCACCTCTAGCTCTCATTTGCATTCCCGACGCCTAACCTTTCCTGTTGGCTATGACCTGCTCGCGACCTTCTTACATATTCTCTCACTGGCCTTTCTATCCGTGTAACCTTCTCGACTAACATTTAGTATCCACACTACATACCCTTACAATAGTCTAACAGCTTGTCTCGGGGGCTTCAGGTTGTAGTATGAGGACTCACAACCTGGGACCAAACTCACCGAACGTGCCCAGACTACATTAGCCATACTCGATTATTCACCGCAAGCATATTCCCGAAACGCACATGCACAACTACGCTTGGTGACAGTCAACCAACGGTCTCCCAGCATAGCACGCACACGGCCGACCAGAGGTATGCAGCACTACACTATCACTCAAATACACTCACACGCACGCTAACATTCCAGCACAGCTGCATCACAGTAAGGTTTAAACACTCAACCGTAAGCCACTGTGCGCACTCCAGCCACAGCCATCAACTGAGGCGATCAAATGTGAGGTAAAGGCGTGCAGTGGTCACTCGGCTCTAGAAACTTTGAGCTGACAACCGAACAAATTAATGCTACTTTTAAAGAATCACTCTCTCGCATCAGGGCTGGGACGGTCGGGTACAAACGTATCCCCGACAAACGCACTGAATGACTAAAGCGGACAAGGATGGAAGCATAAACAAAGTAGATAATAAGGCAGCTGTGGACGTGGCCGAATACGACAGCGCGCGTAACAGGTATGAACGCTCTTACGGTATGACGAAACAGGGAGCTTGCACATGTGTAATTTGCCAGCCACTACTTATCACATGACTCTCTAAACCAATGATGCAGTCCAGTGCACAATGCCACTGTGTGGCCGCATTCAGGTTTCTCTACATTATAGAGGTTCGCCGGGTGGGTCTTGTCTGAAATCTTCTGCACGGAACTGGCAGCTGAGAACGTCACCCGTCAGGTGATGTTTCAGCCATGGACCAGGTCAAAGGACTCGGTAGGCTGCCCTAGGTTTTGTGCGTGGGCAAAAAGCTCCACTGGACCGGTCACTCCCACAAGTAATACGGACCCAGATGCATCGCAACATCCCCGAACGCAGTTATGGGCGTCGAAGGTGAAGGGGCACTAGTATACACGAAATTGTTTACGCCACTGTGAGTCGAACGTGCCTGCACTCAACGCACTCAACGTGAAAGGCAGAAGCCTAAATTACTGCACCACGAACCCAACCATGCCTTGTCACACAGAACCGTCGCTGACGCTGTGTGACTCACTTGAGGCTGCCTGGCGGAGAGACGGGCAATAAAGATCCCTAACCAGCAGTTCAGCGACTATCATGTGAAAAAGCGCTTGACCCATGATTCCCCTGTGGATTCTGCTGCGTGGAGCTTCTTAGAACGAAGCTAACAAGCGGATCTTTGAACCTGGGGTCTTTCGCCTCATGATACACTGCACTGCATGTGTCTTCTCATGAATTCAGGCAGAAAGAATTGGAAGCGGCTCGTTTCACTGACTGAACAGACAATGAGAGACGTGTGTGACAAAATACTACGCATTTGCATTCAATTTGACCCGTGAAATGCATGTGAATGATCAGTAAAACAAAAGGACCCTCTCCTCATTGACAATACGAGTAGTTTAGTGGGTCGGTGGCTTTATCATACTCACAGTCCCACCCCAGCATTGCAAGGTGCCCAAGATGTGACCACCCGTGTGCCTCTCTCTGACACATTGCTAATCGTAAGATGCACATTGATAGAGGCTCGAGGAGAAGGGCTGTTTCAGATCACCGTCAGACCATTTTAAAATAAATAGGTATGTATGCAACGCCAAGTACGTTCTCAGACACGATTGCTGTGTGTGGAATGTGATGATGACTTGTAACGAATGACCCGATTAGAGCAGAACAGGATGCGTTTGCGCAAGCGAGTGACACTCCCTAGGAGAAAATGAGACGCACCTGCGAAGAAGTCAAGTGAGAAATGATTCAGGACACGGTCGAAAAAGGGCAGGATATCCAGTTCAATTATACAACGACGACAGGCAAATGCTGCACCTACAGTTGTGAAAAATCATTTCGCATTGTTCACGTGCGGAAAGGGAGCCCAGATGTTCAAAAACGCAATAACAGAGAGACCAGATTTGAAAGAGCAACCAGGTTTTCGCTTCACGCTCTCCAAGTGAACAAAAGGGTAAGATGAGAACAAAATTAGAAAGTTTAGGTCTTGAAGAGGGTACGTTCTTGAGAAGGCAGCCGCGGGGTAAACCAGACCGGGTTATGCATCATCCGGTTTTTGTATCACCTAGGCACGATACCGTGCTGGAAGACTGCAATAAAAGACCTGGCCCGATGCTGACTTTCACCACAGTTCCAGTCAGTCGGCGAATCGGGTTGATTGTTCAGCATTGATCGTGAGTTCAGGTGAGTTTGCGATGAACGTGGTGAGCAGCTGAGGCTGCCGTACAGACCCCTAGCGAATATGAGAAATTCCAGTACTAGTTGATCATCCTCTGCTTCTTTCCGTCTACAGCCGCTCTTCCTTTCAGAACAATGGCTTCTCTCCGACTCGCCATCTTAGTCACTTTGGCCGTTTTCGTTCAACTCTCTTTCCAAGCAGCATTGCCAGCGGACGAAGACTCGGCTAAACAAGCCGAATCTTTGCAAAAATCTGCTGCTACCAAGGAGTGCACAGTGTACGTGGGTACCAAGGAACGAAAAATGAAACCCGGGTGCCAACTTTGCTGGAGTCCTCCTGAATTCATTACATGCAAGAACGGTGACTGGGATTTCGGCACTTGCGGTAACGACAACATGAAATGCGTGCATACCGGCGAATGCACGACCAGCTGCGTGCCCAAACCAACAACTGAGAAGCCAACTACTCAAGCTCCCGAACCGGCAACCCCCTAAACAAGAAAGCCTGAAAGATTTAAAAGCCATCTTATATTTTCATGTACCAGTAACAGTCAAAACTGGAACAGTAATCTTGCTAGTCATATGCACAAGGTTTGAGTAATAAACTTATCTCCAGGCACAAAGTGTACAAGGCTGTGGTAAGTGGCGCGTCGGCAATCAAGTCGAAGATCTTGCCTCACTTGCACGGGCAAGCGTATCGAAGTGCACAGTTGTTGCTCAGATGCTCCGCACACTGCATGTGCTTATTCTCATTTCACTTCACAAAAGACGCTGAAGCATTACTACTCAACAGTTGAGATTAGGTACGCACCGATTGACAAATTCTAGTAACCCGAACAGTACGCATGCATTCATCCCTTGGCCGGCATACCGCTTACTAGGAACACCGATGCCTTGGAGTCTTTGACGGGCAGATAGGCTTTGTCGATGACTGATTTGCTGTCCACACGTTCTGTCCTTACCGACTTTGAAGCTGAAACAAGGCCACGGTTGCTCGATCATAGAGTGCCAACGGGACTTGGGTATCAACATGTGATCACACTCTCTGGTCAGACGGTTAATTTGGAGGCTCGAGTTAGCTCACAAGATTAGCTCGCTCACCTTCTTTGCCGACCTGTATCGTCTTCGCAGCTGAAATAAGGAATAGGCGCATAAAATTGGGGTCGTGATATGATTAATAAAATGGTGGCCATACCGTCTTTTCCAACCCGTTCTGTTCGCACCGATTTTGCGGCTGAAAAGAGGATAAAAAGAATAAGGCGGGATTTGGATACTTAGGTTGCACATTACCTTCTTTGCCCGCACCCTGTGTCATCGCAGATTTGGCAGCTAGAAAAGATGGGAGGTCTTCGTGGCTGAAAATACGGCGGCTACTTGCGACTCATATACCTTCTTTGCCCACGATGCTAGTGCTCGGAAGCCTGGCCGTCTGGGTCAGCATCATACTGGGAGAAGTTTTTGCTTTTGCAGCCTGCTTTGTAGCCTCGATTTCTTCTTTCAGAGGCATGTACAACCTAAAAAATAGCACGAGGTGAGTGCCAAGTAACCACATACAGTACAGCCTGACCGTACGTCGGTTTGAAATCGTGCTTTCCGGCCATATCTAGGATGGTATCGTTGGTTTCCTTGTCATCCACGATCGTAAACGCGGGTATTTCCCAAGCAGGAGGCTCTTCTACTGGTTGACTGGGCTTGATCGACTTCCGAGTACTCTTGGCCATCGACCGCTGCGATTTCACTCTGCAGTCCGAACAATTTAACCAGAGACTTGTCCAGCAATTTTCATAAAACCACTTTCCTTACCCAACATCGGGTTTCACCGATTTTCGGAGGCTAGTCGGTTTGAGAATAGACTTTTCCTTTTCGGGTGTCTCTTTTGGTTTCTCTTTCGCGCTCAGCTTTTTGATTTCTTGTTTTGGCAGGGCCAAACTCTTCTTCTTCACATCCGCATCTACTACTTTTTCTTGCGTTTTGTCTTCCCACTGGAAAACCTGAATCTTTTCATTTCGGTAAGAGATCAAAACCAAATCTTACCTTCTTATCGTTTTCCTTTTCGTTTTTCTTCCCTTTTCTGCAGCAAAGGCATCCAACTATGGGCGCAATCAGCACGGCGAAAGCGAAAACAGAAACTGCAGTGACGGCTATTGTCGAGTTGGACTCGTCTGATAATCGAATCACGGCCATCTCCTAGACCTCGCAATGCACGCAACCGCTCACTACTCACTCCGGCCAACGGACTCGATGCGGACCATACTCTGCCACCTCTCACTTTACACTGCCACCAAATGAACCCAGGTGCCGACGTGCAGCCCAGTCTAGAGCTCTTTACTCCAATTTGTTCCAATCCATTAAAGAATACAGATCCTCGATTAATGACACCTCATACTGCTGCCAGACTAGCACAAGCACTAAAACTATAACAAATGCCGTCACCGAAAAATGTGCTGCCTACAGTACGTCATACGACCGACAAGAAATAGTAAGGACAGCAAATTCAGATTCAGAAGGACCATGGCAATACAGGCACACGGAAACGCACATAGTATCTTGGATAAAAAACACTGGCCCTCCCATACTACGCACATAAGATCAAGCCACTGTACTTGTGAAAAGGAATTCCCATACCCGACACTGCAACGGACTGCACATTCCCGCTAATCATTTTAAACACGAGGGGCGCTCTTATCGATTGTTACCGCCTTCTTCAGCTGCCCTGCCTTAAAGTTCCGGATAGAATCCAACAAAGCTGATCGATCGCCTTCCACGCCGCCTTGATCAGATACTTCGCGAGACAGATCACTACACTGGACCGGTTTTTTGCTGCTGCTAAATTTCGTTAAATCAGCGGGCAATGGTGGAGGGGCTAAAAAAATTAAAAAATAGGGGTCATGAACAGACCGACTCTAGCAAGAAACAGGCCGTCAGCTGGGTCCCTAATAATGCTGTATTCCAGACATTAAATTTGGAAACAGCAAGCAGCAAGCAAAAGGGCAAATGAAATATGCAGAGGCGATAGAACAGTGCAGTCAGCGAGGGTAATTGCAAGCTATGCTCCCCCACCAGTCAGGAAGTGGCGACTGCCATCACATCACACTCTGGCATCTGTAAGCTCAATGCATAAGCGGAAACCCGTCCAAGAGGCACGTGCAGTACACAAGTGTTACAGTACCTAACGTGCAGAATATAGCCAATGACAAAATGGAATGGCGTTCAAAGAGAAAAACCTGCACGGGTATCTGAAACGAGGTTAGTAAGTGTCAGTGTCCAGACCGTGCAAGGCAGAGCAAGTCAAGAGCAAGATTATCATTTCCGACCCGTAATATCGTACCTGGAGGAGGAGGTGGCCCAGTCGATTTTGCTAAACCACTGGTCTCTTGCTGAACCGCTGCCGATGGTGCTGGCTGAGGACTAATAGCAGATTCCCTTGATTCGCTGGGAGCCGGCATTGACGCTTCTTTGGAAGCCTAAAAACTGCATGGTCTTTTGACAGTGTGTATGACTCAATCAAAGGGTCTTACCACTCGTATCGCTCGTTTTCGCAGTTTCCTTTGTTCCTCCGAATTCATATAATCTTCCGTCTTCTTCATCTTTACAGCACGCCGATACTAAAGGTAGATGGATTAGAATAGCATCAGCATTGAAAATGCAGCCCATACTTACTTCCAACTGATCCTGATGCAACCTTTCCATAATGGCATCTTTGCACTTTGTCAGAAGCTGCTTTATCTTCGACGGCACCCTGAAGTCAATGTCATCCCGATCTGAAATTGTCTGGTACCAAGTCGGAACGAAGACGCTAAAAGATATACGACTGAGTCATAGGGCGATCAAGACAGATTGGGTAGCACCTACTCTCTGGACAACAGCTGTTCTAAAGTTGGCAACCCGTTCTGCGTGGCCTCCTGAGAAAGGAGTTCCCGAAGTAAAGCAACTAAAATCAAACTTTAAAATTATAGTACAAGGTGAGAAAATATAAGTTGACGTACCGAACGGCTGAGGGCATTCAATTGGTTCGTGCGTCAGATAGGGGCCGTTCAAAGGCGATCCAACGGCGATTTCATACAAAGTATGGCCGAAGCAGTAAACAACCACATCGTCGAATGTCTGAAAGCCAAGGCGCATGTTACCGTGAGTAAGATGGCCGGCCACATCTTACACACGAGCTGGTCCTTTGCTTGCAGGGGCAAGGGTCAGATAATGAGGGGGCAATTTGCATTTTCGCTTAGGGTGGCCCTATACCCACTCCTATTTCTCCGAATCAAAACAGGCTCACCACCTGCAGCACACAGACAGACAGACAGCACACATGTACAAATTAGCGTAGCATTCCGCAACAGCGCCTTAAATCTGGAATCTGCTATGTACTTCCTCAGGATCGAGTATTCCTACTCGACAACATCGCTGACTGGGTATCCAAGGAGGTAGTGTAGACCCCAAAAAAAAAACAAAAAATTTTGGGAAAAGTTTGTTAAGGGGGGCCTTCTCATTTTTAGACCCCCCTGTCCCGCCCGGCGAGGTTGTGGCAGGTACCTTCGCTATTTTTGACCCCCCCACCCCCAAAAGAAAAATTTCATTTTTTTATAGTAAAACAGACCCAATGTTTTGCCTTGGAAGGCCCAAACTAACTTTAAAATTTCGCGGGAAAATTTCAATGAAATTTAATTTTATAAATTCAATTTTTACAAGCAACCAAAATGGGCCGCCATGTCGCCGACCCCCGATCCCCCTCCCCGCAGACAAAGTCAGCGATGTTGCTACTTGATCCAACAGAACCTGCGCACCCATAACGCTTTTCAGTCTTGCCCCAACCCGACCTCCAATCCTTACGACCATTCAATCTTAACTTACCTTTATCGCCTTGCACTGAACCATAAAAGAACGATATAACGACGGCAAGCCCAGGATGTCGTTTTCCAGGTCCAGGATTTGAACACGCTCATCCTCGGTTACGGCCAGGTTACCGCAATGCAAGTGAGCTAAACCTGCAAAGGTCACAAACAGCCGACAACAATAAGAAATCAACCCGCGACTTACCAAACGGAATTCCTTTGTCCTTCAAGAACTTCAACACTTCCAGGACTTTTCGACCCAGCAGTTGGAGTTGGCGACCGTCGAAGCAATTGGGTTCTTTCGGACAAACATATTTTTGAAGAAATGGCTGCTCCGGTTTGGCCTAAATGGTTCAACTTCGGTTCCTGTCTCTGTTTCATATCTAATAGAATCACAGATACGCCTTACGTTACACAACACATCCCTCAACGAACCATTCGGAACCAGCGATCCTTTGACAATGACGGCACCTCGCTCTGTACAGTGAATACCTTGTGGAATACGAATCTGCGAATGCTATAAATACAAAAGCAACAAGTAACAGCCAGCAAGCTTCGATCTGCTGGTCTATCGAAGTGCTACCCCAAAGGGTCAATGATTCCTTATCATAGCCGTGAAATACCTCAATTTAGCCAGCGCAATAGCATAGAAAAACGGCCAGACCCACTTACTTGAATTTTACACAAGAAATCCAGTACCAGCTGAGCATCGGCGTAACTCAATACAAAATCAGGACCGTACGAAGTCTGAAAATGCAAGGATCAGGGGAACACCAGACGGGGAAACAGCAAAGGGATACCCAAGCAAGCAAATGGCGATGATCCTTCGGCATGTCCGCTGCCTTGACCAGAAAATATGTCTTCCTCACCCGCCATCCCATGGTCGGGTACGTCTTTTGCACAACAATTGCCTGCGCGCCCCGCATGCACATCGAGACATTTTGTAATGCCGAATCTAGAAATGCAGATATGCTCACAAAAATATTTGAAGCAAACATCGCTTATACCTGCGAAATTATCCGAATAATTCTTCGGATCCAAGAATGCCTTGACATCTTTCGACAACGCCAAATACGGAAATGACAAAGTTTCGCACAAATACACCTGAAACACATCTTAGATTAACCCTCAGCATGCAAATCCAGCAAAACATCTTACTTGCAGTTCTTGTGTTCTTTTCGCCACGAATTCCCGATTTAAATTACCAAATAGCTTCTTCGGCGGTAAGGGTAAATCCAGCCGAGAACACTGCTCCGTCAATTTCGAATTCAAGGCCGCAAAATCGCGATAACGTCGACGAACAGTCCAACTGGGCCATCGCTGAGGGTTGAAACCACGAGTCACCCGAATCACATATTCCTAAATAAGGTATGAGCATAGAACTAAACACAGTACATATGTACCCTACATAAGCATACACGTATCGTTGACAGTGTCATTAACAAAAAAGTTTACCGTAAATCCTTGCATATTTTCAGCTGTTTCGATAGCCGCCGTTAGAAGAACGGTATCATCTAATATTTCGGACGTCCTTGTGTCAAAAAGCGCCATTTTCAAACAGAATTTTCTGGAATCATTAGGAGCAACCGGAAATGACCAAATTAGTTGGCCTTTCAACCGTAATATTCAAATTTAGCGCGCTAACAGAAGCATCCCATAATTAACTGCTTATGACAACAAAATCTAGATAAAAGCTGATGTGCGCATCCGACAGCCGACAGCCGACTGGCTCTATTTCGCATGCTATTTCGCTTCGATCGTTCTAGCAAGAAGTAACCCTTCCTTCATTCAAGTGGCCGTCGTTTTTCGAAAATTAGTGATGAATTGAATAATGTGACTACTTACCAAACTCTTTATGCTTTGCATGTGATTAGTGGCTACTCACGACCTAGGCTTTCAGTTAGCGTGCAACATTCTTGGAAACGTTCGTATACCTACAGTAACCACCGCCGATTCGATTCACATCGATCGATGGCATTCAAAATCACCAAGTATCTCCCGGTGACTTTTGCTTGGCTGTTACTTTTTGGCATCACGGGAGCGTTTTACGCTTTAGTGTAAGTTACTGTGATAGGCCTACTTAAATTTTTTACGGGCCTAATCGTCTGAAAGCTGTCGATTTACCCTTGCTTGCTCTTTTAGCATTCCTGGACTGATCAGAGAATTCAAGGCGATTGGCATCATTATGACAATCGGTGAAGCACTTTTAATGCTTTCAGTGACAGCTAATTTCTTTATGGCAACGGTTATGGATCCCGGTGTGCTTCCAAAAGGTGCAAACTATTTTTGAATTTGTATTTGTATTACTAGGTCTACTAATTGTTAGTCCTCTTTACAGCAACGGAAAGTGAAGAGCAGCAGCAGGACGAATTTCGAGCGCCATTGTATAAAAACGCAGACGTGCGTGGTATCAGTGTTCGAATGAAATGGTGCACCACATGTCATTTTTATCGACCACCAAGGTGCAGTCATTGTTCGATTTGCGATCACTGTATCGACGTAAGTGCGGCCTTAATTCAGGACATAGAAGAAGCATACATGGGAGTGTCCTATTGTAGACTTTTGACCATCATTGCCCCTGGCTCAATAATTGTATCGGACGACGAAATTATAAACAATTTTTTATTTTTTTGCTTCTTCTATCGCTGCATATCATGGCCGTAATAGCATTGTGCTTAGTCTATACGCTTCATACGAAGTAAGCTTGTGTGTGGCCAGTGAGGGGGCTTTTGTTACCTTCCGTCTCTTTGGATCCAGGAATAATTTATTAACCAAAGAGAATTTGGGCTCAATCTGCGTTACGGTACTTGGTGGTTTGCTATTTGTGCCCATTATTGCGTTGACGGGCTTTCACGTGTTTCTGGTCGTAAGTGGCCGAACAACGAACGAACAGGTAAAATGTTATTTTTTAAATTGTGCCCTGTTGCAAAGCGGCATTATGCTTCGGTTTCCAGGTGACCGGAAAGTTTCGCAGTGGCTATAATCCGTTCGACAGAGGACTTTGTCGCAATTTTTTGGACATGTGCTTCGGGCCGCAGTTTCCTAAGTACGATTTTCTTCTTCTTTTTATTATTCAAAATTTCTTCAGTCTTATTATTTTAGCTTTGCAAGATATATTGGGAAACAAGAGAAGGCCGATCTACAACGATTGCCACGCGATGGTGTTCGCAATGCTGGCGGCGTGGAAGCCAGTGCCCCGCTATTGAATGCAACAACTATTCCGACGAATGACAGGGTTAGAGACTATTTGGAAAACCTGTGGAGTGACTGAGAAAGTAGAGCTTATCAGGGGAGACTTGAGAAAACCTGGGAATTTGGGGAAATCAAATGGTTAATGAGGCAATTTTTGTGGCAAAATATGCGACTCGCAGTTAGCATCTCTTTTATCTGCTGTAGGTACTGTATGTTGGGCTAATCATTGGTTGCGGAATCTAGGAATACGTGCGGGGTCTGGTGTGCACAGCGTGGATAGGGGAGGGTGTTTGGGCTGGAACCAGAAGTGGAATGTTAGGTCAGTGATGTGATCTTACAACAGAAACGGTGGCAGTGAGGTAGCAAATTCCCCGAACTCAGTGGGAGGAATCCAGTGACTTGGTGGTGTGGAATTTCGGGAGTAATGTACTGTATCTAATTAGGCTAGGTTAACTTGCTATTAGTCCAGCAGACAGAATGTACCTCGCCTCGATTAGTAACAGATAACTCACGAGGGTCCTAAGTTGCCCTCGGGTACCAAAAATTGCAACTGGAAAGTCTGTAAATATCAGAAAGTGGTTTTATGCAGTCGCCTATTACCCTGAATGATTTTTTGCAGACCAAGAATACCGCTGATTCGAATCATATTCAACTGTACGGGCTCGAAGGACGCGATTCTGTTTCGTCCAAAAAACAGCTTATAGACGGACATGTTGGGAAGAATCAACCAGTACGTATCTTATTAGTCGGGCAGAAAATGTTTTAGTTGAAGTAAGGTGCAGTAGACAGAGGGGCCACAGAATGAAGCTCCAAAATGACGACTTCTCGACCCCCGTCAGCTGAGCAGGATGTAAAAAGTCAGGGAGAAATAAAACGTGGAGGATGATTGGAACCCCAACTGATGATCCTGCGTGTTTCGAGCTTCGATATATAACTGGTTTCTCGACTGACTCGCCCGCCGAGCTTCGGTTTACTATCCGCCCTCGCATACCTTTGCCCAGAGGGTAATCGAACATTTACCACCCCAGGAGGATATACGGTAGACCTAACCATAGCCTCACTCTCTACTTACATGTGCGGAGCAAACAATGGTGTGGATAAATAGCAGGTATGGCCGCTAAATTTCATCTTATGAATGCATGACTGACTCTGCACCACATTCCCGCACTGGCGTTGGCAACAGACCCAACTCACTTCCCCAGGGAAAAATTGTCAAGCACGTTTTGGACAGCCGGTCTTGCGGGCCTCCTAGCATCTTCCACGCTGATCATGGGTGCAGGTTGCTGCTGCTGGTACCGAACTAGTCCAGGCAATGAGTCAGGGTTAGAATTAGTCCAGCCTCTAATGGGGTTTTGCGTTCTAGCTGGCACGCTTGCCGAGTGACGTGTCGTCGGACGGGAAATCAGCGACGCCTGGAGTATTGTCGGCGGGAGACAGGTCGAGAGGAAGTGTGGCCAGTCGATCGCGATCGTCAATCGGCGAACAACGTTCGGACGAAATCAGTCTCAGTCGAAGCGCGATGGAAGATGTCAGTGTCAGTCGAGATTCATCGATGGTCACCATTCGCGTTTTTCCAAAAAGTGGTAGTATCGGCTTTCCTCCGCTGTTAAGGCCGGGCGATTCGGACAGTGTTAACACATCGACGTTGGAAGCTCAGGGCTCGAAGTGTAACTTACTGGATGAAACAGGGTCGGCATTGGATGCTCCTGGAATCCTCTATACGACGAGGCCGGTCGGAGGAGGCGACACGGCGTCCGCTTACGGGGAGGGTCGCCCTCGACGAGACGACGAGTCCATTTCGTCTCCCGGCAGCGAACGTTATCAGCAGGCATTGCGGGAGGCGTACAGCGGGGCCGTAGTTCGTCACAAGCCTCCCATGGTAATCAAGTCGGTACCGCAGCCGGCGGTCAGGAGGGGCGTGTCGCAGAACGGTCCGACGTCCAGTTCTGGTGTGTACAACAAGAACTTGGCTCCAATGTCTTCCGGTGAGGGCAGCGGGGCGGGCGATGGCGTCCCGAGATTTGCGTACGTACCTCCAGCATCTATATTGAAATCGTCCATTGTGAATAAGAGCCTCTCGATGGATGGTTTGGGACGGCAGGGCATGGCGCACACATCGATTCCTCACTATCAACCGTCACCACCGCCTCGACTCTCACTGACGCCGGCGATGTCGTCATTGGTGGCTTCCGAATGCAGTGGCTACAAAAGGCCGCTATCGTTTACACAAGCCGTGCAATTGCACGATTCGTTGACTAAGTTAAACAATAACACAAATCGTGCGGCGACGGGGAATACTGTGACTAGGCCTCGCTCCGATACCGCTGGGTCATCTTCGTCGGCGCAGGCTGGAAATGTGAACGAAATTCGCGTCTGAGTCACCGCTAAAGCCTATGACCCAACGTATTTTAGTGGAACTAGGTACTCTTTTTATTGTATGGAAAGTCAGGATTATAAATAGCGGGATCGTTATTTATTGCAGGATCGTGCAATTATTTCGAGGACACCGCGCGGTCTGATGGCGTGAACATTTTTAGGTTTTTTAATCATTAGGACGATCCTTTTTTATGTATTACTGGTTCTGTTACTTTTGTTTTGGGTGGCATGTTTGACGATTCTAGTCGCGAATGGATTTGTGGCCTGTTACATACAGCATATGCCCCTAAATACTAGAAGCCGATTTTGACGCTGTCATTTGCACATTTTTCCATTTGCTGAACTTTATAACCGTTCATGTATTGGTATGCCTTCCATCGATTGGTCTTCGCGGCGGCTGCTCGAGTCCAATGATGCCCACAAATGTACTGTGTAAAACGATAGCGCCTTCAAGTTTGGCAGAGCTTATACAGAAGTATCATTTGCGAAAAAGTGAACACACGTCTGAAGTCTCGTCAACGAGCTGGTCACTCAATAACGAAAGGAAGGCTGTGGCGGCCTCTTCGGTGGGCGTGCTAGAATGGCCGCCCTGATCGTGCAATGAGGTGAGCAAGTGGAAGATGGCATCCCGATCGGCTTGTGCGTTCTGGCTTGAATCACAGGCCACTGTTTGCAGGCACGCAGAGGCGAACTGTTGAAAGTCGTTGTCTTGTTTCATGGCCTTCTTCAAAAGACTGGATGGGTCCGAGGAGCGGTCGATGGTCAGCAGTAATTGCTGAAGGTGCGTGTTGCCTCGGATCAAGGACTGCAAATGTTCGCTCGAAGCTGAAAAGGAAAACCAGGAATGAGGTGTCGGGTTTAAGTGCCCGTTACATTGGCCAGTGGGTCAGTCAAAACGACACGAATGTTCCGAGTGACCAATCTGCTGTTTACTTGACCGAGTTCCAGTTAATCGTGTACAGTAGTATTGAGCACTCCCAAAATCTTCAGAATCTCCTGCAAGCGACAGACCAGAAGGCGAGCGAGGCCTTTAACATAAGGCCTTTAACAGTCTTGGGTACGTTTATAAAACCTACCTTTGATGGAACGTGTTCTCTTTGATTAAGGCCTACTTACACTGCAGATTGCAACCCATGACGATTTTGACCCCACGCATTTACCGATAAACAGGTTATGTTACGCTGATTCAAAACCTAGCTAGACCTGATCATAACTACGTTCTGGATGCTGCTCCCATCGAATAAGTATATGCTCCCCTCTGAATTAGTACATATATACGGGAGCACAACACGTAGGCCACCCATCTTTTCTGTAGTATTAGAGCCTCAAAGGGGATAGCTACTGTAGCATGGTCTGTATAAGAGTTATTCGCGGAATAATATTTGGGGAACCACCTAGTGGGATAACACTCGAAAAGGGACAGTAGCTGTTCGGTATATTAGCACCCCCAACTATTGAATTACTTACTCAGTTGCTGCAGTTTTTCGATCGGAACAGTATCTTCAGTCGGAAATGACAACGCCCTCTCGTTCGAGTGACTCGCAAGGGACGTTATATTCGAATTAGGTCGCAAGTCGTTGACCCCACAGCATCGAGATTCTGGTGAACAACAAAAATTCAACAATGGGACTGGGCATCTCAACAGACTCTTACCAGATTTGTGACGACGACAGCAGGCGACTGAGCAGCTGCAAGAAAAACACAGGTCAACACGAGAAAAGGTGATTACACAGTCCGAACTTACTATGGCTTGGAGCATGAAGGACACTTGTACTTGGGTTCTTCCTTCGAACAGACGATGCATGATTTACCAGCGGACTGCATTTTGAACCATAAAACTGATAGCAGCGTTTACCGACCGGCCGATTGGTCTGTCATCTTCAGTACAGAACCGAGTTGATCGCTGTATCATCTACCGCGTTATAGCAGACGTCAGTCAGCGCGGGAAATTCAAATATGAGCTCCTAGATCAATGTATACTTGCTGAATGGTTTATTGCGAATGGTCTAGAAAGCCAAAAAAGTGCGGTTTGCTTACAAAACTGCGAAAAAGTTGATTTCATGATTGACTTTAGTTTTTAGTTTGACTGCAGTGCACATTCGTGGCACCGCCGCCGGTCTCTGTTGAGCTTGGTTTTTTACTCACTCGCTTCAGGTTGTGCCCTCGAAGTCCCTAGCCATAATAACTGATCGTGAGTGTAAGGTATATATTTCTTGCAAAACAGCAACATTTTTTATGTTGTGTACAGGCTGAGATAGGCCTGTTTAGTTGTGCCAGTAGCCAGCCAGCGGTCAAGTCCTGTAAGCAAGGGCCAACCACGCGACAGGTTCCCTCTGTGCGTCTCCACTAGGAACACCTCAACGCGAGAGCATCCTGGACAGGACACCAGCTTCCTCGGACGATGGCGGATGGGCTTTGAACCCTGTTGGGTGTTTGACAGCCGAGACTGCCTCCTCGTTTTGGCTTCAGTCTCCCCACTCAGGGGCGCCTCGACGGTACTTGGTGAGTCATCCACGGCCTGGCGTGCCAGGGTTTATGGTTTATACACTGGCCTCCATTACTGGAATTGAACCCAGGAAGAGCCCAGCCGCTCGCTACCAAGCAATATGGAGCGCCGAATACCTGCACCACCGCACACTAGCGCAACAAGCGCACCCAGGCGGCGGAGTCCCTACGCAAAAAGTCGAGATCGAAGTCTCTAGGCAAAAAACTCCCACTGTACGTAGGCAAGTCTCGCGACCATACCTGAACCAGAAACATCAACCGAAGAGGTTGACGTCCCAGCCAGGGGAGCGTATCGATTACTCCCAACCGCTAGGGATGCTGGTTACACTAGGCACACACTGCATAAATTGATACGTACGCGCACAGAGGCGGAATAATACGATTTTTATATCACCTAATGTTCAACTAAAGGCAATCAAGTTTTGCCAAAACGGCTGCAGAAAAAAATGGCAATATCTTATGCGTGTGTTACTCGATCAAGCGATACCCGTTAGCAGTGCACATCTGAGTCACGTTCATGTTGGGCACATTCGCACAGGTCGTCTGGTCGAATTGTATGATGACCAGGAAATAAGTCAAGATGACCGACGCCAGCTAAAACGGAATGCAGGTGCGTGCTGGAGATGGGACGATGCTCTGCTGATAGGTTATTGTACTTACAGTAAGCAGGAGCTGGGCATTCAACTTGGCCAATGAGGCGACTGTCAGGCACGCATCTTCGGAGTTCACTGATTGCATGAACAGAGCTAGGGCTTGTCGGCTGTTCTGAAATCGCACTGGTCGTTAGTCATATAACGAGTCTGGGTCCGTACTACATTAGAGCTTTTGCACCTCCAAAACTCTAGGCTATCTGACCAAGTCGTCCGACCCAGCCCATGGCTGAAACATCACCCTGGCGGTAGGAGATTGCCCCGCCCATCCAGATTACCGGCGGGGTCTGAACTTCGAGGATAGCGCAGTGCTGGAATGTCAATAAAACACACGACCCACAAGAGCGGTTGGTTCGATAGATTGCAGCAAGTTTTACCCCGTCTGTATAAGTCGAAGTCAACGTTCACTGCTTACCTCGCCAATAGTGCGTTCGTAGATGTTGCAGTGTCTCTCGTACTTTAAAAACCAAGCACGCAGCAGTGCCTTCGGCCTGTAGACCTAAAACATGATGGGCTCCTGTTCAGAGCACGACAATCCAATAAGTAAGGATGGTACCAAGTCATCATACCATGTGCTTCTCGGTATGCATCCTTCCCACATGAAACTCGCAACCCACATGCATCATTTTTTTCGTAATCTTTTCATGGCAACAGGATTCTTGCGCAGGACAGACATCGAAGATTTCTGGCATGGATATGGCAGTATCCATGATTTCTGATCCCTGGGTACTTACTTGGTTATCGAGGAGAATGGCTGGAATGACCGTGAACGAGAATGTGAATAGAATGGCGGCCAAGGTGAAGATGACGAATATGGTCTTGTCCCACTCTTGCTCCCCCTGGGTGAACATAAACAGGATCAGACACGAGCCGATGGTGACCAGCGACAGCTGACAGAAGGTGGATATCCTGAAGGCGGAGTCCAAGTTGTGCACCATGGTCACTATGCGGCAGTACTCGGCGTGGTATGTGTCCAGTAATCGTTCGGTCAACGTGATGGCTTTTTCCTCAGCCAGCGAGTCGGCGAAGGTGCGGAAATGCAGGCGAGTGATCTCGCACAGAGTGCTGAAGAAGATGCAGTGATAGCTGACGTGGAGAGTGGCCATTGCTGCAACAATGCCCACACTGAGCCACGACAACCAAACGGGCATCGAACTCCAGTAGGCTATGCGTTCTATGTACACGGGGGCGTGTACAACGTTCGTGGCTGCTAAGACTGTAACCAGCACCTGGGATAGCAGGAGACCCGAGAAAGTTGCCATGACGTACATAGTTCCCTTTTTCCACCGCATTAGAGTCTCGGCTGTCAGTGGTGCTATGATGGCCTCCTCCCGACACCGATCTGTGAATCCACTTTCGTCCAGCAATATCTTGGTTGAGATGTTGATCGTGACATAACACGCGAAACCACCCAGCATGAAAGCGGCCCAGATGACTGGGTACGCTGTGTACACGTCCAAGGTCAGAGTCAGGGTCCCATTGACGGGGATGGGCAGGGACAAAAAGGCGAGCAAAGCAGTGCCGAAACAGTAAATTATGAATATAATCACGAAGAGTAGTTTGCGTATGATCGGTGCCGCCACAGAGTCACTCGGGTCTCGATGGTGTAGCAATCTGGCGCCGACATAATGCCCGATTGTGAAGACCATGGAAAAGGTTTCGTCGACGATTCCTCTGTAGTGCATCTCGAGGGTGCCAGCAATGGCACAAGAACCAGTGACAGGGTCAGTGCTCTTTCACAAATATTAGCCCCGTCTGTGGGTCACGTTGTTCAGTGGAGAGAACTGTTGTCTGATGAAGGCGACGCATCTACCTTATCACTACTTGCAGCTGGAAGCAGAGTGAAATGGCGATCGATTCGAGATTTAGTGAAAAAGCAGCTTTTCAGTCAACCTTCTTTATCCTTCTACGACCCGCCTGGTACACCTCTCGCGTCAGTGTCTTCACTGTGTTCAAGCGTGAGTAGGGGGGGCGACATTGGGACAACACGAGGGAGCCTGCTGTTATACAGCAGAGTGAACAGGGCAGCAGGACGGGCCTAGAGGACACTGTTTGCAAAGACTAAGGCCCATCAGGTTTGTCACTAATGTGTCGCCCAGAAACATTAATTAATTTTCATAAAAGCGTCGTCATCAGACCAAATAAACGAGTCAGTCGGGCGGAAACGCCTAAAAATTGAGATTCAATTACAGTATGCTGGTTTGGCGGGGTCAATTGTGACAAAAGCAATCGCTCATGCTGCTATGCCTCGATGAACCACAATTTTTCAAGAGGAAATGGCAGCATCGGCATTTTGCATAATGAAAACAAGACCGTAAAAACTTGTTTCCCACATTCTGCTGTACAGTAGAGTGCGGGGCAATCGACCTCCAAACTAATCTCAAAGAAATGAGAGGAAGCCCCTGAAATAGGCGAGAGTATGCTAGAAAAGGCATACTGTAGCTGTTGCGGGTCCTCAGAACGTATTCAACCATCCCGTCCAATTATCTAATTTTTTGTTTGCTATTGATCGTGAGTGCCCTTATGTTCCTGTTTACCACACGACCAAACGTGGGTATGCGCACTCGAGGGTGAAGGGACATATTAGTCGAAATGATTTACCTGGCCTGGTAAGTGCGTGTAGTACCTTCCCCTACTGTGGGTCGGGCCACCTACACGCGTACTAAGGTTCGAATCTACCCTGCGCGGTCCCTACTGAAACGGACGCTAATAGAGACAGTACTTTATTAGGCCGACAGGCGGACACCTCTACGCTGGTACTGTGATGGGTGTACTGTTGTGAAATGCATCATTCCATGTCAATGAGTGCCATAGCTTATGCCTTTGAGTGCTCTTTTCTATGTTAGGAAGACACCCCCCATCTTTATTGGATGTATGCCAGTGACATGGCCAAGTATCTTGCTTGCCGCCCCGTGGCCGCACCCTAGTCTGCCTGTCTAGCCTGTTTCCTGTTTCCTGTCAGCTCGGCGTCGTGCCGTCTCATGAGTGACTCGGTCAGTTATTGCTGTGTGTGTGCTCGTGTGTGGTTGTTTCGTGCGTGATCCCGCTAGGTGGCTAGTAAAGGACTGCTCTCTAGCGTGGGTTGCTTCGTATTTCGCAATAGCTCTGGGGAAGCCACAGCCAGCTTCCTACAATGGTTCCCATGCCGGATCGAAAACGGAGGTCCGTGTGAGAGTATTGATCACGTATTTTCGAATGAGTAGTTATTGAATTTTCGTCAAGTCAGTTTTTGAATTTTTCGTCAAAGTTTCGTGTCGAATTATCGTACCTTGGTGACAGGCATGGCCGACCAAGGAGGCAATTTAGTCAACCCGGATTTGGAAAATCAGCCCGCCGATGATCATTCCGGCGATCAGAATGAACAGCCCGATCAGAACGATCAGAACGGACAAGTCGATGGCGGTGGTCAAGTCGAGGCCCCGCCCCAGCAGCAAGCAGTCGCCGACGGTGCTCTCCCAGAGCAGGTGAGACGCCAGTTGGCCGAATTGGAAGCACAACGTCGAGAATTGGAATTGCGTGCTAAAGAATTGGAAATTGAAGATCGATTATTGATAGCCGAACGTCAACGGCACAAAGAGGAGGAGGAACGCCGACGGAGAGAAGATCAACGTCGAGCCGAAGAGGACGAAAGACGACGAAGGGAGGACCGACGTCGGGAACAGGAAGAAGAACGATTGCGTCGAGAACAGCAGCAATTGTTGGACGAACGTGCCAGGCAGCGAGAGGAAGATCGATTGTATCGCGAACGGGTCCAGCAACTCGACAAAGCAGTCGGCGATTTGGTCAATCGGCAGAAAGAAGTATTGGACAGGGTAAGCCAACCACCAGTGTTGCCCTCTAATCAGAATGAGAGTGGGTCTGGCAGTACCAGTTCGCAGCAGCGGGATAGTGGGTCAGCGGCAGGCTCTGGTCCCACCAGTACCAGTGGTAATCGGACTGCGCCCATCAGTGATCGAAATTTGCTCATCGATTTTGGCCCACCCCAAGATTGCACGCCCACGAGCATAGATCGTTGGTTCACGTGGCAAGAAATATTGTCGAATAATGATTTCGAATTTTGGCAAAGTTTTCTGACGGCTTTGGCGCCCCGCGCTCAGCGAGAAGTGGACGAGGCGCGAGATCTGCCTACAGTACGCCATGCAGCACGAGTGGCTGCGACCGCCATCGCTCAGTTGGAAATTTCAGCAGCGTTCGGCCCATCGACGGGTTTCATGCGATTTTGGCTCCAGGAAAATCGACAGCCGCGAGAAGGACAGCCTGATTTGGTGAAATGGTATGTCCCATTGCCACTCGCGATACAGTATCTGAATCCAGCAACGAGACGCCCATTGGTCAAAGATCCAGTCACGGGTAAGTACATTACGAGTTCTCAAGCGGCCCGCCATGTTGCCTTCCAGGACCAGCCCAGTGACCAAGAGCAGGAGGATTCTGTCCAATGGTTGGAAGATTACAATGCCGCGTACGATCAGCTTATGCGAGAAAAGAATGCGGCGGCCAATCAGGTTGAGGCCCCGCCTCCTGTGGCTCAACCCCCCGCTCCGATTGGTCGAACAGAAAGTGCGTCACCAATGGACGTCCAGTTAGTGTCAGTCGTCAAGATGATGCAAGATTCGCTACAGAATACGGTACAAGCCATGCAAGCGTCGACCCAGCAAGCGTTGCAGAATACGGTTCAAGCAGTCCAAGCATCGGCGCAAGCCCAGCAAGCGTCGATTCATCAGTCATTGGTCGATTTGGTAGCTGCAATTAGTCCATCAAGCAAGAAGAAAGGGAAGAAGAAACGTCCTCTGGTCCCACCAGGTCGAGCTGCAGTGTCAGATACGACGGATCATTCGGACGATGAATCAGTGGTCAGTGTGGCATCCAGTGTTCAACGCCGGCGAGAGAAGCACAATGCCGATGCCCCGCCCCCTGGCCAGTTAAGGAAGACAGAATCGCAAATGCAATTGGCCCGATCGCGATTGCAAATGCTGCTGGACAAGGGTAAGTCGATTGATATTGGGATAATAAAGTATTCTGGCTCCGCCGGTAGCCCCCCCTTGGATGAGTGGTTGCGCGAGTATGTCATGAAGATGGGCGTGTGGGGATGTTCATCGGAAGAAGATTTATTGCGGTTGTTGCCCATCAACGTCACTGGTCAAGCAGCACAGTGGTTATGTCAGTACCAGGCGGCGCATCAGCAAGCCACCTGGGCTCAATTGACGAAAGACATGGCCGATCAGTTCCAGTTACGAGACGAATCATTTATGATCACCCAGTTTCAAGAATTAAAGCCATTGCCCCAAGAATCGTACCTCGAGTTTGGTAATCGATTGGAGCATGCAGCCAAACGCGCCTATCCAGCCTCCACGACTGAACAGCTACGTTGGCAATTGATTGACGCCTTTCGCCGGCATCTGCCACCCGATTTGACGAGAATTATTCAGGAACATCACATTGACGGTGTCAGGTCAGCATCGTTCGAAGAAATCAAGCTTCGTGCCGCCAAGTGGCAACTGAGAAATCCGACTGTACCAAAGAATACCGCAGCGCAGCCCGCAGCCGTGGCAGCTGCAGTCGAAGTATCAAGCAACGAATTTGAGGAAGAAACCCATGCCTTCGCCGCTAGTGCACCCCCGAACAATCCGAAGTATTTTGGTGCAGGTGCTGGAGTCCCTGTGTCTGTGCCCCCAGCTCAGCGCCAACAGCAGCGATCGCAAACGACTCGCTATCAGCCAAATGCCCAATTGCAACAACAGTCATCGTATCCAACGAACGAGCAACGTCGACATTTAGACCAAGTCGCCTCACAGGCGTCGTCGCCTAATGCGTCAGCATCGAATGGAGCGCAAGTCAATGCTCGTCAGTCTCGTCAAACGCCTACTGGATTGGGAAGCCGTCCTTATCGATCGCCAGAAACTGGTCATACGTATGATACGTTAACGAAATCAGGAATTCCGCGAGATGTGGCCAATATGCAATGTCGAGAATGCGGTCAATATGGTCATATCGGCGCTCATTGTACAACTCGTCCGCCGTGCGAAGTATGTCATCGAAGCCCAGGGCACGGTCCATTCCGCTGCCCGAATTTGTATGTCACCGATTTGGCCGATGCTCAGAATCAGCAACGAACAGGAAGGTCGCAACAGCGACAATCGAATCAAGGTATGTCCCAAGGGCAGTCGAACAGACCAGCTGCTGCCCCGCAGCAAGCCCCTAGGCAAGCTGCACAGAATGGTCAAGCCCAAGTGAATCGCGTGGTGGTGCAGTCTCGCCAGTTGCCACCCCAATTGTCCCCAGTAATGATCAAACGAGTGGAACCAGTAGTCGAGCCCATGGCTGCAGGACCAGACGCCATGTTTGTGGTCCCACCGCACGAAATTCCATCGGATGCAGTCAAGCCATCATGGGTGTTCGCCGAAGATGAACAGCATCGTCGAATTGCGTTTCGTCAGCTCAATGCAGTTCGAGCGGAAGTATTGGATCAGCCAGTTATGCAGCCACTGCAACGCCGCGAATCGCCAGAAATTATTATCGGTATCGATGGACGTCGTGTTCAAGCAATTATCGATTCCGGCGCCCAAGCATCGATCATGTCAGACAAGTTATATGCCGAAATCCACCCAGATTGGGATGGATCAGTGGAAGAATGCCCGTTATCATTTCGATCAATCGATAATGACAAGCCAAGAATTTTGGGTACTAGGTATGTGTATCTAACGTTTGGGGATAAGACGATTTTGCACGAAGTGGCGATATTGCATGACCCCCAGGGTCTGATAACCATGCTTATCGGTCAGGACATCAACGTTAGGTACAAGCATACATTGTCGGAAAGCAAACGATCAGTGGCCTATTGCGCTGGTCAGTTGAAGGGTGTCGAGGTGCCCTATGCCAATAGTTCGCCAGAAGCGTCAGTGGGATGTGTCAAAGTGGCTGTCCCACAGCTCGAAATCCCGCCTCGTTCTCAAGTTCAAGTCGATGTGGCGCTCAGCATGCTCAATGTGCGAAATCCATCCGCATTGTATTTCGATCAAAGTCCGCACACGCGAGTTGGTCTCGATGTAATTGTGCCAAGAGGCCTGTGGACGAGTGATTTGGGATCGACATTCCAGGTACCAGTTTATAATTTGTCTGTAGAACCAAAAGTACTTTCAGGAGTCCTCATGGATGCGTATTTGCCCGATCCGTTCGTGTACCATGCTGAGCAAGATGTGTCAGTCACGATGGTCGAATCCCCAGTGCAAGTGCAAAAGCCAGACCAAAGCTCCCATGTCAATATTCGTCATACGCCTGCCGAACCGACTTTGCCCCCCAGGCAGGTTGGGCAGTCAGAATCGGTCAAGTCGGAGTCAGCCTCAAGTATTCCTCGAATTGGAACAGTAGAGCATATGAAAGGAGTGCTCGAGCGAGTGGTCATCAACGATCAGTGCCCCAAGGAACACCAAAAAATGTTGAAGCAAGTTATTCGAGACAATGTCGATATTTTCGCCCATCACGATTCTCATTTAACGAAGACTCATTTTGTGCAACATCGAATCGACACTGGAAGTCATCCACCCGTCAAGCAACCGGCTCGACGTGTGGCCCCGCCACTAGTGCCCAAGGTGCGAGAGTGGCTAACGACGTATTTGGATGCAGGTATTATTGAGCCATCGTATTCTGCGTATGCGTCTCCAGTGGTTATGGTCAAGAAGAAGGATGGTGGTATCCGATTTTGTATCGATTTTCGAGAAGTCAACAAGCAAACGAAACCAGATGTGTATCCATTGCCTCAGATTCCCGATGTGCTCAGTACGCTCAAAGGGTCAATGGTATTTTCGACGTTGGATGCAGCCAGTGGGTACCATCAGATCCCGTTGGATCCAGAAACGGCGGATCGCACTGCGTTCTGCACCCAGTTTGGTTTCTATCAGTTTACAGTCATGCCCTATGGAGTCATCAATGGACCAGCGTGTTTTCAACGGCTTATGGAAATGGTTTTGAACGGGCTCACGTGGAGCATTTGTATGGCGTACATCGACGATGTTATTGTGTTCAGCCCGAATATGGAAGAACATTGCCAGCATTTGCAGCAAATTTTCGATCGTTTTCGCCACGCGAACCTGAAGTTGCAAGCCAAGAAATGCTCGTTTGGATTGTCCGAGGTCCAGTATTTTGGCCATGTGTCAGCAGCGAAGGTATTCGACCATTGCCTTCCAAGATCGAAGTGATCAAGAGGTGGCCAGTGCCACAAACGGCCAAGCAATTGTATTCGTTCCTTGGTCTAGCTGGTTATTATCGCATGTTTATTCCAGCCTATGCCCGAATTGCTAGACCATTGTATGATTTGATGATGGATGGACGACCACCAGCAGAACGGTCCTATTGGGGGACAGAACATCAGCACGCGTTCGATCATTTGAAAGTTCGATTGACGTCACCCCCGGTGCTCCGTTACCCCGATTTTGATTTGCCGTTTGCAGTTACGACTGATGCCAGTGGATTGGCATTTGGTGCTGTGTTGGAGCAGTACGATCCAGCCGAGCCAGACAAGAGGTGGCCAGTTGAATTTGCGTCCAGGAAGATGAAGCCGTCCGAATTGAATTACAGCGTGCCAGCCCAAGAGGCTGCTGCGATTGTTTGGGCAGTCACTCGTTGGCATCATTATCTCGCCTTGGTGCCATTTGTCGTGTACACTGATCATGCCCAGTTGGTCAAGTGGTTCACGCGAAAGATCCAGGAAGGCCCGTTGGGTCAATTGACGCTCAAATTGCAGTCGTACAATTTTACAGTTCAATATCGCCCAGGACGACTGAATGCGAATGCGGATATTCTCAGTCGTATTCCGCATATGGATTTGCTCAATGACGTGTGGGAAATGGCCGGATTAGCGGAATTGGAGGACAGCCTCGAAAGTGGTGAGTTTTATGTTGGGGATGAGGGCGAGGTTGTTGATAAGGCCCCGCCTGATAATGAATTGCATCGTCCAGTGGGTCTGGCTCAAATGGCTACCGACCCTGTCCTGCCAAAACGAATTTCTATTTTGCGACGATCGTTGGTTGAACCTGTAAGTTACAGTCCGAAAGTTTCGTTCAAGCCAATGGTACATTGCCAAGAAGTTGAAGTGGATGACGGAATGCCAATGTCGGACGCGTTGTTGGAGATCAACAAGAAGTGGCCAAAGAGGCGTAGAGAATTGCATATTACCAGATTGCGTCAAGTGGGTCATTTATTGGGAATGACCTTTGGATCCGTTTTGTCCAAAAGGTACAAAGTCGATAATGGATATCCGTATCAAGTGCGTTTGCGGGTGCGATCGCCCGCTCGTTATCTGTTCTATCGCGACAGATTTCCGGTCACGCCGGATGGTGTAGTCGATATTGAGCATTTGACGGAAGAAGAGCGAGTCGCCTTGAAAACAGCATTGCCGCCGATAATTGAGGAACCCGAATTGGAACAAGTTGGATTGGAAGCCCGTGTGGCGTCGATGGTGGCGCCTGATCGATTGACAACAGCTAAAGTGGTAAGTGAATTGGAACAGTTTCTGGCCACGCCAGTTGCGCCTGCAGTGGTCGCGACTCAAGTCATCGAAGTTCAAGATCAAGTCATTGCCCAGCAACCTGTTCCAGTGCAAGAACCGCAAGTGATCGCGCAAGTGAATAGCAGCGATGCGCCTTTGATTATTTTCGATGATCCTGTCTTAGCCGATAGCGAGTCATCAGATACGGAATCGTCTACAGTGATCACGGATGAAGAATTTGTGGCGAAAGTATTCGAAATTGATACCGATGGTCTGACCCCGTCGGATGCGGATTTGGAAAAGTATCTGTGCTATTGTAAGTTATCCGATCAAGCCATAGCTCCAGTGCGTGCCACAGCCGATGCTGCTGGCTACGATTTGTCCAGTGCTTATTCGTACGTCGTCCCGGCTGGTGAGAAAGCGTTGTGCAAAACGGATTTGGCTATTCAGATGCCGCCTGGTTGTTATGGAAGAATTGCCCCGCGATCTGGCCCCGCCAGCAAGCATATGATCGCGGTTGGTGCTGGAGTCATCGATCCAGACTATCGAGGTAATGTCATGATACTTTTGTTTAACCATGGTTCTGAGCCGTTTAGAGTGCAACGAGGAGATCGAATTGCACAATTGATATTGGAACGAAATTTGACGCCCGAAGTGTGCGAAGTGCAACAAGTCAAGAAATCAGCTCGCGGTAGTTTGGGATTCGGTTCAACGGGGATGTCCAAGCTACAGAAGGTGCCATTGGTGGTCAACGAGCGACCAGACGTGTCCAATGGCAAGATAGCCGCACGATCGGAGGAAGAGCCACAGTGTCACAGTGGCAAGATAGCTTCGCCAAACGAGATCGATCAAGCCGATTTGCAATGTTGTATGATCTTGCGAGGGCGTGTCGAACCGCCCACCCAGCCAGCAACGACGAAAGAAGATTGGATAGCGGCTGGTCATCAGTATCGGTCATTCGCATTGTCGACACGCGAAGATGCAATAGTCGCTACGATGCCGAAATCGTTTATTGCCTCTTTGTGTGCTCCCAGCGCAGAATCGGAATCGGATTATGAATATGGTTCGTATACGCCATCGGCTGACGATATGCCACCGTCAGCAGAAGTCATGTTGCCTAGTCGAGAACAATTGCGGAAGGAACAGCGATCAGAACCCGCATTGCGAGATATTATCGATGGATTGAACGGAATTTTGCCAGAATCGCCAGAAGCTCGTCAAACGGTGTTGCAGCAAGTTCAGCAGCACAAGTTGGCCGACGATGGTGTATTGCTTCGACGACGCCAATTTCGGAAGCCCAAGCGCACAGTTTATGTCATCGTCGTGCCTCGTCGATATCGGAAATTGATTTTCTTAGCTCATCACAATGCTCCAGATCGAACGACTGATCATCCAGCTTCAGGTCGTATGCTCACAGCATTGCGCCCATTGTATCATTGGGATACAATGACGTCCGATTTGGTTCGTTGGTGTGCCGCCTGTCTCACGTGCAAGTTGAGAAAGCCAGATTGTGTCAATCGAAGACCGCCTTTGACACCTATTCCAGTGCCGTCACAGCCATTCGTATTTTGGGCTGTAGATTCGATGGGTCCTTTCAAGGTGACCAAGAAAGGTAATCGATATTTGGTCAATTTTATTGATTTGTTTACGAAGTACCCAGTGCTAGTGCCAGTGGAGGACTTGCGTGCGCGCACTGTAGCCAAAGCATTTATCGAGCATTTGTATTTGGTTCATCCGCAAGTGCAGCGCCTATTGTCAGACAATGGCCCAGAATATCGGAATCGATTTATGCATCACGTCTGTACTCGATTGAAGATCCAGAAGAATTTTGCTACCCCGTGGCATCCGCAAGGGAATGGCCAAGTGGAGCGATTGAATCAAAGCGTTGGAAACAGTATCGCCTTCAGTATGCAAGATGGTGAGGACGAATGGGATCAAATGGTACCATATGCCGCCTGTGCTTTGCGAATGGGTCATTCCACGTCGATTGGTATGTCTCCGTATGAAGCGGCGTATGGGGTCCCACCCCGAAAGGAAATCGATGAATTATTGGGAGCGCCAGTGGATCCAGAAGATCAGTCCAAAGGTGCCAAGGAAGCCGAACAGTTATTAGCCGAAAGAAAGCTTCGTTTCAATCAATTGCGGCAGTGTTTGAAGGAAAGATCAGACAAAGCGAAAGCGAAGCAGAAAATGGAATTCGATCGATCACGAGCTGGTAAGTTCAAGTTTGTGGTTGGTGATTATGTGGTCAAGCGGAATCATTCCAAGACGCGCACCAAGTGGGACCCTCGGTTTTTGGGCCCTTTCCGCATTGTCCGAATTCAAGATAAAGCGCCAGTAGCCTATGTGGTGCCGTGCATCGACCCGGACGCGGTGCCCACGCCTGTCAATTTTGTCGAATTAGCCATTTTTCATCCTGAATTGACGGATGGAACGGAGAACGAGAATGAACAGTGGGATTCGTTGGATATCAAAGTGGACTCGTCTACAGATCAGTCGGAACAGCCAGAAGAGGCGGAGGATCATGCTCAGGCCCCGCCTGAAGTGCCTGTGAGTGTGTCGC
>JASANH010001141.1:0-192876 GCA_030248295.1 Mesodorylaimus sp. YZB2_4 | reverse complement strand
TTCAGCAGTTGAACCCCCTTAGCAAAAGAACGCTGGTAGGACATTTTAGGTCCAGGATTTTGTGTCGAGGTAAAAATGTTTAGAGCATTTTGTTGAGGATATTATTTACAGGACATTTTATCTTAGGACATTTTGCCCCAGGACATTTTGCTCCAGGATATTTTGTTCAGGACATTTTGTCATGGACATTTTGTGCAGGATATTTTGTCGTGACACCACAGCGAGGTATGCAGAACTCCTAGACGGGGTATAGAAGTTGTGCGCATATTTAACGAGGAAAATGTCCTGTTCGCCTTCATTTTTCCTTGTCGTGAGCAAAATACTGAGAGCGGAATAACGTAGAATAAAGCACGTCATCAGATCATAACTATCAGGGATCAGAAAGAAGAGCAAAAATTGAGCACTCAGATCAGAAATCGAAGTTGCGAGCTAATCCTCTGAGATAATCGATAAGCCCTCCATTTTCACCCGCGTTCAGCCATTCGTGATTGTAACGGCCAATTATGCGAGAAATTCTTTCTGCGCAGTCACGATATCGCCTCCTGGAGGGAACAGGAGGCTGACCAGCGATGTACTGCTCGATTTCGAGCTCGTTGACGCTTTGATCTTTCTTGAGCAAATCGATGAACTTCCAGAACGACGGATGTTCGGCACGGCAAGTTGAAGAAAGCCTCGATTCCATGCCTCGCACCAATTGTTGGTTTTCCCCCAGCCATAGTTCACCACAGTTTAACTTAATGTACACAATCTGTTAACTGAGCTTAAACTTACCTTGCAATATGGCGTTGTAACAATTCGAAAGTTCGATTGCAAACGGTGGGTTTCGACGACCACTGCCTCGTCGACGGCCAATCCATGTGTCCTCGAAATAATCCACCAGCTGATCCAATTCTCCTGGTAAGGACTTAGCCAAAATTTCGAAAGCTGGAATGACGTCCTGAGGTGGAACGAATGCCAGTGTCGACAGCATTTTCGCTTGCAACGCAAACACTGCGTCATTTTCGTAGCGGCGGGCATGTCCGAGTTCTTGCAATTTTCTCCAGACGCATTGGCTATGATGAAAGAAAACCCACGCTGCTGCGTTTGTGGGAACACGTCACGGAATGCATTGATTGCGGCTAATTCGAAATCGGTCATGATCGACGTAGGCGCTAGATATGGACGAAGTCTCTTCAATTCACGGAAAAGCCTTAAATATGTTTCTCCTTGCTTATTTGGCAATAGCGCATAAACCGCTGGCATGATGCTTCCGTTGCTAATCGAAGGTAAAAAAAGTTTAGAAAAGTTGGGATCAAAATATTCTCTGGATACATACTTCAAGCCATGTACCGTATACAGCTGGTGGAACAGTGGAGGCGCCGTTTTGAACGTACCATCGCAAAACCAGTGTTGGCGAGGATCTCCAGATTTTTGACCGTCCCGAAGACGATAATTCGATCCTGAGCTGGTCCGCTGTCGAATAGCAAAAATGGTTCCCCTGCCAGCGTTGTCGCCTATTGCGCAGGAATCTCCAAATCAAGTAGCGATGAAGGTAACGGAGTTGGAGCGTTTTCTCGCTGGCGCACACGTTGTGCTGTTCTCTTCATGCTGCTCATGGACGGCATTTGAGCAGCAATGGCTTGCCTTAGACCCAAGGAAAATGAGTTTATGTAGATCATCGCTGTGGATCTGGGTCACCACAATAAGCCTTCCTCTTTTGGTGACAGCAGCGTGAAAATTATGTCAGGAATGTGGTGTCGGATTGCAGTAGTCGAAAGCGATGCCGCTCCAGTTCGAGACGCCTCAATTTTTTTTTTTTTTTTAACCTCCTAACTCCTCTCTCACACCAGAAGAGACTTCCAAGGTTAGCCACTGCTAAAATCGCTTCTTCTGAGGTCGTTTAGAAGAATGATAGATATCCCTTAAAATGTATTCAAAATGTGTGAAATGTGTGTCATACTGACATAATATAGTTCACTAAAAAAGTATTCTTTGTGGTTTCAGTCAATTTTTTTTCAAAAAGTATTGGTTTTTATGGGTTGGGTTAGAGGCTCACTCGCGAATGGGTTGGGTTTGACTTTTCAAAAATGGGTTTGGGTTGGGTTCTACTTCTAAATTTTTGGGTTGGGTTTGGGTCGAACTTTGAACGGATTGGGAACCAGCTTCCGTCATCTTTGGGCTTGGCTTCATCTACGTGCGGGTGACCACGGTGATGGTGACCGCGAAGAGCAGGATTATCACGACCAAAGCGGCTATCATTCCGATCATTCCCACAGCAACGATCACACCGATCAGCGCCGCATTCACGTCGTCTCCCAATCCAGGCTCAGTGATCTTTGGCATCATATCTTCCCAACCTGTGCTCATTGGTGTAGTTGCGGTCGTCGGACAAGGATCGCATTCAATGTGGTCCAAACAGTTCTCCATCCCAGGATGTGGTGGGCTGGCGGGGCTCCTCTCGATTCGACCGCAGACGTTCGTGCAGTTGGCTTCTTGGTTCCAAGGCCAGCGTTGATCGCACTCCTTCTCACAGTCCTCGTCAGTGCACAACACGATGTCACTGGGGACCACCCTCTGGCACTTAGCATTGCCGTCGTCGAAGTAGTCTGGCTGGCTCGATTTCGGGCGCAGGCCGGGCTTGCACATCTTCCCTCCTCTGTTCTCGAATTGGCAGATCGTGCACAGGTCTCGCGTGATCAGGTCTTTGAACTTCCACGCTTCTTCGACAGTGCTGTTGTACAGAAGCTTCTGCTTTTGAGGCTACCGTTTCGTCCAAGAAAACAAAAACCAGCTTTGCTCGTTCCTTGTTGCTGAAATCGAACGCGTTCTCTCGAACGTATTGCAGTCCAAGGTCGTGATGGTCGGAAGCACCAGTGTAACACGATGATAGTCTGCGTCGAAATGGCAACAGTTCATTGTCAGGTTTATGAAGTGTTATGAGTAATTTTGTTTGGCATTTGGGGCACGCTATTTTATAATCGGTGGCAAAGTAGGTTCCATGACGCAGGTCTAGCAACCTTCGTTTAGCATTTCATTCACTAGGATTTTGCATTGCATATTACGTTCGTATCGTCTGGTTATGAAATGCTTTTAATGACTGCCTGGGCTAGAAAATGACATGCGCTCTCCTTTGCCTCCATGACCCCTCTGTAACATTTCTTGCAGCATATGAGATTGTGTACACCCGATATGCTACGCCAAGTGACATATGCCACTATGGCTACAGAAGAAGAAGAAGAGCAGTATCTACAGTGTTGTGAAATAACGATTAAACCAATTACATCTTCTCCGAGACGGCAACACCGCTAGGAGAATCAATTGCCGGAATCATCATGCAAAAATGGACAATGCGTTTCGGAAGTCAAAATAAACAACTGTGATCAACAGCAGCATCATTATAAATGCGCAGCTTGTTAAAAAAATTGAATTTGTCCATTCTTCAACAATCGATTTCCGTTGGTTATAAAAGTTCTTAGCGGCCTGCTGAAGTTTATATGTCCTCTAACGGCAAACTTTACAATTATTATAAGCTCGATTAAAGTATGCGAGACATGCTCACCATACTTTAGAAATGTTTAGTGTTTTAGTTCTGGTTCTCATGTTGCTATTTTAATTCATAATCGCCCATCTGCTGTAGATCTCCTGGTTCAGAAATCGACGCTGGTGTTTCCGCGGCTATCAGTGTAAACCATATCAGGCGAATCTCGAACAATAGTCTAGCCATGATTTCTCCCGCGTGAGTCACCCTTTTTCGAATTGAGCTGGAAAGCTGAAAGGCGCCAAATTCAAATTCAGCGGTGGGAAAATGTTGCAATGTTTCAAGGCTGGAGCAGAGTCTAGGCTCCAAACTTTTGGTGAGCTTTTCTCTGTCCTTTTTAAATTTTCCATTAAACAGGAAGACAGGTGCGCGTTTTTTTAATTGATTTTGCAGTCATTTTTTCAACGCAGAAAACTTAAATTTCACATATACAGTAACTTTGGACTTTGGAACAGTTCACTTTTGAACTGTAAAACATGATAAAATAGGAAGATACCCGAGTGTTCTTCTTTCTGTTTTGTGGGGGGAAGGGGGTCTCACAGAGTAAAAAACGTTTATGGGCTGACTTTGCGCTCTCACAAACTTTAGCTCACTCCTCGACGCTAGCTAATTGTTCTTGGGAGCCACCATTCGAATTTGTCTATTTCATTCGGCAGACCTGTGGTGCAGTCAAGCGCTAGCCGGGGACTTCAATTAGAAGACTCTCAAGCTGCCTTTACACTTAATCTGTGTACTTTCGATTTACAGTAGGGACTCACTCTGTTTGGGGTAGGGGGGGGAAATACCAAAAAGGTACTATGCGTGAATAATAACCGAGCTATCCGATCCTATCTTGTGGAAGCCTAGCGAGTAGATCAAAATCAAAACTCAAAATCCTCAGAATTTCACCAATCCCAAAAAACTATAATTTGTCACCGCACTACCCATCTAACGATAAATAATAATGTTAAAACATAAATAAAGTTATAAGCAGACACCACCCACAACCACGCCTGCGCCAGTCGACCCTTACCCATCAATCAGCACCCCTACTTATCACACTGCCCGCAAGAGCGAGGACATTGGGTGCGGGTCGGTTCTTGATTGCATCTACCATCGAGAGCTTGAATGCCACAGCTGGCTGTTGTGTCTTTGCAAGTCGAGCAGTACATGCGTTTCAATTGCAGGATGTCGTTGTTGGTCATCGCGTAGCTGCCCATCTTGATGTCACTGCCGTTTACGACTTTCATGGTTACAGGAGGACTAACTATAGCAAAGGCTCCGTTGTAGTAGTGCATGATGGATTTGTAGTCGTAAGGAACGCCATAAGTTGTGCTATCATTGTCCATATGATAGGCGTATGTATATCGAGAATCGATATTTTTCCACAGGATCTCTACATACTTGTTGCGATCAATGCGGTTTTGCTCGTGGTTGCCACCCAAAGAGTGAATAACTTCGTGGATGATGATCCCCTTCAAGTTTTCGTCCGTACATTGTGCGCCTTCAATCGCTATATCGATTTTGTTGATGAAACATTTTTGAAGGTCATTATTTCTATGCAATTGCGCCCAATGTACGAAAATCCCCTGCAGATACCAGACTGTAGTCTGAATTGAATTTGTGGGCCTTCAGTAAGAGGTTCTTCGTCTTTTTGAAAAGTGATGCAGGGCACAGATTCCGTGATTGCCTTCACCGCGTCGTCGAACATGGCTATTTTTTCTTCATTAAACTCAGTGGAGTTGACCCAATAGCGGATTGGCATTGTCCAAAATTCTGCAGTTTTGTTTTCAAAAAAAATCGAGGCTGAACGTTTGGCCCTGCCCTTTATTTGGTCGATCCTATCTTGGGCTTGCTTTGTCGTTAAAATTATGTCGCCTTCAAACAGACCGTCGTCAGCGGGCGGAATGTCAGATAGTCCCATCTCGGCGTGAATAAGGGTTTTCAGTTCTTGGATCTTTTGCAGACGTTCTTCAACTTTCTGTCCTGCTTCCTCCTCAGACAAGCCTTCTTCAAATTCAAGCTCTTCGACTAGGAAATCCCTGACAAGTTTCCTCTCCTTTCTGTCTTCTTCATGACTCGCTACGCACCCTTCCGGTTCGTTCTTGCAGTTTTCCTAAAATATACGAAATGTACATAGGTGCACTTTGCTTGTTTGCTGTGTATGGATTTCTTACCCCACCAGGGCAGGACCAGTGTATGAGATTATTTTTCTACGCAACGACTTCCCTGTTGCTTTCGAAAAAGACCATTTTTATGAAGGTCAGGGTGCCAAAAATGGACTTTGTGTTTGCGAGGGTGGGGTCAGAGATAACTGCACGGAATATCACCTGCATGTGGTGGAGCCAAACAACCGCCTTTTGGGGCGGATTCTTCACAAATTTTTGGAAAACTTTTTGTGGGTTAAGCCCCACAGGACTTCCAACCCGTTTTGCCTATAGCCAGGCGGAAATCACGTCATGATAAGCAAGGTGACCAGCTCTCACGGCAGCTTCCCTATGTGCGTCTCCAATGGGAACACCTACTCACGAGGGCATCCAGTGCCAGCACCAGGGACACGGCATGATACTAGGCGAGAAGGGAGGGTCCTTCCCGACTGGTGTAACATGTGCATGGAGACGGCAGTGTGCCCATCGATTGGCACAAGTGGAACGTAGTCAACCTCTCGGGTTGATGTTTTACCAGTCTAGACTACTAGAGGTCGGAGACTGCTGGTCTGGGTCTTAGGGGGTTGCGTAGGTTCCTTGCGGCACCACCTACGCGCCCTGAGGAATCGTCTGACGGGAGTCAGGCGCCTAGACTCAGGAGGCGATACCAGGTAGGACGTAGGTAGTGGGCGCGCGTTACACTGGTGCTCGAGGACCGGCTTCTTGATTCTCTACTCGTTCCGCCACTTGACAGTACCCAATTAGTCCAGAGCCAGGTGTGCCGGTTCCCACTCTGAGAACGGGCTAATGAAATTGCCGTCCTTAGCCGGAACAGAACTGCGGCCTCCCAGTCAGGGCTGCTAGCGTAAGCGATGCGGGACTAACGCCTTAACCAACTTAGCCACCGCGGCTCTGGCTGCTTCCTGGATGGCCCGAGGCAGATCGTGTAATCTATGAATAGACTTTGTCTGGAAAATCATCTCACGCAGTAACATATTGCAGCGCTCTTCATTCATACTCACAAAAGAACTTCTTGCTGAAACAAGCATGAGCACACCAGCAAAACTTGTATGATGTCATCGTCGAGATGGTCCCGGGCATTGATGAAGTTGGCTAGCGCTAATAACACGCAAGTGATTGCAAAAAGACGAGGCATTGCTGATCGAAGATTTTAATTTCACCTCAAATTACAGTACGAAAACAGTAGTCACTGGCAAGACTTTCAAGTGCTTCTAATAAGCTTATAGGTTTAACTTGGCAAATGTCATGTCATGTCATGTCATATTTTATCCATAGCCAAGCACTATACAGCGCACTCGGGGGCTTAGGAACACATATTCACCAATCATTTTGTACTGAGGCGGGAGTCAAACCCTCCCCTGTAATGTACAGTATACAGTACGCTGCTATAAAACCCCCTTGAAAATTTCAGGTTTCAAGCTTGACGCTTCGTAGAAAAATCTGCCAAAAAGTTAAAACATCCTGAGTTGGCTTCCCAAGAGGTAAAGGGCGACTGTTAGACTCGCGGCTCAGTATATCGTTTCGTGTGTAATGTGTTCCTCCATTGTCAAGTGCGCATAGGCATTTGGTGACGTGGCAAAACATGGGCATGAAGGCGTGAGAAATAAGCTAAGGTTGCCCACGACTACTCTCACCTCTAGCGATAAGCCCCGTAGACAGCTCATATGTAGTAACTCGGCGATTACTTACCAAGTTTATGGTTGAGCTTGAGCCTTGAGATGGTGGACAGAGTTCCAGTAGCAAAATAAGAGGCGCTGATCGCCAGGGCAGAACCCTGGTATTTATACTTTTCCCAGTCAGCTAGCCATTAGGATCCGCGATAAAAAGCAATTTATCAAAGAACGTAAATGGACAATAGAGAGAAGCCAAAAATAGAATCACGATAGTCGAGGCAGTAGCCCCAGGCGCATAGCAGGAATTCATTCGTTTTTCATGCTAATGATATCATTTCCAGCCGTTCATGCTCCCGTATCCTCATTATCATCAGTCATTCTCATCGATGAACGATAAGCCGCAACTAACTGTTTTTGTTTTCTAATTCTAGTTCTCCAATGGAACAGCTTTGGTTAATCGCTGCTATCGTTCGACTAGAATACTATTCTCTGAGTATGTACGTAATGTTGAGAATGCACTAGTCCCCCGTTCATGGATGCCATTGAGCATTATGATCGTGAGTCTATGCAGTAGAAGCAACGAATAACCCATTAACATTCTAATTCAAGTTTTCAATGGAACAAGGGTCCTCTGTCCTACTTTTAGGAAAAACTGTAATATGCTGCGCGTCAGGACACTGTTCATTACCGCGGCGAAGCAGGTATATTCCAGTTGTCTCTGACTTTGTATTCGCTCACAGCCCTGTTTTTGCACTCACATCAGGCCGCACATGTTTCTTAGATAAACCAATCTCTATCGGCGGTCTGGCTGTAGGAGCCAGACTTGTTTTTAGACTAATCACGCGATATGTTGTGTTGCTCCAATCATAATGGCTCTTTTTTATGATCGTTTGTGTGACCTTGAATCGTATAGGCGCCTGTGTATCTGGAAACTCGTATGGAGAGTTTGTGATCACTGCCACGCTCCAAATTTCGTCCAGAAACCCGCTTGCGCAGGAATCTACGAGTGATGCGCAGCATTTAACCATTTATGTCCCCCATTTCAGTTTTCAAGTGGAGCAAAACCCTCGATTTATCACTTTTATCGTTCGAGTAGAATCTGACTGCTCTATCAGAAGCCAGGGTGCACTGTTGTAGAGCACATACCTGTCGTCTACAGTGTGCATGCTTATTGAGCATCATCGTCATGAGTCGACCAGCGGAAACGAGCGGACGGCAGCAATTACCATTTTCGCTCAGTAATTTCTGTTTTGCAGGGAGCGGGTCTTTTGTCGTCGTTTGGGAAACTAGATTTCGATCGTTCAACTAGCCTCTTCACTACTGCTAGCAGGCTTTATGGTGCCTTTATTTGACGTTCACTGGTCGCCTATACATGAATCTGGAGTATTCTGCGCACCTGTCCGATATGAATGGTGCAGGTCAGTGCAGAAGAAACCAGATTAGAACTAACTATAGCGGGCACCAAGGGTAAACAGCAGAAATAATCTGATCGATGCAGACATCCCTATGACTCTCCAGTCATGATAGATTCGCTTTTATGACTTCGTGTGACCTGGCACTTTATAGGCGAGTATATGACTAAACGTATATGAGGAGGCGCATGTTCTTGTTCTTGTCTAGTCATAAAACAAACCATAATCTAGTCTGTGAGCATACAAGAACGACAGTTACAGTAAGCCTACTGTTACGATTAACGAGCTATTCCCAAGGGCTTGCTCACTTTGTTTCATGTCCAGCGCTGATAATTGCGCTACTACACAACAGGTAGGTACCTTTTCAGGGGCCCTGCACATCAGATCAAAAAGGGGCCAGACAATCGTAGGATCAAGCCACTAGCAGGCTATCGCTGCCCGCAATCTCGATTGCCGTGGGAGGGTAATGGAGATTCGATCTCCTCGGTAACGTATCCCAGGAAACACGCCGCTGGTACAGCAGGTACTTGTATTTTTACTATTCACATGCGTCTAATGTGAAGCTATTGATTTTGGCTCGGAATTTTGACACTATCAGCAGCATTTTAGGATGCTTATATACACGGTGTCCCAAAAGTCCTCATACAACTTTACTTTTGAATTCGCGCGCTTAATAGGAGAGTAGTGTAAAGTTGATGGTATCAGTGAGCAGTGTAATGCTCTGATGTCAGTCTATCAAGAGTTTGTTGCCCACTGGGGCTGTACTGTTGAAGCAGGCGTGATGGAATCAGATCGTCATATTTTAGAGAAATATTTTGAGCAAAATTTACCAAGTGTGATACCCTCCCCTGCTACGGGTTAGCCTATCTACTCGCGTACTAGGTTCGGATCAACCCTGCGCGGTCCCTACCGAAACGGACGCTATTATAGTAGCGCTTTATTAGGATGACGGGCGGACACCTCTACGCTGGTACTACCAACCAAGTGAAGAGCATTGATATAGGAAGGCAGCTGGGGGTGAGACCCAACCGCATGATTGACGGGATAGATGATTGGCCGACCAAGAGGCCATACAGCGACTTGGTAGAACCAGTCAGGATTAGATCTAGGCTCGTTCTGCTCTTATAAGAGGCCTGAGCAGGAAGGATACACGCGTGCACGAGACACATGTGCCGAAAGGGGAAGGAATCTTCATCATTAAATGCGGGTTGCATAAGCCATAAGATTTGGCAGTGTTGCAAGCCATTTGAAACAAGACGCAATCTTGTCTACTACACAATAAGAATGCTACTCGGTACTGGCTCTATTTAAGGCCGACCTTACTCAGGCCGCCCGCTTTCAGCAAGGACCACACAGATGGTCGAAATCATCATGAGTCGAGTTCAACAAAATCTTAAACGATCAGGGAGAAAAGTGCAGCTGAGCTGCTCACATCGATGTCATCTGCTCATCGAGTATTGCTAAGCAACTTCGCTCGGAGGCTTACAAAACACGCAAGGTTCATGGCTTGACCACCGCTCAGACGGTCGAACAGCTCCATCGATCCAAAGCATTGTTACGGCGGTTCGCCCCAGAAGATGTTGAAAAAATCATTGGTTTTGATGAGATGCCGTTCTTGGCTCAGTGATGAAAGAACGCCAAAAACGATGTAACCTGAGCAGTGTCACTCGAAGATATCGCAGGCAATATTCGAATGGTCCAGCAAATTTAGAACACGAGCAGCATCATGGTATGTGGCGCCATAGCCAAGAAAAGCCAACGTCCACCTGTTTTCACAGATATCAGCGTGGAGATCAACAAGACGAAGAAGAGCCCGAGCAAAGGCATGTATTGCCAGATGCCAATCGAGCTCATAAAGACCAAAATTGGGTGTTCCAGCAAGAGTCAGCTCCCTCACAAATCGCAGAAATAACTCAGGTATGCTGCAGAGCCAATTCTCCAAATTTCATCGCGTATCAAAAATTTCCCACTCATGGCCCTGCTTGAATCCTGAAGACTTCCGCGTATGGGCAGTCTCCGAAAGGATGGTCAACGGGAAACAGCATCGAATTATCGACTCGTTAAAGCGGCATTTGAGGGATAAATGGCAAGAATTATCGATGAATATTGCGCGTGCTGCGACTGATAGTTGTACTGACCGATTGAAGGTAGCTGTGCTCGCAAAGAGTGGCAGTTCGAATATTTGTTGAAATAAGCTATACATATATACAGTGGTAGGAAAAAAAATCACACACTTGAGAATGTGGGGAGTTACTGCACTTTTTGTCCTTTATTCACCCAATGCGTGAAGCATATAGTCTTTAAAGTAGCATTCTCTAGTAGTATTTTTAGTGCTAAACAACATGGGAAAAACGAATTTTTCTTAAAGCTCAAAGATTCGTTTGACCAGTTCGTTTTTCATCAGTTACTCGCAAAATGTCTGGGTCAAATATAATCACACAGTGACACTTTCAACAAAAAAATCACCCGATTCTGATTAATGAGTATTTGATGGGGCCACCTTTCGCCTTAATCATGGCCTGCAATCGTCGTGACATCGAGCGACTAAACTTCTGATCTTTTGGAAGCTTAACCGCGTCCACAGGGTGGTCAAGGCAGCTTTCAACTCGTCCTTCGACTTGAACCGCCGATCGCCCAACTCCTGTTCGAGCTGGTGCCACAGATGTTGAATAGGATTGAGATCCGGGCTTTGGGCTGGCCAATCTAGCAACCGAACGCCGTATTCGTCTAACCATTGATTGGTCAATCTGCCGTATGCTTGGGGTCATTATCTTGTTGCAAGATGAAGTCGCCTGGCAGGCCCAATTGGTCGGCTGATTGAAAGAGATTGTTGTCCAGGATGCGGCAATAGTATTCGGCACTCATTCGGTCATCGATGAATTCCAATCGCCCATTGCCATTGTACGCCGTGCGCCCCCAGACCATCACGTTTGCACCACCGACTTTGACAGTCCCTTGAGTGCAGCTCAGGCTGTAAGCTTCACCTGGTTTCCTCCTCACTTTGGTCGGTCCATCAGATGAAACGAGCTTGAACTTTGATTCGTCTGCCCACGAAACCTTCCTCCAAAATTCTAGCGGCTTGTCCGCGTGATCTCGAGCGAATTGAAGGCGAGCTTCCATGTGGCGAATGGAAAGAAATGGCTTCTTCCGGGCAATGCGGGATCAGAATCTGGCTTCATGAAGGCACCGACAGACAGTTTTTGGTGAGACGAACACGCTATTGGCCCATTTGAGATCCCTCGCTACTTGCACCGCCGATAATCTTCGATTGGCCTTGACTGTATTGATGATCGTCCTATCAATCCTGGGTTGGTCTTTCGCTTTCACCCTCGCCCAGGCAGATCTTCGATGGTATTGGATATTCTGGCCTTCTTGACGATACTGACCATGGTGAATCGGTTAAAACCTGTTTCTTTAGCGATTTGATTATACGACTTGTCATGATCTCGCAGATCGGCCACCAAGGACCGTTGTCCGACAGTAGATGAGGTTTTCAAGCCGCCATTTTGAATAAGAGTAAAACACAACTCTGAATTTTTCGTGGCTGATGGCCCTCTATTTATACGCCTCCAGAAGCCATAAAAATCTAGTCAATCTGGCGAAGGCAATTAAGAAAAAAAGAAAATTCCTTGTCCCGCAGTTTTACTAGGTTTCTTGCTCTTATTAACTAATAATATCACCTGATCGATGAAACCAGCTCAGAAAATCAGCACCGACTAAACAAACATCGGTCTTTCCAACTATGCCATTTTTATCACTGTGCGTTGCTAAAGGAAATTGCGATTCTGCAAAAAAGTCGGCGAAGTTCATTTTTTTGCGCATTGCCAGGTTCAGGGGGTGCTTGAGGGACCAACGAACGAAGCACGCCCCGCCAAAAACGAAGGCTGTCGTACCATTCAAATTGTGACCACGAGAACCAGTCACTGGTTACGATCTTGACGGGGGGGACGTCAAGCGGGTCGAACCGTTCTTGAGGCTGTGGCGGATCATTGGCACGGGGGTCTGGATTAGAGCGGGCATAGGCGGGGCACACCGGGATGACTCCAGTACTGGGTTGGTGACCACCCTGAGCAGAGGGACGGATATCAGGTTGCTTACTCTGCTCTACCTTGTCCACTTTCGCTTGTAGCGCCTGCAGTTGAGCCTCGAGGATAGCCGTCTTCAACCGTTCTTGAGCAAATTTCGATCGTTCCTGAGCAAATTGCGATCGTTCTCCGGCCCATTGCTGCTCCCGTCGTTCGATTGCGCTTCGTATTGACTCGGCATGACGCCTGGCACTGTCTGCCTCCACGACAGCTGCAACGGCACGTTCGTATGATTCGGACACTTCTTGGCGGAGTTGTTTGGCCTGTTCAACCGAGATGAGCTGTCGTCGAGCTGCAGGGGGTAATCGGTCGCGCTCATCGGGAGGTGGGTCGACAGCCGTGATCTGGACGGTGGACTCTTCGACGGGATTCTCGTCGGTGGCCTGATCAGCATTTGGCGGCTGATCGGCCATTTCGGGCAGAATCGATGGCGAAATCGATGAATGGCTTGCAAAGCCTGGCTAGTATCGGGCGGGAGTGAGGTGGAGGATCGGTGGATAGGATGCACGGCTCACACGGGTTGGAGACCGGCAATGGGAACCAATATAAGACCACTTGTCTTATAGAAGAGATTTACTACTCAACCGCACCGAGTACGCACAGGCATGAACACTGATTAGTCAAACGAGCATCGACCCAAGGGCAGAAGTGCACCGGCACACAACAAACAAATAATACACGTCAGACAAGGGGAGACCGGTTCCTAACACAGCAATCACTAGATATCATCAGACAGGCCTAATATCGGACGAGGTCATACTCATTTGCATATCCTGATCTTCATTCCCCCTTACAGTGCCTGCATTGACTGCTAACATTAAAAAAAACCCGAAGGGTCTACCACGCACGCACCGAGGAAGGATCTAACAGGTATAAGTAGAACAGTATGAAAATGAATTTGGAGATTTAAGCGGACGTCCAAACTCTGGTTGCTAGGCATCACGGCTGGTAAAAATACTTGATTTGAATGCGCATTGCGTATACGCAAAGTCTCTTGAATGCGTATGCGTATTGCGTACAAAGTATGCATACAAGTTTGCATATTGCGTATTTTTCTCACTATGCCTAATGATCTATCTAGTCCCAAACTGCAACTTACTATATGTCCATAACTGAAATGTCAGCCACCACAACAGTGCAGTACTACAGACATAAGACATCGCAGAACTTGTCGCTGCACTTTACAGTCAGCTTGAAAAACGTCTTCGGGGAGAAATTTCTAATAGGTTCGACCATGGATTATTTCTTTGGGGCCTATTCTGGTTCAGCCAGCAACCCGCTTGGGCCAGAATCCCTTTCTGGCCAGTGTCTTGCTTGAGAAAATTGGCCTCTGTTCCTGTACTGCCTGTCCCGATTCAGCCAAAATCTCTTCACAGCAAGTGCATAAGGTGGGTGGTGTTCTCTAAGCATTCCTGCACCCGCACCCATGACGTGGTTAAAAATGGACAAAAATGCGTACAGATTATAACCGAGAACTAAAACTGAAGGTGATTCTACAAAACGGCCATGGTGCCATCCTGCTGTGTTCTTTGTTACTGATTTGCGAGCTCTAAAAAAATCAGAATATGTTATCGATGGAACGTTAGTTTGGTCCCGAGCCAGATCATGCGCTCGCCATTCATGCTCCTCACCATGTGCTGGTGCAAGACATTCAAGCTTACTTGGATCCTTGGTTCACTAAGCGCATTTGAAGGGGGATTGAAGTGAACTTTTTTTAAAGAATGCTTGGCAACCTTTTCAAAACATATTTTGGCTGAATAGGTTTTCTGGTTGAAACGGGACTTGCTAAAAGGGGACTCTTGGTGAAACAATACCTTGGCCGAGCTGGGAATTTTTCGGGCCGAAATGGGCCACAATCCGCACAAGAACCAGGATAATGTTCAGGGCACAAGTTGCCGTATATCCTGTTTATAAATCCAATAACCTAGCACAGAAATTGTGCGCAACTAACTGTGCTATGCATGCCATTTCTGTTTTATTTACACACAATCCATACCATTCTCGCCATCCCCTGGCTGTTTTCGCAAGTGCGAGCCAATGATTTCATGAAAATGGAACCCATTTTCGACTTCCGTTTATTTAATGCACCATTAGGGGCATTGTGAGTGAGCGGTGACATGAGCGATCGGATACAGTTATCCATTTCCTATCGCTACTGCTTCTGTGCCTTCTCTGGTGAGTCTTCCAATAATGGCTCTTGCGCCGGAGCTGACTCGGCTTGCAGAGGAGACTTCGTGCCGAATAAGATTTGTTGACAAAGCCTGCTTCCTACAATTTATGCCGCGCTCCTGTCATGCCAAGGCTTGAAGTTCTTTGAAGCGCTAGACCAAAGACAATTCTGATGTATCCATTTATATCATCAGCGATGAAGAAAATCACAGCTCCCGCACTTCGAATGTCGAATATGGCAACTCTTACATCCGACATTCCTTTTGAACATTTAATTGAATGGTCTCAAGTGACAGCTTGGCACTGCGTGAATAGTATTTTTCGAGCAAAGAGACGTCGCATCCGAATCGCCTGGTTATCAGTAGTTTTGCTCGCTAGTTTCTTGGCATTTTTCCAAAGTGGATATTTGATTCAGGCATATTTGGACGAGAGTACATGGATCACGAGTGTGACTTATGAAATGCCCGAAGATGGTGGATTAGACTGGCCAAATATGACCATATGCGACTTGGACTTTCTTTACAAACCTGTGCTGGAGGCTGCTAATATTACGGATCCTTATCAAATTGCTTTTGCAGCCAATCTGAGAATGGAAGAGGGAGTATTGTTTTATAAGAATTATCAAGAAGAATTAAGTCGACGTAGTAGACTCAGTGATAACGAAACAGTCATGGAAACTGAAGAGGGATACGGTGCTAAGATGAACGCATTTTCAAACATGTCCCTGAGAAATGTAAGTAAATCAGTAAAATCCAAAATTTTGCACAAAGTTTTTCTGTAAGATATATTCCATGATTTAAATTGATCAAGGCTTCATTGACCATTGAATTTTGTAGATGCTACAGTATGTTGATCATGAAAAAGCCTCTCTTGTTTTGTAACTACAAAATCTGATTTTGTAGTCACAAAACAAAAATTTGACCGAGTTCTTTTTAGCTGATCCTTCATTACTCGACGCCATGTAAGGACACTGTGGTGCATTGCGGGATATCTGACACATTTTCGTTGCACAAGAATACTTATAATTGTTGCGGCACATATATGGCACCTCAGAGGCCTGGTTGCTTTTCTATGCAACCAACGTTGGTGTTCGGGAAAAGTTACAAGCGATTAGGTAAGAGTGAATGTGGTAAGTGAGAGGCACCCAGCGATCAGAAAATCGGCAGTCAGATTTTACAATTTGTGGCACTTGTACAATCCATTATTTGCCAGATGGGCCACTCACGATGACACTGATCTGACTAAAAGATGTCAGCGTTGTCAGCTGGGCCATGCGATGCTCTGTGCTATTTGGGGTTTCCTGGAGCTGGATTTGGCACTTGATGGCACTATCTTCGTCACTTTCCAATAGAAAAATTGTTTTCATAGTGGTTCAACCAATTTTTTTATCTTTTGAGCAGCTAACAGCCATCTCAATCTGAATTTTAATGAACTACAATATTTGCTGTCGATAAGCGTACTTTTAGAAGTCACTGACGGACTCATTCCACTTACCACATTTTTATTGTTTTTTTCAGCATCAGAGCATCAGCTCTTTGATCGTCTGACAAGCGCTGACAGCTCTGACGATGAGTGTTTTTTAGGAAGCGAAAATGCCGGTATCTACTTCCTTTTGAATCCGAATATAAAAAAGTATTATCCCAAGCTTACTCTGGACTTGGCTCCGAGCGCTGGCCTCCGACTGTATTTCCACTTTGGTTCTCTGGACACGTCGATTCCAGAAACTGTACTTTTGTCACCTGGTACCCACGCTATGGTGACCCTCACCCCAGAGAAGCAGAAGACCATGGCTCAGAAAGCACAAATGGTACCATTCTATAAGATACGCACAGGATGCATCGATCAGTATGAATATCGCAACGTGGAGGCTGGTGAGTAGGCCTGCAAGGGTCGACTTCCACGAGCGACAGGTCTTCGTTTTAGACGCCTACTCTCAACCACTCTGTGTCACAGATTGTTGGATCACGTGGGAAATCTACGCATTTGGCTGCACTTTATCGACAGCCCACATGAAACAGAGACAGGACTGCGTTGGAGACCAAATTCATACGGCGCTTCTAAATGAGAGCGAGTAAGCTGTCTGATGCAAACTTCTGTGCTCATGCTGGTATCAGTATCTAATGTGAATATGATTGTCCCTAATGGTAGGACAAAGTGCATAGACCTGTCGCTAGTCGCGCCTGCCTGCGCAAGAACTCCCATTTTCATGAAGTGTTATTATTGACCTGTGGCATGACATACTCGTAGAAGAACTTGTGTGCTTTTGGTCTCGTTCGCCACTGGCAACTCGTGTTTGCCTCTGCCTATGTCCTTACTTTGCAGAAAATGGAACACAACCTTCCAAGACGGGTTCAACTTGTACACGTGCATTGCCTCGTGCCGCGAAGAATGCGAATCACGTAACGTGGATGCCAAAACTTCGCAAGCCGTCTTCCCCGCCGCACCGAAATTGGCTGCCTTCGTCACCTACCTGAATCGAGCATTCTCCGCCTCTGGTGTCACTTTCACTGCGGACGATGCCAAACAGTTGATCTATCTAGAAGTCTACTACAAAACTATCCAGTACAAGGTGGTCACAAAAATGGAGAAGACTACTATTGGTCAGTTTATTAGTAACATCGGGGGTGCACTCAGCGTGTGGACAGGTTTGAGCTTGCTGAGCCTTTTCCAAGCAGTGGTTTATTGGACTCATTTCGGGACTGTATGGTTCAAACGTGTCGTGGCGAGGAGGAGTCAGATTTAGTTTAAGGGGCGCATGAGGGCCCGTGTTCTTCTTTTGCTGTACAGCATACACGTCATAAAAGATTTTATTATCTCATGACTTTATGTGAATATAATGAACGTTAAAAAACCAAAGAGTATATAATTTTATGAAATATATTTTGATTTATCACTTGCACTTACGGTCGTCTCGGCAAAGATACTTCTGGTTTCAAATGTTGGTCCTGCAAGCCCTCAGGACCGCATTGAACTTGAGCGCTGCAAAGTTGAGACGAATACACAGCACCGTTGGGACGCGGTGAGCAAACGTGCTTGTGACCATCCAAAACCCAAATTTCTCCGACTCCAACTTCCTTGTTCAAATCAGTGACACACGCTTCGATGCTAATCGAGCCATCATCGTGGCACAAGTACTTGAAGTTGTTGGCCACCCAGATTGTTCCCGCAGCGTGCGTACGGCCATCCTTGACACAGATGTCGGTCTCATTTCCAGTACCTGCTGATGCGACTCCAACATTGCTATGCGGGGATGAAGGCTGAGATGGTTGCTGATTGGATGCTGAACCGCTTCCATCTTTTTTGGATGCATTCGTTGCAGCCGCATCACAAACAACATTTCCTACACCGCAGATTTCACTGCGATAGGAAACGCGGCTCCCTTGTTTGATGCAGTGGTGCAGCAATCCAAATTTTACCACTGATTGTCCTACTGGAAGCTCATTGTTCTCGTCAATTATGCAAGCTGCAAGAACAATAACAGTCATGCCCGCCTCTGGAAGTGTCATCCGCCATACCAACTATTTTCACATCGCCATTGGAACAGGTGAAACGGAAACTCCTCGCGGTCCATGTCTCGTTATCCTTGCGCTCTTGTCCGTCGTAATGGCAAGGTTCGCCTGCAAAATAGTAGTCAGCATTATCAAGTGACACCTAAACAGTCTAGTTGATTACTTGTCTGAGTGGAGTCTGTTTGCACATTTGCCGCTTGGCCTCCAGACGGCTGATTAGCGCTACCTGACCCAATAGCTTTTCCATTTGGTCCAGTCAAACCACCGCAGACGTGACGGATAGAACCAATTTGAGCACTTTCTCCAACTTTTGTTTGGATCAACTTGCCGTTCTCGTCAGTAAACACGCAGCCTGAAGGAAGTTTCCCTGTCATAGATTTGACGAATCGGGCAGGGTGTGTTGCGTTAGTAAAACGCGGAGTTGGTGCTGTAGAGGCTCGACTGGCAATCGATACTCTGCACGGAGCCGGCAGCTGGGAGCGTCACACGTCAGGGTGAGGTTTCAGCCATGTACTAGGTCGGAGGACTTAATAAGCTGCCCTGGGTTTTTGGCGTGGTGCAAAACCTCCACCGGTCACTCCCTCCAGTAATACGGACCCAGTCGTATTACAGTGCAGCAGGCGACGTTAGAGTACGATAGGCTGTTCAGGCTGACCCGAGCATCATGTGATTGTGCAGCCATCGAAACTTGGACGTATTGACATCGCACTCACCTGTCACTTGAATTCCGCCTGGACTACAGAGAAACACCAGGCTACCAATAATAGCCGTCTCGTTAACTCCCACAACCTTGTCGCCGATCAGACACCTTGCTTCTGGTTGACCAGCAGCACCATTTGCTAAAAAGCAAACTCATGTGCAACACTCCTAAATCCACCTAAACCCAAAATTTAGTGTCTGCCCATCTCACCTAAAGGCATTAGATCTGACATACCCTAATTCAGCTAGTTTAGAGCAACATACAGTAAGACAACTATGAGCGCCCAGGCAATGCTCATAAGAAATTTTTCACGGTCCTGGCATGGGCCACCTTGGACGAGTACTCTGCTCAACAACGGATCAATAACTGATCACTTCTATAGTTTCTACATTATCAGCACAAAAACTACACACCGCGCCCCACATACCTTGCCTCTCAATCCTGCTTGCTGATAGAGGCTTGATCGCCAGGCACACAATAGCAATCGAGGTGATTGTAAACAGTTTCATTTATTCGCTCTTCAACAGCACACCGGCAGGACAGTTCAAAGGCCCGACTAATGGTGTGTGCAATCTTTCCCACTTTTGTCTCACCTTCCAATCAGAGCCACGCTGGGCCTAAACGAAGGGTAGTCCTACATGTTTTCTGCGCATCCTGTTTTGGAAACAAGTTTTTAAAATCTGATGCATCTGTCAAATTGTCTTACCTAAATCGGAGTAGTTGAAGGTGTGTGCAGTACTAACGGGTGCCTCATTTCGGTCGTCATATGACCCAGCAACCTAAAATGATGATTTCATTAGTGGAATTTTTATTTTCCCACTTCCTATGTTTACTCACATGCTAATGAACTAAAAATAGGATTCGATTAGTTATGGTGACTAAAAGTGCTTCGAAATCGTGGGAAACCCGGTCCCACTATCAGGGTATTTTTTCGCTGACTTTTCATTGATCAGGGTATTTTTCCATTGACTGACTTTTTAAAATTTAGACTCGAGGCGCGTACTTGCCACGATTAGTTTGCAGCACATATTCGAAAGAGACCAGGAGATTCTAATGAATAATTTCTTTTCTTCGCGATGACTGCATCTTTGAGATGTGAATTTAAAGAGCCCAGTCTACCCGAGCTTGCCACGCATGATCGTTCCTGGATTTACAATATGTCTTACTCGAACAACAAACTAAACTGCTGGCCCTAATGGAATAGCACGTGTCCGATTAGCGATTGCCATGCATGTCCAAATTTGCGAGCTGACTGAAACTGACGAAGACGGTGTTGCTTCGAATTTTTTAGGGGGTACTACCTGGCACATACATGCTGTAATCTGAACTGTACATATTAGTGTTGACCGACTCAATTGCAGCTAGTACTTTACTGACGCATAAACAGTTTCTAGCAGCTAGCAAAGAATCACGGCCGAAGTTAAAAAGGCCTAATCAGAAAGAGGTGGCTTAGACAGAGGCTGTCAGATAAAGGCTACAGTGACTGCAGAATTTTCTGGAAAGGTAAAGGTACAGTGAGCAGTACAGAAAACCTGCACCGCACCAGCCAGTAAAGAGCAGTAGCCGCGCTGCAAAGAGAGCGGGTTAACCAGCCTGAACAGACACACGTAGGTATCTTTTGGACGTTGGCCTCCGATTAGCCTCGATTAGACTGCTCAGTTTGGCAAGAATTTGCTCATGCCATGACTGGGATCGAGTAAAGTCCAAAGCAACTCTACGTAAAAGCTGCATTAAAGCTTGCCGTGAAACGAATTCGTTTGGATATTGTGAAAAAAAGTTGTGAAACTTGGTAATCTCGACTACAGTATATCGCGTCTTGGAAATGAATGGTGGCAAGTAAAATAGATCAAGCCAACTCAGAATTGAATGCTGAACACAATGGCATAAAATTTGCCGCGATGAATTGCTTAATTAGGCTGGTTGAAGACTAAACATTAGAGGGTCATTCGTTATGGCACACCCGATATATATGAGTCCAGATCAGTACGCCCTTGGCTTATGTCATACAGATTCACCTCGGGAAGCCATCGTTATGAGCGAGATCATCAACCAATCCTCTTCTTCGTTCGAGTTGTCGCGTCTTCCAGCCTCAACCACCTGAAACAGCGGACGAAACGACTGTTGACGAAAGGTAGATGAGATCATCTAAACTACTGTGTGACGCTGAGCAAGGTGGGGTGTGTCATGCCAGTGGCCGCATATTCTATGCCGTCATGATGGCATGCGATGCGTGGTCACTCGCCATCAGACTGCGAAGGCTGCTCTTGTCCTTCAATGCGGTAAAAATGCAGTGTATGGATGGGCATAAAAGTCTAGCTGTTTCGTAACACTTCAGTGCGTTTTGCGCGTGCAGGAAATGGCGAGCGCTCTTCATTGCTTTTGTCATAGCTATTCTACGATTGCAGTTCATTCGCCAATAAATTTATTCGATAGTTTTGCATCAAATGTCTAATCAGCTTGCCCTGATAAGCTCATTGTATTGAAATTTCTGTAGAAATGCGACCATGCAGTGCAGTGCGAACAAGTTTACAATTCTGCGCGGAAAGATGGGTGCAATGTATTTTTTGCCTCGATGCGCGACCGTCAGGGCGCATTTATAGTCGACAAAATTGCTACTCCTACCCCTAGGGTAGGTGCAACGGCCATATACTTAAGTGTGTGCTATTACTCCTACCCGAGGGGTAGGTGTAGAAATTTTGTCGACTATAAATGCGCCTTCAAGGATACGGCTCCTGCTCCTGCTCCTGCTTTGGGCCGCAGTACAGCTTGAACTTGAACTTGATATCGTTTGTGCAGAAATCGGCAACAGCACAGTAAATTGAAAATGAATTCATTAATTTTGGCTCTGCTCGCTAGCATAAATTTATTAGCGAGTCGATGCACTGCAACGACAATTAAACAGGTTGCAACGCAAGAGGTCGACAAAGGTAAGGAAATCCGCGGAATGTTCTGCATGTGATGGCACGACATTTTAGATTTCTGGGCTTATTTCTGCAACTGGCCCCCACCCTATTCCCTCGCATTAATTGAGCCAACGTTCGTAGTGCGATATAGGAGTGGAACACTAACATTTGACGTCTCCTCTAAAAAGCACATTAAGAACATGACGCAGACGCTGCACACCAAGAGAATTCTAAAGAATGCGAGTAAGGTTGTGTTCATCGTGCATGGATTCAAGGGCAGCCACAACACAGACTGGCTAGAAACAATAGCAGCGACTTTGCTGGGTGTTGGCGAATACACTGTAATCCTGGTCGGCTGGGGCAACGGGGCTGAATTCTTTTTCGATTACGCCCAGGCGGCAGCCAATACTTTCACAATGGCAAATACCCTGGCATATCTGACCAAGTCGATCAAAGGTATTACACCCAGTGCACGTCACCTGGGCCCTCCTACATTGAAGTCAGGAAAAGTCAACTGCTTAGGGGCAAATCTGTATGAATGGAGCTCCTCATAATCGGCATTAGGATAGCTCGCCTCAATTTAAAGCATAGGACGTATTGTCTTTCACGGGGACTTGGCCTGATCGCCTGGCCCGACCCTAAAACTTTTCAAGACACAAATACACGCAAATGGTGCAGTTAGTTGTCCAAAAGAGTTGGCTCGTCCTGACTTTAATGTAACAGGGCCCCGCGGCTTATGGCAACTATGCTTTGCTTATAGAGTTAGTCACATCCGCGTACACTTACTGCATCGGCAACAGTCTGGGTGCTCATGTCTGCGGCCAAGCTGGGAAGCTAATCAAATTCGATCGAATCACAGGTTTGGACCCGGCGGGGCCCGGATTTGAAAACTGTCAGAACAGTAGACTAAGTACAGAGAGTGCCACTTGCGTGGACGTTATTCATACAGACATCGAGTTCTTCGGTGCCCAAATTCCACTCGGTCACATAGATTATTACCCAAACTGCGGTACCCACCAACCGCAGTGCAAAGGCAAACTGTTCTCGTGTAATCATGACATGGCGAACAAATATTTTGTGCTTTCTATAAAGCCACAAAGTCCATCCTCTTTTGCCACGCATTTGCAGTCGAACAAAAAGGACAGCTACATCGCAGCATCGGGGCCATGCCAAGCTAATTTACTGGACACGTGCCAGCCGTGTATGAACTCATCATCCGACTGCAGTATCAACCAAAATAGCAAGAAACGTAGTGCTAAATGCGCCATTCAAGAAGGCTGCAGCGCGCATGCGCACTCAATGGGATACGCCTCGCCCTGCTATGGTGCGGACCAGAAGCCTACTTGTTCTCGAGGTAACTCAAGTTGGCGAGGCATGTGGCTCGTACCGATTTGCACAGATGGCTTTATGGCTCAGTGCACACCGTGAAGTGATAGTGTACGAGTATATACAGTGCATGAAAACATCTCTGTATATCGATAAGCTATTGTTTATTTAAGCTATTGTTGCTTGTCAGTCATGTTCGCCAAACGCATGTATGCGCAATCGAAGATACATTACACGAAATGATTGATTACACCTACAACATTTAGGGCTAAAGTCTTTTGACTTAGCACTAAGCACATGTCATATGACTATGGGTGATTCTTCAGCCAGGCGCTGCCTCTTATTGATCTCTTTCTAATCTTCCACTGAATCTGCAAAATGCCCAGTGTGGTCTACAGAGCTTTCGTGTCAATACCTGATCTTGGTCATGGTACAACCTGCTGTAGTGGGTGCCGACCATGCGCAGTTACAGGTCATAGGATCTGTCCTTTAGCCATCGAAACCTGAGGCCCATGTAAGGCAGATTTCAGATGGCGCGCCAGTTTCTGAGAATGCGCCCTCGAATCGTATACGTCCCTGGAGCCCGTTCTACTAAAGGGACTTAAGTATTAGCAAATGCTTAAGTTTGTAATGTACTTAAAGCATAAGCATGTGATTACGGGTTCGACAAAAAATTAGGTATTTCTTCAGTGGGTAAGTAATTGCTTCACTTAAGACAGGGTCAGGGTGTCTTAAAAGCACGCGAAATAACTATGAGCAATTTGGACGCAACTGATCTGTGATCGGCTTTCTGCTTTCTGCCTCACGCGGAAAATATTTTGAAATGGCTTATCTGTTGCAGATAGATAGAGAGGGATAACATAAGGGAAAGGGATTTTCGAGATTGAGAGAATCCGCTGGGTGTATATAGCGATGAAAATTTATTTGAAAGATTTCTGTTTTATCGAGCTTCAATCTACTATTTGGCAGCCCTTACTGTTAAACGCGGCAAAGAGTAGCAAAGCGTTGTCGCCCATTTAACAAGTGATCATACTAGTACGATTCTATGTGACTGATACATTTCAAAATTGTGTGTGGCAAAGACGCCAACGCGGTCAAATCAACAGCTAGTCGAGGTCAGTGGAAGGTGATCAAAGGCCGGGTGTAATAGGTGCCTCAGTGTACTCTATCAGCATATCTGTTTCACGGGTAAGGCCGTGGAATAGGTTGATATTTGGATGCCATATCGAAATCTCCAAACTGAAGCAAAAACGAGCACGAAAGGTCACAAACAAAAGTCATGATCGAAGACACATTTGGCCGATAGAAGCGCCGTTTCTATTCAATGCACGGAGAGCTAAGATGCCAGGTCGTGGACGCTGTTGCCAAATGACTCTCGTATGCTCACATGAGACTCGTGTGGTGACTCATATGCTCTTCAGTGCATACTCGAAGCGTCCGATTGGCCGCCCAAATACGCTTCTCAGACACAACAATAATGAAGGAACACTGTTAGATTTTAAAAACACCTTTCAAGCTGCATATTTTGCCGCAGAGTGTAACTACGACGAAAAATTTGGTGAATGTTGGCAAAAACTGATTGTTTGCTCCTAGCTTTCCCTCCCGACACAACTACGTAGCTTCTCTGAGCAATTACTTAGTTAAGCAAATACTTATTCTTCATTTTCGAACCCGTCTAAGTATTTGATTAGTTGAGTAATACTTAGCTGACTAAGCACATGCTTAGCCTAAGCACTAAGTTAGCTTACGATTAGTAGAACCGGCCCCTGGACTCAGCCCATTGCTAATGCAATCCTGGTATGAACCTCGCAGATCCGTCCCACCACACATGTGCTTCATTGAGTCTTTTCGTTCCTGGCTACGTCCTCCATGTTTGAGAGGCATAGGTTACACCAGGGACGACATCGGGTGGCGTTGAACAAACGGATCTCGTTTCTGGGTCGGCCAAACCAATTCGCCCCTGCTTTTGAATGTTGTCGTGGCGGAATTTCCATCGCGTGCAAGCAGCCCCAATAAATAGATAGAACTGGTCCCCTCGAGTTGCTGCTGTCTAATAGCCATGGGTCGGGACTTGGGGGTTTTTTGCATTTTTCTTTTTTTTTTTTTTCCCCCGGGTTGGGGTGCTGCTTTGGCTCGGTGCGATGTTGGCCTGCTTTTGCCTTGTACAGTATATCTATGCAAACCAAACGTCAAACCAAACGCCAAACGTCACTGTGTCACTTGAGGTCGTAAATCCAATTCCACACCCGCTAGTCGTACACCTTGGTCTCGTTTTCATTAATCCAGGCTGACCTCACGATCAGCTCCAAACCTTTGTTTCATCATCGCCTTTTATGATCTTTCTGGCCAGGAGACGATACCATTTGCAGTCATGTTCGTTAGGGCGAGTTGGTGCGCGCCACAGAATTCGTAAACTACCCTGGTCCATGGCACTCCGCACGTAACGAAATCGATGACCAGTGAGAAGAAGGGGAAAATATATCAGTGCCTACGCCGGTTTCGATTAGTAAAAAATCGGTGTTGCCATCCTGTGTGCGGACGCAACAACTGGACCTCAGCAGAACAACGTCAAATAGGAATATCGAGACAACCTTGGCAACACCCTGACTTGTCGCATAATCAATAACGTGCCACAATCACATGTCTTAAATATTAAAATCCCGACAAGTGATCGGAGTGGTAACTAGGAAGACCTTCCTGTCGGCCAGAATTCGAGAGGCTTATTGGTTCCGTGGGTCCATGGAAAAGAAACCTGCGCCAGATCGAGCTCCTCCAATGGCTCTAAAGATTCAGACAACCGCTTCACCAACTTTGGACGTGAATCCTAAAGCTCACAATATTATAAAACGGACATTTTCAGATGATTTTAATGAATGGTGTCAAGTCACATCCTGGCATTGTATGATCAATGTTTACAAGGCAAAAAACAAATTGGCCAAATGTCTTTGGTTCATTATTGTCTCATTAGCTGGTTTTATGGCTTTTTACGAGAGTGGAACTATGATCGCTGATTTTGTATCTGAAAGTCGATGGGTGACTAGTGTCACTTATGAATTGCCCGCAGATGGCCGTTTAGACTGGCCCAATATTAGTGTATGTAATTTGAATGATGATTTTAAATCTCAGCATGAAGCCTATAATTTGACAGACCCGTACGAAATCGCTTTGATGCAAACAATGAGCATTGAGGGTATTTTATTTTATAAAAAATATCAAGCCATTCCCGTGGACGAGTCGGACAACGAAACTGTTCTGGACATTGAGCGAAAATTCGGCTCAAGGATTCTAGACGGATACAATTTTTCTGTGACTGAGGTATGCAAAGTGTTTGGAAGGCCGCGCATAAAAAGTTTTCTTGTCTGAAATATTTTAGATTATTGCCAGGCTAACGAAAAAGTGCGAGGATACAATCGTTCATTGCGGTTATTCGGATACGTTTCGGCTTCACGATGGTTTTGTATGTTGCGATGGCCGTCAAAAACTTCGATGGCGCAGTTGCTTTTCAATGCACCCAACAACAACTTTCGGGAAAAGTCGGCTTTCTCTTGGTGAGCGAAGAGCGTGCAGACTTCCCACAACAACACAAAAGCGCGGCTTGTTTTACTAGTTTGAAGGAATATGTTTAAAATTACTGCGCAGCCGCGTATAACAATTTGGCGCGGAATTCAAAAGAGATCAATCTAACATTAAAAAATTTTTCACGTAAATTTCTGCTACGTTATGCCCGCATACGTGACATTCTAATTTTCATTGAATCACTTCTCGAATGCCTAATAATTTCCATATATTTCTGTTTAGGTCGCGAGGATACTAGGGTCTACTATTTATTAAACCCAAACGTAAAAGATTATTACGATAAGCTGGTCCTTGACAGCGTACCATCGGCTGGTTTTCGATTACAACTGTACTACGGAACATTGGAGGCGTCCTACCCAGAGACAGTACTACTTGCACCCGGCACGCATACATTCGTTTCACTCGTACCTCAGAACCATAAAACTCAAAAGTTGCTAACCCTTCCGTTTTATCAACCAAAAATTTCTTGTCGAGAAGATATGGATTTTAATTACCAATATGTGCCGCCAGGTATGAGTAGCCAAGTGATCATTTTCTGAGCTTGTGCTTGTTGGTCCTCGGTTCGCTTTTAGTTGCGGTCAGTTGCATTCACGTTCACCTTACCCAATCTTCTTTGAGAGTATCACCAATCGTAACTCTGGTCTGCCAAGTGATCGTTTTCGTCAGATAACTATCTAGTCCCAGATCCTAAATCCAGGTCTCCGCATCACATGCGCGTACTATCTGAAGGGTGATTCTATCATCGCATTGTCTTTGGCTTTGATCCTATCACCATCCCACTTCCTTATCCGCATTACGATTATTACAATAAGCAGTACTCTACTTTAGATGAATAATATTTTGACATTTCAGGCCCATACTCTCAGCAGTTATGTCAAACAGATTGCGCTATTGCTCGAGAAATGCATCTTTGCAATTGCACTTTGAGAACAGTCCGTTTGAAGGAAAATCGAGAATGTCGGGGATGGCAAATAAGGCATTGCTTACATTCAGACCAAGGGTTAGAGTACGATCACTTTTACACTTTCCAGTGTTTTTGTTTGACACGGCTACCTTTTCTGTTTCAGTACTCTAAACAAAACATTCGAAGACGGGTTTAATCTGTTCAATTGCATAAGTGGATGCCCAGAAGCGTGCGAGTACCGCAAGGTGGCAACCAAAGCAACCCAAGCACTTTTCCCAGCATCGCCAAAAACTGCAGCTTTGACGACTTATTTGAACCGAGCCTTCCCTTCGGCTGGCTACACTGATCAAGTCACTAAGCAGCTTATTTTGTTCGAAATGTCGTATCAGAGCATCGAATTCGAGGTGATCACCAAGATGGAGAAGACCAGTGTTTATCAATTTATTAGTAACATTGGTGGCGCCTTGGGCGTGTGGACAGGCCTGAGTTTGTTGAGTATATTCCAAGTGCTGGTTTACATGGCTAGTTTTTTGTGGAGATTGCTGTGGAAGTTAGGAAAGAGCTAATCGTCTACTGGCCTGCAGTACCATGAACTGTATTGTAAGTATACACTATGTCCGGGTCACGTTCTCCATTTCACTCATGCAGCATGTAAGAATTTTTAATTACAGGTACACAATAAAGCGCATTGGCAAACAAGGAGCTATCAGATAATTAGGTGGGATAAGATCAGAGGCCGTGCCACAGAAAGCTGGCAGGGGTACCTTTTGGCAAAGGTAGGCCTACCTGAAGGTAGAGAGGGGGCTATCCTCACACTTGCCAGTACCACAGAAAGAGCAGCTAGAGGGAGCCAACTGGTAGAGGTAGATGTCTACCCCTATCATTTGGCTACCCTGCTCTAGTGAAGGGTAGGCAACGGGTAGGAAAAGAAATCAATACGAAAGAGCGCGTAGAAGATGGGACGGCTGCACAGAATCATAGACAATGGGTAGGATAAGGCAGTCGACCTATCTAAATGCAGAAGGATGTCAGCCTTTCTCCCCGGCAGCCATGGCTATTTTATGTGTTGCCGCCACTGATAATGGGTAGAAAAACCTGTTTGTTTCCAAGAGCAGACTTATTAGCGGAGTTTAACAGAAAAACGTAATGGATTGCTGGCAGCAAAGATCAGGTAGTTCTATCTTTTCCCTACCCGCATTTAGTGGTAGCGGTAGGCCTGTCTCTACGTCTACCCATTACCAATTGGTAATCCTATCTTTTGGCACCCCCTACCTCTACCAAACGGTAGTGCCCTACCTCTATCTGCTTTCTGTGGTACGGGTCCAGATGTGCGGTCCAGCAGGTACCAGGAAGATCCCACCCCTTGTATCGCGCTAACATGATTTAACAAGATAGCTGGTCTGGTCAAACTACAGTATGTTGGAAAAAGTTAAGGTAATTTCAAAGAAATAGACACAAGAAAAACTGTTTCAATTTCCATGTATCCCAGCGATTGAGCAAAGCTGCAACTCCTATTTCGAATTGAGCCTAGACAGTCCGCAAGGGATATTGTTTCTGGAACCTACTCTATGCAGCCATCTTTGTTAGTGGCTAAACATGATATGCCACTAAAACTTGTGCCGTACGCATCCACGGTGGCAGCGGTTCAGCATTCGTCTCTCCTTATTGCTTGGGAGCGAGTGGCTGGACTCGTCCTGGGCTCGATCCCCGGTGGCGGGGTCCGGTTTTCGAACCATAAACCCTCGCTGACCTTTCACGCCAGGCCGTGATCGACTCAACCGGTACCGCCGAGGTGCTCCGAGTGGAGAGACGGAAGCCAAACAAGTTGACAGTCTCGGCTGTCGAACACCGACAAGGTTTAAAGCCCAGCCGCCATCATCCGAGGAAGTTGGTGTCCTGTCCAGGACGCCCTTGTCTGGAGGTGCTCCCAGTGGAGACACGCCGAGGGAAGCTGCTGTGTGTGCTGGTCCCCGCACAGCCGAGCTTATAAGATTTGACTGCTGGCCGGCTAAAGGCAAAAACGGGCTTCGGCCCACAAAAAATTTTAAACAAAAAAACTAAAATTTGTTCCACAGAGAAGTAAGGTTTTGGTGCTTTGCTCATCCCCAACATGAAATTCTCTGAGCACGTTTTAGACACTGTGATAGTACTGTAGCACACGTACGTGATCTACTGTAGGCAGTCACAGCCTTCCTAGATTCTTGGTTGCATCGATGACTTATTGTATGTAGACATAAGCCAGTGGCACGGAATCCCGCATACAATCATGAAAAAAAGGACGTATGGAACTGTCATGTGATGCTATTGACTCTTTTCGAATGATTATTGTTTCGTCGGATGCTGTTCTAGGGCGTGCTGGATGGATATCTCTCATTAACGGATAAGCATCAAATGTGCCAGTACAATCCAGTATTGCCACTGTGCTCAATTTCTGTAATTCTCTTTTTTCACAAGTCTGGATCTCAACGGGGGGACAGAAATTCAAAGCTAACGCGTCACCCACACGCTTTACTGTATCCTTACACTCACAGTCAGCGGTTTCTGTTCTCTGCGACTTCTTTGTGAAATAGTTCACGCTGTAATAAAATATGCTACAAGTACTGTATGTGCTTCTGTGGTCAACTGCTTGGCTCTGTCTCGCGTGGCCGACTGTCTCAGGTGGCCGTCAAATATATAAGCGCTGTTAAGAAAATGACGTCATGTCTACCGGATAAGATGACCGACCGTCTCACTTTACCGTCTCACGATAAGAGCACCAATCCTGTTAGGATACATTATTAAAAGATATTGAGAGCTGGGTCCGGCTTTTGGAAGTCATGATTAAGGCGGTTGTGGTACTCTCAGCATGATTTGAGGTGCGAGGGCCTGGCTCTCCATGCGATCACAACCAAATTCATTGACCATATGGCCATGATCAGGTGAACCCATTCTTTAATCGGCACGTGACCATTTTTGTTCTCATTCGTGACAAGTCCTGTCTGTTATGTTTGCCGCAGCAGCAATTTCCCAAGTTGTGTCCAAATCCATAGTTAATTCGAGCGGACACACCGCCTTTCGACAAGAGGAATGGTCATATCTGGACATTCTGCATTCTAATGACTCATCACATACCCACCCCATGTATTTTTGTTTTCTGATGATTTTTCAATTGCTTACTAGGCGCAAGGCCCTGCTAGAGCATTTATAGTCGACCACGTGAGATAGTCGGTCAAGTGAGAAAGACGGCCATGTGATACACAATCAACTGCCTCTCATCGTCAGCCAGCACATGTCATGTCATGTCATGTCATACTTTATCCATAGCCAAGCACTATACAGCGCAAGCAGCTAGCACAAGCATAAGGAAGACAACTAGCAAGGATTCTTTCAAGGGCATCTTTCGGGGCTCTTTCCTCCATTGTTCAGGCTTACTGTTGGAGAGATCGGGCGGGTTGACCCACTGGCTGTCACAAGCACCAAACCTAGGCATGTAAGCCAAGTAAGAATGCTGGACTTAGAAACAAAGCTTCAATGCACTCCTTGATGGGTCGAAGAAAACTCGTCCTCTGTTGCAGAGGTCGTCTCAGGTGGCCGTATAATGTACATATTGCCGAGAAATCTCAACATTTTGCCAAAAAATCTTTTCCGGCCCAAAAAGATGTGAGGAGTACCAAAAAGGACCCAAAAATTTCTTATAGCACATGTGCTGTACGTTCTGGAATAACTTAAAGCAGACTGTTCGAAAAGCACCAGGGGCCGCTTTCACAATCAGCTAGGACATGTCCTAAAATTAGGACGATAAAATCGCAGTGATGCAGGATAGGACTTGGGGTGTCCTAATATCTAGGACATTTCATAGCTGCTTGTGAAACCGGCCCCAGATGTCCAGGGTCAGTGAAACAAAGGCGCAGTTCACACTGGTCTCATTACTCTGTAGACAGTCTGGCGGATGGAAATTGCTGAGACATGCCGTCAGGTGGCGCGGTAGTGCCCCTAAGCCCCGCCCACAAGTGGGGGCTTCATTCATCCCGACGCCCTAGATTTTGTGGGCTTGGTCGTTGCGGCCGGTGTTTGCATTCCGTCATTAAGGGCGCAAGGAGGAAGGTCGGGTCGACTGTGTTTTGGCGGACTATATAGTACAAGTTGGTCGGGTTGATTTGCACGAATGGGCGACGATAAAATGTGGAAAGCATCCCGCGCCTTGGTAACGGCTTTACATCCATCCACTTCCAAAGAACACGTATTACCTCGATTCGAACAATCCGTTTTCGTCGACCGAAAAGAAGTTATTAAAAATTTCACCATTTTGGAACGAATGCAGTCAATTTCGAATGGTTACTTCGAAGAGGTGCAGTCGGAGATCACTAAGCCCATGAGGACGATGCTGTTGGAATGGATGTTCGAGGTGAGTGGGTGAATAGTGAACTAAGGCAGTGACAATCGGGTGGACGAAGGGTGATCAACCATAATGGGGATCACCATACACGTTAGTGAAATGGTGGGTTAAGGTCTGCGCCTGAGAACGCCGTGCCTTCTATGAGCACCGTCCAATTTGGATACGGGAACTGGCCGGATCAACATTACAGTATCCTCATGCATGTAGGTATGCGATGAAGAACGGTGTTCGTGCGAAGTATTTCCATTGGCAGCCTCGTTTGTCGACCGTTTTTTATCAGTCGAGGCAGTCCATAAGCGCCAGTTGCAAGCTTTGGGCACTGCCTGCCTGTTCATTGCCAGCAAAGTGAAACTGGTCAGTCCATTCAGTGCATCGCGTCTGGTCGATTTCACTGACGAAGCTGTGCCTATGTCTGAACTGTTGGTAAGAATTCTTTTGCGTTTGGAATTTCCAGGCCTCTCTAATCTGAATTATTTAGTCGTGGGAAATGCTTGTCCTGGATCGTTTGAATTGGGACGTCTCGACGTTGACAGCGTTCGATTTTCTCGATCAATACGTGCACCGGTTGAAATTGCCCAGCAAGTTGATCGCCGGGTTGAGACCGTACCTGAATTATTTGGTGCCGTTGACAGTGATTGGTAAGTGGGATTTCCCTAAGGACCCCGGCGTATGTACTGTAGTGACACACGGGTGTTGGACATTTGGAGGCAGCCGTCTGTGTTTTGGGAAGGCATTGTTTAGGGCGAGGCCACTTCACCGAATTCCCCCTGTTTACTGCCTGACTTATTGCCCTGTGGTGACCAAGTTGGTGGCAGATGTTGGTCGCGCATCGAATAGTGCTCGGTTGGCACTAACCGATCTGACGACAGTCGACTGGCGACAGACACCAGCTGTCGTCTTCATTACCGGTCCACTCATTCGACCGTATTCGGAATTCTTCGAAGGACAATAATGTGGTTTGTGTTCGGCTGGCTCGTTTGTTTGGTGTCGGCGTGAAGGCACGTGCCGGCGGGCCAGCCGAGCCAGCCGGCTGTTCGTTCGAGTCTTGTCCCTGAGGTTCCATGGCCGAGGGTATTCGCCCTTCTGGGCACCTGTCGTCTGTGAATATTGAACTCATTCGTCGGAGGCCTATTTTCTTTTGACCACCTTGAACTGGCCAATGTAAAAATGAGACAGGAAATCGGTTTTTGGATCATTAGATCCCTCGGATTTTCTATTTTGAGAAAAGTACCCTTTGGTTGACATGGACCGTGCGCGTAATAACCAGTCGAGTGTGGACAAGGCATTGAATAGTTGGCCATTCTATTTTTAACAGTTGCACAATAAAAGTCCTCGTCATCGCTCTTTTCGTGGTTCGCGACTATTTCTCAAGGTCGTCGCTACGAACGACGTCGGAACGTCGTGTCATTGTTTGTTGTTTATTTCGGGGGTGATCTATTTCGTGCCGTCTTGGCGTGTGGCCATGAAATTTCTACAGTCACCCATTCGAGATTGAGGAAATGTAAAAATTGTTCAACCCTTTCCCTTTGCATTTTCCCACAATTGATCAGGTTTAGGGTGACATTAATGTTTCCTGTATACACTCGCGGACAAGTTGCATATCGCCTTCTCCAGTTGGACAGTGGTCTGTGTGTGTACATAAGTGTTGGGATATTGGCACCCGTTGCGCGGGTGATGGTAATAGGACACGCAAGTTCTGTTTGTCGAGACGAGGTTGAGCATTGTGAGCAGCAGGTGGTTCTGTATACTCTCTCACCCGGCCCCCGAGGTGGTCCCAAATGTTTCTACATTGGCTTCCGGTCTTTGGTTACTCGCATTAGCCAAGGCAGCTTGCATTGTTTTGACCACTGGTCATTGCACCTGGAAATATCCGCTAGAAAACAGTAATTTCCACGCGACAGTCCAATACAAAAGCCAAACCGTTTTCGGAAATGATTGGCTCGGTCAAATGAGGATACGAAACGAAGCGTGCTAGGGAAGAAATGGAAGGCGCAGTCGTTGACCGCTCTCTTCAATTGAACGGTTTTCGATAAACAGGGAAATTCTGCCCATCTCCTTCGCACCTGTCCGCCCACCCTTCCGCCAATTATACTGCATGTGGTTCGAGTTGACAATGGATTGCCGGCTGGCTTCTGTTGAGGACACAAACGTTGGTTTGGGGACGGTACAGTTAAGAATGTGTATCAGATTCGCTCAGTAGAGATGCAGCTTATTGCGCCTTGCAGGCACTTTACATTGTGCTCACTTTACACCCTAGTGGAGAAAGGAGGGGAGACTGCGTCTCGTGGGTCCGTAACAACTCTTGCCTGGCGCACTTCTTTGGTCATCGTGCACTCTTTGGGGACAAGAAACCGGAAGGTCAATACAATTACGGGTTGGCGACCTTGGTAACAGACGTACTTCGTGAGAATTATAGTTGTAGTTTTGCAACAAAGAATAAGTTCAGACGTAACTATGTATTATGGTTTCTTGTGCGACTGGTCAGACAGACAGTAGTCGCACGCCGGGTCCACCCCTGTGATCAGTTTGTCCTTGACTCGTTTTCTGCGACTGGTCGCGTGACAGAATGGCGGCGATCGGAGCCAGGAACGGCAGCAGGTGTCCAGCAATGTCCGTACGGTCAAGACAAATCCCTATATGCGTAACAGACAAGCTAGAAGTGTAGACACTGGTCCACATCTGTCCTCCACGGGGTCTTGTGCCGGCGCGTGCTACCAAATGGCTCGATGGTGTGGTATAGGAATCGCGTAATAATAACATATTGCGTATTTTGTGTAAATGAGCGTACGCTAAATTGCCACCCGGGGTTCATCGTTCTTTGTGGTCAGAAACGGTGACGGGCCGACGAGCACTGTTGTATCCATAAGCACATACCACATCCTGGTTTTTGTCAACGTCGCCAAATATGGGGCTTTAGTGAGGCTAGGGAATATGGACCAGTTTTACGAGATGAGATAAGGATGGTCTGGCGGGTCGAAGCAACAAGTCTCATTGTATCGCTGTCTGACGGACAATGACCCTTCGCTGGGTCATCGTCTCGCTGGCACCTGCTTCTGTAACGTTATGCGTCTATGGTCGCGGCCAGGGTTTATTACTTGGTGTCTGCACAGGATGCAAAAGACGACCAGTGTCCAGCCAGTGCTCGCCAGAACGTATGGACTGTGCCTTCGGCACATTGTTACAGTATTGCTGTACAATCAAAAGACAGGATTTGGAGCGCTCTCTCATCTTCGCCTGCTTACATAAAAACATTGTTAGCACAGTCTTGGCGCCGTCTTGTCGCCTGCTTGTAAATAAAACTCGCCTTTCTCTGCACTTATGAATGAAATATAACACCTTGTACATTCCGTAGGAATTATGAGAACTAGTTTTTGTCATGTTTTCGTCTCGCATCGCACACGCATTCCCAATCCTTTGCGTTGTTTGATTATGAAAGTTGACTTGTGATTTTGAATGGCTGTATGATTTTCAGATTTTCCCATGGCTACGTTGCCGCCGTCAATGGTGGCCGCTTCGTGTTTACAAGTGGCCGCTACTCACGTTCTGGGGGATGTGGACGCTGGACGACAAATGATGGAGACTCTGAATACAATCACGGGCATGGACATGGTATGTTAATCGTGCAAAATATATTCATGGCAGCGCTGACTTTGCACGACATTTTAGGAGTCAATCGAAGTGCACGCCCATCAAATGTACCAACTTTTTATTCAAAATCAGAACGATCCAAGCAAAGCATTTCTCTCTTCATCGACTCAAGCTTGGTGCTCTGCAAAGCATCTGATTTGCGAAACGGCTAGTGGTCAAGGCGCTTCGAATAGTGTAAGCGGAGCTTCGACTTTGACGCCGACTGAAATCGAGGATGTGGTCATCTATTGACCAATATCTGACTTGTGGCGCCGATCGAGTATTGTAGATCGCACGCGTCTGCTTTGACAGTAATGAGTACGAGTAATGTGTTTCCCAGTGCTTGTTGGGGTAATGACGAGGTAGCTAATCGGGATATCATGATGCTCAGGCTACACTTACAGTAAGCTAATCACGCAATGACTTGTATGTTCATGAGCTATGGCAGGATTGCACTGCGGCGTGGTATGTGGGCTTTACTTTGTTGATAGTGGGTGGTTTTGTTTGTAGTTTTTGTGAACAGGTGCATTTCACGTCACATGGTATCTAGCTTATGAGTGATAGTGGATTGTGGAGTATTGCTATGCTGTCTTCATAAGATTTTGTAGAACAATGGAGAGTGTAGAATTGAAGACTGTGTGAGCATTGATTGAATCTAATATAAAATGAATTAATTGTGGTCAGTGATTTTTTTGATGATTTTTGATGCTGCGAAAAGTGGATTGTTGAATGAAAAAAATTTTACAAATAGTTGTGAGGATGCGGGGGGGGGGGGGGTTACCTGCCTTGCAATACATACCATATGCACAGTACATAAACACGAAGGGAACTAGCTGCCCTTTGACGGGTGGATTTGGGACCAGGCCAAGATGGACAACGGGCAGGTGCCCATTATTTATACATGAAGAGCAATAGAATGTCGGATCACGCATTACAATGAGAGGATTGCGGAGCCATCTGCCCTCTTCGCACGAAGACTAATTGTAGGAACTGTAAATACGGCAGGTTTGAGTGAACGAGTCATGAGCTGTTTGGTGAGATTGACTGGGCGATGGTAAACACAAGGTACAATCATCTTGTCAATACTTTGGACCGTTCAGCGTTTTACGAGAGGTCTAAACTAGGGACCGGCGACTTTCAAGCAGATACAGGTCCTAATACACGCGCATGCATTGGTGACTGCGTAGTGTCCCGTCTTACGTACAAAGATAAAAGGAAAATATCCTTGATAGCTCGCGCTCATGAGGTCTCGCCGCATACTGTAGACAAATTTCAAGTTTTTTGACACTTCTAACCTTCAAATTACTCTGCAGCAAGTAACCCTCCTCCGTTTGCCTTGCCCGAAAATAGCTGCCTGCGCATGAGCGTTAAAGCAGTGTGGAATCTTGTGAAACAGGAGAACCGTTTGGGGCGGATCCCGGGTAGATTCGCTTTTCCGCTTCTTCCGTGCCTGGAGACGAACAAGGATTCGCTCTAAGAGGTGAGTACAAATTTCTGCAGCGACTTATTCATAATTGTGGTAAGCTGTGAAACGGTCTATTGCGAATACTGTAGATCTCGCTCAGTCAGGCCGCGCAGGTCAATGCACTTGTCCCATAGCTTGTGCTCGCTTTCACATTGACGAAGATAATTAATTAGGGTGACAAACAGCAGCCGAGCGAGACAGTCGGTTGGCGCACATCCACACTAACTTGGCTAACAATCAAGTCGGGCGGTGACCAGGGTCGACCGTACCGACTTTTTCGACCGTACCCGAACCTGGGGCCTGGTGCGGCAGTACCGTACCGTACAAATATAAAACTTCATCTTGACAGCCCAAAAATTTGAAAATTTTTTAAAAAGATTTAATAGATATTTTAAGTAAAGGTTTTCTAATTCTGGTGTGCATCTCGAAAATTGTCATGCCTAATATATTCATCCACTCCTTCGCTGTGAACAGTTTGATCATCGTCGGGTTTCAAGATACAGTATTTACCAAGAGCAGCAATGAAGTACGGATATGGGCCCATAATCCTTTATTTCAAAGCGGTCTCCACTCCTTTGATATCCTAGATTACCTAAAATCCTTTGGCTCTGCCATGCCACTGTACCGATAGGTTCAAAGACTCTTCTGGGGTCTTTGAACTCATCTACAACTCCAATGATACAGTATGAGACCATGGTATGAATCTGTGCCGCGACCATGCTCATACTGGAGATCCAGAAGCCTCCAGCTTCGATGTCTTGCGCAAAGGTTCCGACAAAATTTTTGAATAGGATGGATGAGAGAACATTGCAGAAAAAACCGTTAAAATTTAATCAACATATGGGCTCCCTGACCAGGGCCTCGAAAAATTAAAGGCAAGTGATTTAGTCTTTCATGTAGGAAACCATAGCATGGCAGGCGCCACAGCAACAGCGACTCCATGAAACCACATTTCAGTTCAATAAAGCAGCATTTTTAGCAGCACTTGGTAGAATTCATAATGATTACAGCCCGAAAGTCAGCCTAGCATCCGGATTATTATGCGACAAGATGCTTAGTGAGCAAATGCTTGAAATTTTGGTCACTTTTTAGATCGGTTATCTAACAATGGTTTGTGCCACGATGACATTCCTGCCAGTTATTAACCTTTGTTTGGGTCCGCTAAGTGGGCTGCCACTCATGCGGGCCGTTCTTGGCGAATTTAATATGGGACAAATAAACATAAGAAAATATGCACGCCGGAAAGAAGCCGAGAAGTAAATCCAGATGAAGTAATAGGCACACATGTAGGAGAATCAATTGTGCCTGCAGCAGTCCCATGGGTGGAATTCATCAGTAGTAACATACGAGCCAAAGCCCTACTACTGTAGACACGGGCGCAGGAAAAAGTTTTATCAGCGAGCCATTGCTGAATGCACTGTTGGAAAGTAATCCCTCGTTGGATGTAAAGCATTGCAAACCTGCCCCGATGAAGTCGATCAACGCAACGCCAGCCATCGCACGCACCCTCGTCACATGCAAAGTGACTGTGATGGGAAAAACGATCACCCATCCACTCTATGTCTTGGATGGTCTGCCAGTCACAATGATCATAGGACGGGATATGATGGCCAAGATGGGAAAGTTATGTTTCGACTTTTCACAAAAGATACCGTTTAGTGCAGCAATTATCGAGCAGTGCAGCGAAATTCGCACAAGTGCAGGAAAAGAGCACATGGATGCCATCGAAGTGGGAACACCAACAACTATCCCACCTCACACTGAGAAGTTTATCTGGGGACAATACCCGTCAGAACAGCATGAAGGGAAAGATGTGTGATTCGCAGCTGATTTCACATCGCCATCAAACGACATGGCTACCTTGATTGCGCATTCCGCGAACAAAGTCATAAATGTACGCAACCCCATCCAAGTCATGAATTGCTCACAAAATCCGGTCAATCTACCAGTCGGCCTGATTCTGCGCCACATAGAGGAAGTTGCGGAAATAGTGCCAACGGATTTGCATTTAGTCAATGAGCCCGAAAAGAAAAACGATCTGGTACAGCAAATCCAGATAATAAAATTTGATAATCCGCATCTTACGGAGAAACAAAAGGTCAGCATGAAAAGTTTTCTAACGGATTGGGTGAAGAAGGATATTTTCGCAACCAGCACCCTCAGTTTAAAGCTAGCCGACATTGAAATCGAGCATGCTGTCAATACAGGATCACATCCACCAATCCACCAAACCTCTCGTCGTTCACCCTTCTGCCAAATATAAATGGTCGATAAGATGATACAAGAAATGAAAGAAGGTGAACAAATCGAGGACTCACACAGTCCTTGGGGGGGGGGGGCAGTCCCATTTGTCTCGTGCGTAAAAAGTCGAACGAATACTGGTTCTTCGTGGATTTCAGGAAGCTAAATGAAATCACTATCCGAGAAGGGGTACCTTAGCTACGCAATGACGATTTGTTGAACTCGTTATCAGGAGCCAAATTCTTTTCCACACTGGACCTCATATCAGGCTACTGGTAAATAAAGCTGATAGAAAGGGACAGAGAGAAGAGAGCATTCAGAGTACCTGACGGTGGTCACCAATGGAAGGTACACTATTGCCTTTCGGGTTCCAATGCACCCGCAGTCTTCATGCGTGTCATGAGCGCAGTGCTATCAGGAATCATGTGGAACAGATGTTTAGTATACTTAGACCATGTCCTGATTTTTGCGGACACCTTCGAGGAACACCAAAAACGACTAGAAGCCGTCTTGCAACGATTGCATAAAGTAAACCCCAGATGAAAGCTTTCTATGTGCAACTTTTTGCGAAAGGAAGTTCCATTCCTGGGTCGCATCGTCTCAGCGGAAGGTTTGAAGCCAGACAGCAGCAAAGTGAAAGCCGTATCGGAAATGCCAATCCCAAAAGATAGAAAAGCTGTTCGTCGTTTTCCCGGCATATGTTCATTCCACAGGCGTTTCATCGAAAACTTCTCACGGATAGCTCGCACTCTTTACGAGTTGACAAAAGAGAATGTAAAACCGATTGTGGAAGGGAGGCGATGCAAGCGTTTGAAGAATTAAAAAATACGTTAATTACTGCGCCAATTTTAATGTATCCAAATTTCAAACGCCCATTCACAATATTGACAGACGCCAGCCGAGACGGACTAGGAGCCATAAGTATGGGTGAGGACGATAATGGCGTCGAGCATCCTGTGGCTTATGCTAGCAGAACACTGTTGCCTAGCGAGACCAGGTATTCAGTAACCGAGCTGGAAGGTTTAGCTGTCCACTGGGCAGTCAAACTTTTCAAGCCCAACATCTACGGTCAGAAATTCACGATCATCACCGATCATCTGCCATTAGTCTACATTTTCAAAAATAAGACTCATGATGGACGTTCTGCAAAATGGATAGCAAGTATGACCGGCAGGCACTTCCAAATAAAGTATCGGCCAGGGAAAAAGCACGGAAACGTGGATGCTCTGTCACGAGCCAGCATTGACGAAACAGCCTTCGCACCATCGAACAAAAAGTGTCGTAAGTCGATCTATGTAAATGGGAAGCAAACGCACGCCTGTATGATCTGTCGCAACGTCAGCGTACAGACCCAGGTTTAAAAGCGCGAATCGACTTCCTGGAGCAAGGTATATTGCCGATGGACGAGAATATGGCTAAACATTTTCTCCTCGAAAAACCGAGATACTTGGTGAAAGATGGTATTTTAGCACACCTGGTGCGCTGGAGCAAGAATGCTGAACCAGTGTTCCAATTAGTTGTTCCGCATAGCATGTACGAAAGGGGACATTTTACATCCATGCCATAGTGACGCATTCGCAGCACATTTCGGCATAGGAAAAGAAGGCATAGGAAAGACTTTTGACAAAATAGCACAGCGATACTACTGGGACGGATATTTTCAAGATGTCGAGCGTTACGTCAAACAGTGTCCTCTGTGCGCGCAGTGTAAAGACCCAACGTACAAGCAGGTGTCACCATTGCACCCATTACCTCCAACGGCTGGACCATGGCAACGCGTAGACCTCTTGGGGCCTTCGCCAACCACAAAACGAGGCAATCAGTACATCATCGTTTTCACAGACTACAGTATTTCACGAGCTGCGTCGAGGCAGCACCCATCCCCAATAAAGAAGGAAAGACAGTAGCTGCAGTCTTCATTCGCGACATTTTGTGCAGATATGGCAGTTGCAATAAACTAGTGTCAGATCGAGTCCCTGAAGTTTTGATCAGCATGATGCAGGAAGTATGCAAGCTTTGCGGTATTACAAAAAAAGAACACGACTGCATATCATCCCACGTGTAACAGGTTGACGGAACGATTCAACAAAGTGTTAGGCAACATGCTAGGTATTTGCATGAAGCAGTATGGTCAATCTTGATATACAGTTCTGCCATGCATCCTTTTTGCATATCGGTCATCGATCCAAGCGTCATTGAAGTACTCGCCCTACAGAATCTGTTCCTATGTAAGCAATTCACATGTAACGACAACACCACTTTTGCTATCACCGAACCCTGCACAGACAACATCTAATATGTACCATTAGAGCGGGACCATTTTAGACAGAACATGCCTGATATCACACGTCATCACATATCACTGGCGCTACTTGAACTCGGATGACTTGACCCAATTCTGTAGTTGCTGGTTGCCATCGAGGATGCCACTGACGACTAGGAATTGGCTAGGTGTAGGCCTTAGAGTAAACCCTACACATCTGTGAAATAGTCCAAAAAGATAAAGGAAAACAACGGTGCACAAACGAAATTATCACCCTCTCGCAGACAGAATATGTTTAAAAACACCATTCATAACGCCAATTGTTATTGGGAAGAAAAAGGCCGACTCAAGTTGGCTGCACGCCTGGATAGATGCGGCTTCGGTTCCATTTAACTAGCGAGCCAGCGATTGACCAGTAAACCACTTGAACCAGTGTGGTGACCGTCATTCCGAGGAATAAGCCGAGCTGATCTCCAATCATCGCAAAAAATGACATTACATCGATTTTTAGTGCATCTGTTTCCATGCGATATTCCGAGTCGATGCTGACAATGATATTATTGATCAATGATGCGTTCCCAGATTCTTCAATATTCTCTTTCTCGCCTTGAAGCGGGACAATGGTTGTTTGAACTTTGTATTGCCACGACTCGCACAGTGGAATGCACTTGGATGCACGATTGCGAAGTATTCGAAGCTACAAAACACAATGAGGTCACATGTGACAAATTTTGAGTCATGCATAAAGGTCACATGTGACAAATTTTGAGTCATGCATAAAGGTCACATGTGACAAATTTTGAGATTCGGAGAAACTCACTTAAAAGGTGTTAAGTGAGTTTTCGAGTGCGCTCTTTCCGAATAAAGCCGTCATTTGTGCGTAGGTCTAACGGTTCGCGAGATACAGCATGCAGAATGGTCACATGCGCAAGAATTTCACAAGGCTCGGGTGGAAAAGGGTAATATGTGACGCAACGAGCAAATAGCAATAGAAAATGGTCTCCGTATGTCTGCAACCACCTGGTAACTTACCGAAAGCTGTCTAATCGGTAGCAATATTTGGTTTCTGTTATTGATTTATCAAAATTTTGCAGAATGGGAAAGGATTCAGATTATGATTAGTGTATGAGTACCCGAATCAGATCAAGGAAGATAGGTACTGTATGATATACACATCTGCGATTTCTAAAAACTCACAATGCTTCTCTATACGGACAATGTTTTCCTCGCCAGTGAGGCCAGAGCAGCGACCCAGAGGATTACCCAGCTATGGAAAGATCGGTTAGACGAATATGGCCTACAGCTAAACATCAAGAAAAGCTGGAGGGTGGCCCCAGACTGATGGCACCGTCACCATCGATAACTAAAAAAGACTGGAGAATTCTGGTACCTGGGTTCAATCATCAGCCACGACGGGAGTGTTGCAGCTGCTCTCCGAGCAAGAATACAAGCAGCCTCGATGAAGTGGCACCAGTTGACGGGTGCGACTGATGGATCATGGACAAGTTTAAGGGAAAGATCTACAGTACAAATCGTTGGTCCACCCAGTATCGCCGTATGGGTCCGAATGCTGGCCTGCTTCATCCACCCATGAGCAGGCCCTCAACACTGTAGAGGCTCGACTAGCAGTCGATACTCCGCACGGAGCTGGCAGCTGGGTGCCTCACCCTTCAGGGAGACTTTTCAGCCATGTACCAGGTCGGAGGTTTTGGTAGGCTTCCCTGGGTTTCTGGCTGGCGCGGTGCAAAAGCTCCGCCGGCCACTCCCTAGAGTAACTCGTATTACAACATTATGGAGATGCGAATGCTCCGGTGTAGCTTGGGTATCACGCGGTAGGATCGCATTATGACTTTTTCAATTCCGCGTTCAATTGGAGATTTCGATGACCTCAGGGGAGGAGATTTGGATCCCCTCGTGAAAGTGGATCTCATGGCATCCGACGTTGCCATCGAATCAAGAAGCGAAAGTTGACGATTTCAAAAAACAAAGTGCCGCACATCCCGCAAATTCACCATGGTATTTGCAACAGCATCACTGAAACTGATGGGAGCAGAACAGCGCTCTCTGTTGCTGCAAGTGACGATGATATGATGAATTCTGATTGCTACCTGTGCATTTTGATCATTTTTTGGAAAAAAGACATTGAACCTATGCGCTGCGAGTCAGTGGAGGGTAAAGGTCATATGTACGTTTGATTAGCTGATTAAAAGCCCGAGAGTGAATTGAATCGGCAAGTTAGGCCCAAAAAAACTTTTAAACCAGGTAAGAACTGGAATAATTAAATTTAAAGACACGAGCATCTTTGTTCCTGTAGAAGAATCATTAAACTTTGGTTGCAATTATCTCAAAATCAGGTTCTTGTCACATATGACCGTTATGCATGGAGCCCCTCCTAATAATAGCTATTGCCTCATGCCCCTTTTGACATACCAAATCACCATTCTGCGCACTTGCCGCGTCTGCAATTTCTAAGTTGGCATCAAATGCTCCTCGGAGGCAGACGTGGATGTGGGCTGGAGTGCATATGACAGAGTCATTCGGAGACATTGTGTCGTAGTGTGGTACGCAGCCACAGCCCAGATATAATGCCTCGATAAGGTGTACGGTCATGCATAGCGCCACTGTGTATCGATCTCGATCGGTCATTTCCTCAAAATACCTAAGATCAAAGTATGTGGGTTTTCCCAGTCGAATTCTGAAAAATAAGGTATAAAACTGAACTTACTGCTGTAAAATAGGATCTCGCTGTCTTTTGTGGTCAACCCGAAACTGATTAATGCACTTGTCCAGCAGTGTGCGCTTGCTTGCTTTCAAATTAACGAAAGTGGCTGTGTTCGTGGGAATAAAATTGACGGGATCGAACACTGTGGTCGGATGGTTGCCAATGTGGATCGCCAATATCGCCTCATATCCACTCAGTCTTTCAAGCAAGGACGAGGTGTCTAGCTTTGACTGCATCGTCAGTTTCTGCCGAGTTTTCTTTCCTGTTTCGATACTTCCGATCTAGGAATGGTTTTTGTCTTACAGCAGAATAAACTTTAGCCTACTGCAGCCGCTGATTTCCTCAGATGATGTATATGAAGGATGTATACGGGGGCCTGTGGGTCTAATCACTACAGTAGGTCGCCTCTGTTGTAAGACAGGCGGTGTGCGCCAAATTCTCGGAGTTGCCGCTTTCGGGCAATTTTCTCGAAATTTTCAGCGATAACCTAATCGTAAAATGATGACAGCAGGTAACAATTTTGTTTTGTTGTGAGAAAAAGGTGCTCAATGAAGCTAATACGTACTGTGTATTGCATTTCGAGGCTTGACTTTTCGTTTTGGTTTAAAAAAATGTTTTATTGTTTTGTTTTGTTTTTGCGATTTAAGTAGAAAATATTCCTTTATGAAAAAAACCACTAGAAGCAAAACAAGACCAACCAGTTGATAGAGCACATTTTGTATTAAGTTGCCACCGAAATCAAGTTGTCGTTAAAAATTTCGAGAAGGCGCAAAAACGCATTTCGAAGGGCGCGTGCATGCACCCGGCTATGCGATGTACGCGAAAGAGGAAACATGGACTTTGTATCCTGGAATTCTTTGATTGACGATGAGAAGAAAATACATCGCATGCTGCAAGAATTTCAAATGATCGATTGAGAGCACCTTTATGGAGTCTTACTCTAAAAATAATGAAGTGGTGTCATGTCCGCAATTTGCGAAAACGGAATTTGAGAAAACGGAATCTGTTATATATGACCAGTTGCCGCCCGCTTAAAACTGGAAAAGCCAAATAGCGATGGTGACATTTAGCTTATCGTCAGCTTCTCTGGCTAAGGGTGAGCCTCCAGCCAACAGTGTGTTCTGTGATCCTGTGTAACCGGCCTTCACCAAGAGGCGAGTATTACACCTACTGTACTACAGATCAGCCTGTGGATCAGAGTCAGCTATACATACCAAAAAATACTTCGCTTCGAATTTGTAACAGACATTGGCATCTACTAGAAATGCATTATTCCGATCTTTGGGGCAGCAGGAGAATTCGATGTTGTCCACTGTGCACTTGCTGAATATAAACTCGCAGGGCACGATGCTATCTTTATAAAATGCGCCATATCCTGGCCATTCTTTACCGCTCGCCATAATAGCTTTGTAAATGAGCCGATTGAAAATCGGAATCATGGTCGTGTCGAATGAAGGTTCAAACTCTGGGGAAGAGGTCACAAAATAAGTCGCTTTATCGAACAAGTAATCCGTAGTTATATTATATCTTTCAGCCCATTTTAGGACGCGAGCATCTGTGGCCAAGCGACCGAACGTTCCCCTGGTTACTGTGTTGGCGAAATAGGTGTAATTCAATGCTCCATTAACACAGATGTAAAAGTTAGGAATTGTGAGCCCGTGCTCAATATGGTCTTGAATATCGAGCACTTTTGAAAATTCAACAAACTTGATAATAGTCGGTATGAGATAAGAGAGGGTGATAGCGGCTGAAAAAGATAGGGTAGCCGCCCAAAACAGCTTCTCATACTTTCCAGAGCCGTACAGGAAATTGTGCAGGCCAGCGATGGTGATGCGGTCTAAATAGGATTTTGGAGCGACCAATGGTTTTGGTGCTGAGGACGTTGTCATATCTGGCTTCGGTATTGCAAATTACAACGTGTTTTGATTAAGCAAGATTTTGATGATTTTTCGAACGCAAGTGTCTAAAAATGAATAATTGCCTCACAATGAGTGTAGTATCAAAGGGTCCTTTCTAGGCCCTCCCTTCCTCTCTACACTAGAGTAAAGCTAGGAGTACTGTCAAACCCGGCATCATTGTGGACCGACCCTGGCTGATGGCAAGGTAGGTTACACAACAAGCCCACAGCGGGGCAGGGGCCAAATATTGATCACTCTGTCCATCCTTCTCCCTCTGACCAGGAGAGACAAGAAAGATATCTACATAGAATATCTCTAATAGCTTTCTGATCCCATATCCGTTGCTTTACGAAAGGAGCCAGTAGGCCGATCTGAATGCACAAGAGATTTGTAAAAGCTCAGTTATATTTAGCTAGTGCGTCCATTAGATCTCATTAGACTCAATTAGACGAATGGAGAGTAGCAAATTCATAAAATCCACTGAATATTCGTTCGGGATCAAAGTCCAATTGGGATAGAGTATGGCAGAACCAGACAGAGATCCAGAGAGTCGATGGCATTTTTCATAATACAGTATGCGAGGACCTGACTTTGGCGTGCCACAAACCTGTTACTCGTGAGTCAAGGAGATCCAGCCCCCCCCCCCCCTATATGTTTAGTGTGAAGTGTGATTTGCATATCGCCTGATTTGCAGGTCGACCTAGGCATGTCTGTTGTGTGTAAGATTTGTCCTTCTGCGCCAGGCCGGGGAACTAGTTGTGCCCTATACCTGTGTGTATTACAAATGTATATAAGGAGCCCGTTCTGCTGTGCTCAGGTGGTCGTAGTAGTCGATGGTGAGTCTCGTCGTCTCGTATTTTCGACGAATCAGTCCAGCCGGATCGATGGATCAGTCGATGCTAGCCATAGGGTAACTGCATGTGGGAAAATGGGCTTACGATGGTCTCAGCCAATAAATCCATCCAATCGGAAATTTATTCAATGCGACGTGAAGCCAGGGCGCTTTGAGCAATAACTTATAATTAAACTTGTTCCGGACGGGCGTTGAGTTCGTACGAGGCCGCGATTCCCTGCCTCTATTACGGTTTCTACAACGAACCAAAAATCTTATACTTGGCAGCAGGCCTGGATTGGCAAAGGTGGCTTGTGAGATATGCCATTGTTACCCGCGCATTATTAATCAATATCTCTGATCGCACAGCCATGCAAACGCAGGATACTGTAGCGGTTTAAAATAGTTATCTTCGAATTAGGGCCGCTATCTCTGCTAACAAAATGGACTTGTTTTTTGTAGACGTGCTGTATACCACCCAGCAGGAGTCTTGGATTCATCTGCGCCCATTTTGATCAATAAATCTAAGGAGAAGCTGCGATCTTTCGTGCAAGAACGCCGAATATTCTGAATTTTGACGCTGATTTTTAATTGTCGAAAGATACGCTATATTTTAGGAATTATAAGTGGCAATGTACCATTTGCTTTGCTGGCTGGCCACCTATACTTATCCTGACTGTGAGAGGAGGCGCGGTGGTGGGCAAGCAACAAGACAACTTCTCCCTTCGTCGAAACTGGGCCCCAGGGTATCCAGCGAGCTCAGCACGGTTTGACAGGCTATATATACGAGAGTACTGGATGTATTCAATTAACCAGACCAGCATTCTCTGCTAATCAAGGCATGGTTGATGTCCCAAATGCAGAACTGCTCAACACTGGAAATAAAAAAATTTATGCATTTAGGCAGTGAGACTTTAGTGAATTCACCAGCATGACCATTGCTGATTTTGCGAAGCAGTTTTCTCATTTTTAAGGCTAGTCTTCGTTGTCCTTGGTTTTGACGAGCGTGATCCAAGGAGCAAATCTGAAGCTAGCGTTTTTGGTCGCTATTACAACATGGCATTGGTCCCGCATCGCTTGGGCCAGCAACATGATCAGAAGGCCGCAGTTCTGTTTGGGCTTGGGAGGAAAGCAGTACAATAAGCTGCTTTTCAGAATGGAAGCCGGTCTTCGACCGGTGATTTGGTTTATCCGTCGCTGGCCTTGCACACCTGGCTCTGGGCGACTCGCCCTGTACTGTCAAGTGGCGGACGCCGAGCGAGTAGAGAATCAGGAAACTGATTCTCGAACACCAGTCGGGAAGGATGCTCCCTTCTCGCCCTGCACAGGACCATCCTGGTGCAGGCACAGGATGCCCTCGTGTGGAGGTGTTCCTAATGGAAACACACAGAGACAACTTGCCGTGATCGCTGGTCACCTCACGGTCTCGCTTATCATAACGTGGCTACTGGCCAGCTGTATGCGAGAGGGGTTGGAAGTCCCACGGAGAGCTGGTGCAGAGCCCAACCCACAAAAACTTAAAAAAAAACAAGTCTCGCTAGCCATTGTAGATATAGTGAATGGCGCAAAATCATCTTGAATTTCAAAACCCTCTTCCACGAGATGCACATCAGCTACTTAGAAGTCAAGCGATGCCAGTAAGCTCCGATTTCGTGACCCTATTTCGCAGCCGCAAAACTGAACTTCCATAAACTCGACAAGTGATTTCTCCCAAGCTTCGATGATTCTATCATAAGGTGATTCTGCTTTCAGGAAATGCCAATGCACATATTTACACTAGGTAATGTCATCTGTATATTTTAAAACGCCTTCCTACTTAAAAAACACCCTATATATAAATACATACCAAGTATATATGTGCATACTCAATATTCACTGTACTGTACCTATATATATATACATACTTATATACACCTACACGCACCTACTTTTTAAATCAGCTCTTGCTTGAGAGGGTTATGAGGCCACATGATCATTGACCTGCAGAAACTATCTTCTATCAATATAGCATGCGCTGTGCATCAAAACTTGAAAAATGATTTTGGTCAGTGGCATTTTGTATCTATTCAGCACTATTTTTCATGGCTACTTTTCGGCGCTCTCTTCGGCGGGATGTTGCGTCTTGAGTTAGTCCTACGACAGTTTCAGAGCAGCAAGTGTTTCTTATATATTAGTATATAAAAACAGGATAATACTCGTAAAAAGGATTTCAAATTACGATGATATGCGTGGGTGCCATTTGTGGATATGTCGCCATGTTGTCTTCATTTCTTCAAAGCTGCTTCGGCTCCGCGAGCGCTTCCGATGCACGTTCCGGATGTGATGTAGTGAGTAATACCATGGGTCGTGCGGCCACTGGCGCCGTTGTAGACCTGTTGCATGGTCTTGTCTCCGTGAACAGGAATATCATGACGCTTCTCCCAAGCGCTGCTCATATTCGAGGCTGGGGTGACAACAGTGATCCCACTCGGGCCTGGGTTATGGATCAACCATGAATTGCCTTCGGCTGTATGAGCGACGACGCCGTGATGCTCTCCGGGTCCACTGCTGCTGCTGCCACTTTGCAATGGTCTGGTGTAGTAACCAGCCGAAGTGACATGTTCGCTTCTAAATGATTCGTGACCTCCGCCGTGAGCGTTGCCCATTATAATGTCCTGAAACACTAAAACTATGGGTTGTCAGGCAAGGAAATTTAGGAACTCTTCCACACTTACAAAGTATTTGCCGCAAATGTCTCTTCAAAACACGAGAAGATACAGTATTTTAGTCTATGAACATTCATTGGGATTTTTATAGTCAGCTGATGACAGGCTCTTGCGTAATTCTTGCCTCGCTGACACTCGTCTGACCTGATCGAGCAGCTGGAGCAAGCATGTCCTTGTTACTCTAATGCGCCACTCGTTATAATAATCGCGCGAATGTGGACAATTACAGCATTTCTGACCCACAAGTCAAATGATCAGTATCGCCAAATGGCAAGCAACACTTCTTGATTGACGGTAATCATGACAAAACTCACGAAGACTCGTGACTCTTGGTTTTAGCCGTGTGTGGTGGCTTATACTATCTGAAAATGCTAATTTTCAGGAAAGATTAGAAACGGCCATGATGCGATAGGGAGAGCATCGCTCTTTTCTAAGACCAATCTAATAAGAATGACAGTTCGCCATGTTTATTGCTTCATATTACTCCTTGTTGTGACTGCAACCGACTGCGCATAAGAGTAACGTAACGAGAACTTGTTTGCTCTGGCTCACTCGATCAGGTGAAATGTGTGTTTGTTTGCGTCACACGGAGGTCAGAGTTACGCTATAGCCATCCGTGTGCGTGCCCACTATGTATACCTGTGACGCTGGCTACATGCGCGATGACGGGTTTACTGGTCGCACCCACTCGAATCGAATGACTCGTGACTGATGGCTCATAACCAGACTTCACGTGCAGTATGTGTAGGATTCTTTCTTTGAGGCTATAAAAGTTTCAGGCGCACAGATGAGTGGAGGAAGGAAGAATGAGCGCTGTGCATCCAGAAAGCTTGTTTTCGGAGAAACTTATGGAAAGCAAATTGCTGTGGTTCAGCGGCGGTTTGATTCGCATTTTCAAATCCAAGTGTATCCAATCAAAAATTCAAATAATTTTTATTGCAACACAAAAATAACATCATGTAAAATAGCAAGAGGGCTGTAAAAGGACAGAAAAGTGCATTGGAGGTAAATATAGTTGAGGAATGGTCGTCATTCTGTTTTTTTTGTACGCTGGTGCGTGCTGTCAATGCATGTAGGAAAAAAGCTGCTGTAGGGATGTATCATTCAGTACTTTAAGAGATATCTCACACTTCGCAGTCTACATTAACTTTTTGTAGGCAGTAACGACGTGATAAACAATAGCGAATTGACATTTTCGCTGTCACATCTCTGGCACAGTGAATCAAAGCGCTGGACCCCACCAATATATCACACATCCGTAATATGATCCATAACACAGGGTGTGTTCAAGCAGGGTGCATTCGGTTCTTGCTGAGGTGTGTTTTCAATGACCATTCGAATCCACCTTCTCGTCGTTTTATTACCTACGAACAGTGATTGGCTATGCGCTCGTAGTGTTGGCATCGCCAGCAAAGTGTTAACGTCTGTCGGCAAGATCACAGTTACAATAGCTCAGCTAAATACTCCTTCACTTGGGGGAGATGCTGCTGACGCAGACAGAGTATCGAAAGATTTAGCCGGTATGAGCGTATTCGCCATTGGAGCCAGCCATTGAAGTTGACAATAATGATGACCAATGTGCCTGAGTGACCAAAATTATGGCAATTCTGGCCTGCTTGAGCTTTTTCTCGTGCACACTGGATCTCGACATCGTTTAAAAGTACCTGTACAGCAAAGCATTATACTCTGAAACAGCATGAGCGAGTATGTGTAACGACTACATCAAAACAAATTTCGCTCTGAAACCTGATGCCGATTTTCTCAACTCTGCTACTCCTCAAGTTACGAGTAAAATTATAGTTTCTGCAAGATTCTTGGTATGGGCAAAAGGTAAGTAGATCCTCCTACATAATGTACCTACAGAATGTATGAGGCAATATTTTGCATTGGTGAGACGGGAGCGGCATTCGTATCCTGGACCCGATGCGTTGTTTGAGGATGTATATACTATATGTACCTAGGTACGCAATTTGAGTTCTGTTATACTGTATTGTACTACCCGAAACATTGGATTGTGTGAAGGGCTTTTCAAGGCAGTGAGCACAGGAGCGAAATGCCAATCAATAACTAAGCAATAATGGAAATATTTGTTTTGTCACCCAATTCTAGCTAGTTGAATGTTTAAATGACAATGATTAAGTTATATTGTAGCATCTTACTAAAGAGGGACGGTACCACGCGTTATTCTCAGAAACGAAAGGTGCATCTTAGCATTTTCTTCCAAAGATACTAGTTTCTTGGTAATTTATACTTTTCTCGGAAAGATGCTAATACCTTCCTAGAAAATCTTGCAAAGGCCGTTCTCAGAAAATTAGGACGTGTTCGTGCGTAATCTAAAAAAGGGAGGTCCCTGCCCGGTACTCTGATCTCTGCGCTGCTGCCAGCATGTTTTTCTGATTTGAACAGCATAAATTTGCAGTAGCAATACAAACCTTTGCTGGTTGCGATTTCAAGCGGTCGAAAAAATGCAAAAACCTGATTGCTGGGCATCGCTAGCAGCCGTACCTACGTACAACAGCGACTGATGAGTGACTCGGGATTCGATCAGTCATATCTTTGCACTGGCCTGATCTGCAATATGGCCCTTGAGGACCTAGATTAAAATATTCGTCAGGCGTGTGTGCTTTTTATCCATTTTTCCTTTCTGGAGCCGTAGCTTTTGGTAGAAACAGCTCCAGAAAAAATCCAGTCGGTTTTGCGGTCTGTGGTTCTCCATCCGACCTCTGGAGGCCATCTCAAACCTGTCAGATTAGGTAAGAAATTCGTTCCTATTCTTTAGCACCTCCTTCGAAAGCGCATTTTCTTGGACATATTGCAAGGGAATGCTAGTTTCTACCAGGTTTCGTATGGGTCTTTTTCTCGATGCTAAAAAGGTGCAAATGCTTCCTTTTCGTTGCCAAGAGTATTTTTCTTGACTGAAGAACGCTGCTCTAGTTGGAAAAAGGTGTCTGTCCAGAGCACGATAAGAATGTGACAAAAATGCCTGCTCCCAACCAGCGCCAGCTATGCGTTAATTGAAACAGGGCAAGTCATTGCTTGTCATCTTCTCCTCGTGCCCCTGAGAGTGGCCGAAAGTTTTTATCCCCTTCTCTCCTTACCACAATTTTCATGCGCGCTTAAAAATATCAATTAACGTAACAATAACAATCCAGTTTTTTAGCCAAGGAAAATGTACACTAGAAGCTGAAAAAGGACGATCCCTGAAATCCCTGGGAATCTGATTCTTCGGAGCTGCAATCCATTACTGCTCTGTTGGCTAGTAGCGATCTATAGATATTGCCAGCGATAATACCGCTTATTTTGAACCACGATATAAGTTCATTACTCTTCGGACGGAAAGAGCAAACGGGCTGATGATTAACGAACTCCAACATGAATTACTCGGCTCTGAAGCCGAGCCGCCCGCGCCAAACCTTCGGAGGAAATCTGTTTTGAAGCGGTTAAACGTGCCGACGACCACCAAGGTAATGCCTTTGAATTATTAACCATTTATGGCTTTATTTTGACCGAATGTGGATCGCTGAACGTGTGCCTAGCATAAAACTGCTTATTTCGTATTGCGAATAGTGCACGCTTCCCTAGTTTTAATCAAAGCCAGGGATATGCTTGCTCTAATGTCAGCTTTCTGAGTCTTATTTTATCGACACAATGGCGATTAGACGTTTAAGGAAGCCAGAAAACTCCCCGAAGGTAAGCCCAGGATTATTTTGCTGTGGTGAATGTTATATGTTTTTCCCAAGAATGATTTTTGTTCTCACTGCTGCTCGATGCCCTGACTAATGCTGCACAATTTTTTCGCTTTTGCTTTTTTTGCGCTAGACCGATGCAGTGCGTTTTGACCTCCTTGTGAAGACCTTTATGATAAGAAAAAACTAGTCCCATTGGCATTAGGACTCTTTCAGCAGCATAGCATTTATCTGCAGTAGATCAGCCTGTGGATGGCTCATCTTCTTTAGGGACTAATGGCAAGCGAAAAAAGGACTGCGCGCGAAGAAAACGATGCAAATTGCGTTTCTGATTGCATCTAAAATGTACAAGCACGTCTAATCTTCCAAATATGTTGTCTGGCAGAAATGACGAAGTCTATGGCTCTATGGCATCCTGCTCCGAGAGGGACCTGGAATCATATTTTAAGGATGAATGCTGCTATTAGACTCAAGATTTGGGTATAGCCGTGAGACAATGCAACCAAATGCATTCAGAACTTTGTATATACATACACATCACAAATCTCGAAAAAGCACATAGGTTTCTGGCTCTGACTTTGCCAAAAGTGACGGTATTATCCACATCTCACTAGAAGCGCGCTGGCTCGGCCCAAGTTTGCTTGGGCCAGCAACCCTGTGACGGGGAGGCCCAACTTCTGTTAACTGTGCAGTTAGACTTGACTGCAACTCGCGAACCGGGCCCTGGCTCTGGGCAACTCACCAGGTACAGTCGAGTGGCGGACGCCGAACAAGTAGAGAATCAGGAACCTGGTTCAGGAACACCAGTCGGGAAGGCCACCCTGCTCGCCCAGTATCATCCTGGGATGCTGTTCTGGCACAGGATGCCCTCGTGTGGAGGCGCCCATAGTGAAAACGCGCAGAGGAAAGAGCTGCCGTGAGAGCTGGTCACCTCACGGCCTCGCTTATCATATCATGATTGCTGGCCGACTGTAGACAAAACGGGTTGAAAGTCCTGTGGGCGGCACGGGTCCCAACCCACAAAAAGTTTTTAAAAGTCCTCCTCTTACGAGTACTTGTTCAGACAACCCCAGGATCCCAACATATTGTTTCAGGCTCTGAAGCGAATCCTGCCTCACACAGCCATCATGATGGCTGTATTCATCTACACCATCAGCGGCGGATATATTTTCTATTATATCGAGCACCCGTATCGTACTGCATCCGTCGCTGTGTCCCCCACGACCTCGACCTCTCTCCAAAGCACGCCATCGAACAGCACCATCTCAAACACAACAGTTTACAACTCGACAGAAAATTCAACCAATGTGGGGACAACCCTGGCAGCCACCGCGACCCATATAACGCCTTTTGCAAACGGTCCTCTGACAAGCACTGCTGCCTTGTTCAGACAGACAACCTATCGGTATGGTGCAGTGAACGGATTAAGTGCGAGCCTGGTCGCTCCAACCAGCGATGCGAAAAGATCAGGCACCAGTTTGGTTTCTACCACAAACACCCGCCAGACAACAAGAATAACTCCCCGTTACCATGTTACTTCGACTCCAGGATCTCGTTGGCGAAGACAAGCTAATTTTGATGAAGACGACTATGGAAAAGAATTGAGTGGATTTGATGCGGAAAAGAAACAACTCTGCAGTCAGCGCTCTTTGAGTGTTGCTGTCGAGTCCGCCAGGAAAGCTTGTGTTCTAGGAAATCATCAAGAAAAGACTGACGAATTCCGAGCTCACAATTGTGCGCGTTTTCTGGCGCAGTTATCCTTCTGCATCCTTAAAGAAGGATTCCCGATGACTGGAGGTACAACAGAGATGCAAGCCACAGCTCATACCACGACAACTGTTCCACTTACCACTGCACCCCTGTCACAGACTCCCATGGTTCACAAGCAGTGCGAGAGTGCGGTGCAAGTCCATGACCTGACACCATCCAGCTACATCTTCATGGCATTCACAATCATATCCACCATCGGCTATGGACATGTGGCTCCAGTCTCCACAGCGGGGCGGATATTCTGTATCATATATGGTTTATTCGGCATTCCATTGGCGCTGTTGGCCATTGCTGACCAAGGTCGGTTCTTGTCGGCGGTCATTATGTTCTGCTACAGAAAGTAAGTTCCTTTTTTAAATTTTCGTTAGATCTGCTTCCAAGACTCATGTTTCAGAGTTAAATCTGCCTTTGCTACTCGCTATCATCGCAAACGCCGAAATGCAAAGGCAAATATTGACGAGGACGCCGATTCCGAAGAAGAATCCATGCCAGCACTTCTCCTACTTATTCTGTTTGGCGCTTACATGCTTATTGGTGGGGCCATACTGGCACCGTTTGAAAAAGACTGGTCGTACGTGGACGCTGTCTACTTCACATTCATCAGTTCATCGAGTATCGGCTTCGGTGATCTCCTGCCTCAAGAAGGTCCCTACCTTACCCTCACCTTACTCTACGTCGCACTGGGCCTGGCCTTGTCCACGGCAGCCATCGACGTGTTCGCGGGATACTTGAGACGACTGCATCATTTCGGCAAGAAAATCCGCAACTGCGCCAACAAGTTGATATGGTTTGGCAGCGAGAAAGTCACATTGTCACAATTGGTTCGTAATATCGGAGTGCAGTTGGGTGTGTCCGAAGATAAGATCAATCATTTGGTCGAACATTTCGACGAGATCGTCGCGACGACCATAAAACAAGACACCGTCGCTCCGCCTCCTCCACCCGTCGCTCCATTGTTGGAAGAAGTACCCAAACCGTTTAGTTTCGATGTGGATTTTATTGACGAGAAAGACGAATTCTAAGCAAAACTTCACTGTACCGTTCCCAAAGTCCTATGCAATTTATGGCCTACTACAGCACTAGGCCACATAGCTTTCGTGTGCGTGCTTTTGTTAGCCCTGCTGCCTGACTCACGGCTATAGAATTATAGCACTGTGCATTGGTAATTTATGGTTTTTCACACCTTGTTTACTCGAAAGCCTCCACGGGGGGAATTTCAAGTGGAGTCGACGGGTGCCATTTAATTAAAGGTGGGTCAGTAAATTTTCACTGCATCTACCTTTTTCTGAGCAAGTTTTGTAACCCACAAAGCGGGATTACAAAAATTGTGGATTCCGCTTTGTAGATTTGTGGAATAATAGTTCCGTCAAATTAGCTTCCAGCCCTTGAACCCAGAATCAACTAATCTCATGATCGATTTCAGTCGTGCGGAGCGAATCGGCAGACCTAAGCCGCAAGTTCGGGAGAGTTTTAAGCAAAAGCGGCAGGTTGTATGAAAGAGGTTCTGTAATTCGTGATTGGCCTGAAGTGAATGAATATATTTTATGCACATTATCATTCGGATACTTTGTCATTGTGTCATGAAGAACCTCCAGACACTCGTTCCCCGTTCTGCTTTGATCATGCACAACTTGAACATGCAACTAGAATGGTAGCACTTGCTGTAAAAGGGCCAACTCTTCTAACTTCGGTAAAGTATACACAATATATGGCACTCCACCTACAATGGCCCATGATTTCCCTACGACGCAAAGTGAACCAAATGAAACACTGGGTTTCGCGAAACTGCTTTTGACTGTTCATAATAATAACGCGCCGCAAGGGGAGTAAGACAGGAGCAGAACATTCAATATTCAGCAACAGTGAATTTCCCATTGCACAACGGCACAGATCAAGTTTGGCACGCTGTGACTTTTTTTCCACGCTAGCCTTTAATGTCAGCAAGCGTGACATGTTAGTCTTTATGTCGTTACGCAATTCTAACATGTCGAGATGATCACTGGCAATGAGTGGCAACTAGCAAGATGCGTAATAAATGGAAAGCATGTAATATAAATCGCCCACAAAATGTGCCAAACACCAGATTTCCAAGCTCTCTTTGATCAGATTATCAGAAAATCAGATTCAAGCCAGCAGGTTTGCGAAGGAATACACCTGCAAGATGGGTAAGTTAATACTAACGACCGAGAACAAATCTTGTAAATGACCCCATCAATCAGCCTTAAAATAGGGAGTGAATGTTGACATCTTCGTCATCGAGAACGTCTCCGAGCTTTGTAGGCTGATATGTATGTCACAAACATTATTTTGCGACAGGCCTTCTGTACAGTAAGGGTCGACCTGAGGAGACCAAGCTTCAATTTCCGAACTCACCCCCAATTTTGTGTGCGGACTCGATGCACCCGTGTCATGAGTGGGGATTGTGATGCAATAGGGATTTTTTCTGCGAACTCGATTTTCACGGAGTTATAGCAAAACACGTTTTTTTTCGAAAATGATTGGTCTTTTTTGATCAGCGGCACATGAACGTGTTTGCAAGTAAATGGGGAATTGAATGCTTTTCGCGAAAAGTTTTTATCTCTCACCCATCTCGAGATATTGGGCGCTAAAGCTGAAGGTGCCTTGCAAGTGCACGACTTTCAGACCTCCTGTCTTTAAAGATGTATGATTTCCGCTATTTTTCGCTATATCGCTATATCTAGGATAGTCAAAGCTAAGAACGGTTCAACCGTGCTCAAACATCGGCAGACTTGTATATTGCTGAAGTGTCGCTAGAAAATGCAACCTTTATCCGACTAATACTGAAAAATAAAACGCCTTGCTTCCTAATTTTTAGATGAAATCAAACATCCTTTGGAGGATGACACTTCATTCTATGATGATCAGCGACAACGTTGAATTAAAAAAGTAGACCATTGGGAAAGACTTTCTGAATGTGTTTCTTTCTGCGTTTATTTTGTGACCTACAGTATCTATCATGCATAAAAATCGGAGCCTGTGTGCTCAAGTCGTTTTCTCACTGATGATCTCTGCTAAAAACAGCCCTCGCTGGTTGCCTTCAATCTTGGCTCGTGTGACCCGCGGAAGGCCACGTCATCCAGACCTGCTCGGCTTGGTGGCTGGCGTGGCAAAGTGAAGACTGTCCGGGCCTCAGGACGTGTCAAACTTCAATTCAGATTTTAATCAGCTATCGCATTATAGACCTCAGTGGCCGACTGTTGTACCACCTTGTTTTCGTCTGTTCGGTCCCTCTACATAACCCGCCATAAGAACGCAGACATGAGCAGGAGAAACACATTCGAAATTCTTGAATATGCTAAAGTACATCAGCGACATCAGACACCCTACAGCGTCATGCTGTTGCTAGCTATCGCTACGGCACAAACGCAACAGGGAATATACATCAGTCTAATTCGAAAGCACAAGCATGTATTTCTTGGCCTGTTCTGAAAAAGAGAATCCTTATTTTCGCAACCAGGGCTTGTATAATGCCTGATACGCAGAGAGTATGGCCATACGACTGCGTGAACCACCAACATTGCATGCCTTATCACGTCTATCATCCTCGCTTATTGGACGCCATTCAAAATCTAACGATGCATTCCGCAACGAGTGTCGCTGACGCCACTGAACAACAAACTCTCACGGTAATAGGGGTTCCGTTGACTTTATTCAGATTTGTAATGAGCCATCTGGGTGACAACGTGGCTTGCGGTTTGCCCCTACGTTCACGCAGCGGCCACGACACTGTATCCATGAATGCGATTTTGCAACTGTAGAAAATGAGAGATTCAATAACGCAAGAACTCCAATACACAGGGCAAAGTTCATGGCGTGCGGAAGTGTGATAACGGTTAGCTATTGACAAATGCGTTGGTATGTGGAAGGTAAACATTGGTGTGCTCGTTCTGCTAACGGATGGGCGTTGTCCTGGAAGTGTCCAGGATAACAGGCGCAAAGCATATAGCCGCGCAGAGTAGAAATTGTGTCATCATAAGGAGAAAAAGAGAGCACGCATACATCACACACTGATTACATACCGGCCTGACAGTTACTGCTGCATTGATTTGTTCAGATGAGAAAGAACCAGGGCCAGAATCAACAGAAAATCAAAGTTACAAGAAAACAGAGCCAAAGTAAACATTCCCACATTGCTATCAAAATCTCTCTTCTTATTTTTTTCCTCCGCACATTTGCCCCTGGTAATGTTGGCCCCAAACATTCCCCACACAAGAGCCATGCTCGTTACTGCAAAACAACTATGACCATGTGAATTGAGGAAGCACTGGCAAATGGGTCTTGCATCACAGAAAGAGTACGTTTAAATTATAAATTTTCAGTCAACATATTTTTAAGGAGTCGAATGTCTCTTTCGCTTATCCCCAACACCCCCCCCCCCCCCCCAGGGCAATCAATATTTCATCTCCCTGTGGTCCGGTTGAGAGCATGCTGCACTTTGGCAGACTCAGAATCAGTGGTACTGTAAGTGCCTTGCTGACGGCGGGAAAAGACATCGGCTGAGGGAAAATGAGGTTTGCGGTGGTTTTCAATTGCAGCAAGTTGTGAAAGGTGTAAATGGGCGGATTTCACTCTTCTTATGTACCGTTTACTCGATAGCCCTTAGCCTCAAATATCTTCAGGGGTCTTGTTTGAATTATGCGGCTTAGACTCTCCGTTATTTCGCTTCGCAAGGCTAAAATCTATCTTCTTGAATAACTGAAACATCTCCCCGACTGGGCCCCAGTATAACTATATATATAACTATGTCCCCGGGCTCAGTTTGGCCAAGTCACTCACATACAAATGTTACGAGCGCCGCAAGGAACTTATCAACAGTGTCCGCGTTTCACCAGCAAAACGTCAAGTTACACCAAGTTTCATAAAGTTACATATGCAAGCGTGAGCGGTGCCTCGTTTCAAGGAGCTTGTAAGACGCCAAATAGGAACATCTTTGAGGTGTTTGTCACGAAACATAAGACACGAACGAGCGCGTCACCCCAATTTTGTCACTCCTCGTAAAAAATGGATCTGCAGAAAGAGAATTGCGGAGGGTCGAGACAGAACGTACACATAAGTCCAAATGCAGAAGGCAGCAGCGCCTTCACTTTTCGGGAAGTAAAGGCGCATGGTCCTTGGTAAGTTGGGCTTCGTTTCATGGGCATCATTTACCTGCCAAATGACGAAAAGAAAAAGAATCTATCGCGAAAAATAAAGGGGGTGGGTGAAAACCAGCAATGCTACAAGTCCTACGGATTCTTCACGTTCTGAGTCTCCGTCCAATTTTGCTGAGAACTTGTAGTTCATGAAAGTGGATCGTTATTGCAAGAAGTCTTGTAACACTAGGAGCTCTCAACGGCCTCGTTTACTGTACTTTGGTGGAGCACGAGTCCGAGTTTAACCTCATAACGTGTGACTTGCATTACTTGAACTTTGGTAAGGTCTGACCAAGGAAGATTTCGAATAAACACGGTATATAGTTCTGTACGAGTACGGACGGAGGCAGACAGGTGAATTATCATGGCGATAGAAAACAAGGCCATAAAATAAGATTGCAGCCGTACAAAAATAGTGCCGCGTGGTTATGACAATGGCTGCATTCTTCGCGTATTGTTGCACCATCCGTCTGCACTCGACATATCTTTTGAGTTCTCCAGCTGACAATAGGAAAGTAGTAATATGCATGCCAAACCTAACGCTCGTCGCGGTGTTTCAAGGCTTCAGTCTTGCTAACCGACGTTGAAATGTGCATCAACTTGGTCAGAAAGTTCTTGCTAGCGGCACCATACGCAGCACTGACTCTGACTCAAACTCTATGTGTCTGTACTGATATCCTTAGAAATCCTGGGCCACCCACCAAAGAACAAAAGTGGATAGATGAATTTTTGTTCGAATCTCTGGGGTTTCATCATATAGTCTGAAGGCTCAGCCAGTTCAAGTCTCCTTTGTTTCATTGCGGGACTCAAATATGCAGTCTTTGCTACAATATACGCTGTACAAGACAGGCATGGCTCATAGAGATGGGGGAAGGACTTTTTTTGGAATCTCAAACTGTCTCCTGATGTCGCAATTAAGCATTTGTCGCGCCGCAACCGCAACTTACAGCGCAATAATGCCGAAGCATTACAGTGATGATTCGAATCATCCATAGACTACGTCGATATGACATGCTCCTAACAACTGTACCCCAAGCCAGCACAGAGATTAGAATGTCAGATTAGGACAAATTGGATCAGGATGACATTCACAGCATCGAGAGGCTAACGCGAGCACTAAACTTTCAGTCGTCACAACTCCCGACTTCACCGTTCATACTGTGCAAATATGACGTCGTCTCTAGTAACTGTCAGAGGGAGAGTGACGCCGCCAAGTCCATCATGACAACCTGTCACCAAACTTATTCAATTTCGTAGCAATAAACAAACACGAAATGACTATATAAGAGTTCTCTAACCAACAGCATAAAAACTGGTCACAACATCTACGTATAGTTTCCTCCGTACTTTACAGTGTTCAGACCCAGTCAAACCGCAGAGTAAGAAGTCGAAACGGAGAGAGAAAATCAAAAAATCAGGACCAGCAGCAATGGGTAAGCCTGTAGATTGTTTCTTTACCTGAGTGATTTGATAAAGCTTATGCGCCGAAGACAGAGTAGTACATGACGTTCAATATTGCCTAGATGGCCAAATAAGGGGCGCAGTCGGCCTCACTTATCCACCTTGCTTAATGCAACGCTAGCAATTACAAGTTCTCCTTGACGTGTCTATACTTACAGTACATGTCCCTGCGCTAGTTGCACTTTGGATATTTGCAACTGCATCGATTTTCTTAAGCACTAACCACTGTATAACTTACGTTTCTTAGCCGCAATAATCTTTTTAAAATTTGGGTTGCCTCAAAATTTAAGAAAAAATTATTAGTTTGGTGATAGGATTCTCCAAAACGTTTTGGGAAGTCCTGAAAGAACCTAAATTTAGGCGTATGTTAAAAAAATGTCTGAATTTTTAGAGGGTTTAAAGTTTGGCAGCTGCTGACAGTTTCCTGCATTTTTGACTCAAAATAAAAAAGCAGTAAATTTTTTGAGAAGCACATTGTCTAAAATGGAAATATAGGGCTCAAAAATGTTGAATTTGGTGACAGCGACTTTGCAAAAACTGATTGGTGCAAATGCTGCATGCACATGGCTAATGTCTTATGTAATGTGGGAGAGGATCTTTCAGTGGCATTTTACTTCAGATGACGATACCAAGCACCCGTTGGAGGACTACACATCATTGTATGACGACCATCGACGACGAAAATGAGAAAGCCAATGCACTCGAATAAATGCGGCGCATTTGATAAAAGTCCTGATAAAATAATACTGTGCGAGTATGCAAAATAGCTGTAAAATTTTAGTGCAAAGATATATTTTCGTGGTTTATGAATGGAGCGATTTTCTGCATGAAATAGATGTAGACAAATGTCTTCGATTCTAGATAAGCACAGTAAAATACAACGTTGCAGTCGTCCTTGCCCATGGGGCCCAAGCTTCACTGAAGAAGAGTGCGCGGCAGGACAGGGTAATTTTGACTCCAAGCTTGGTAAAACCTGAGCGAACAGGAAATGATGGCCCAACAGCTCTTAAAATGGAGTACGGACCAATTCCCTTAACAAGTAAATAGATCATCGTCAGCGGTAAGGCGTTCGCCCTGGTGGAAGGTCACATGGTCGAGCCACAGGCACACCTCTTCGTGGGGTAAAAAATCGTCCACACTAATCCTAACCGCCACTGGCAACAGTTCGAAAGCTTTTAATAGCAAGTAATAGGGACCAGCTCAGTAAGGGGACAAGCCTGGACAGGCTCCTGGCTCCTACTATAACCCCGTTTAAAGTGTCGCTATATGGGTTTTTCTTTAGTTTTTGTGGCTCGGGCCTCGCGTCGCCCCATTCTCCCAATTCTCCCATGATAGTACTTATGTGTGATAATGAACCCCTGAGGCGGCCAGCTCTCAAAGAAGGTTCCCTCTGACATCTCCACTGGGAGTGCCTTCGCCGACGGCATCCTGTGGCAGCACCACTGCCCGAGGTTGATGAATAGGGACCTCCCGAGGGTGTTCGAGGGGGCAGTTTCGGAGGGCGCAAGCCGCACAGCACCCTACTGTGGCTACTTTTCTGGTTTTAGAGGCATCATTGCTGGCATAGCGGCCCCTGTGTACGCTCATGGGGTTTATCCTCCAAAATTTTTCAAATTTGCGCCAGACTTTGCTAGAAGTCTTGTCTCAAAACTGGGGGGGGGGGGGCAGCTTTGATTGCAGCTTGTTTGTGAGAGCTTCCGCCCTTGGTACCTTACCCTCGAGGCTGAGGCCTCGACCTCGGCCTAAAGCCTGTCAATCGGGAACCTGATTTCTTCTCTGATGGTGAGTAGGAAAAGCTGAAGATGAGTCTTGCACACGAGCTGCCACTGTCAACCTAATAGTATACGTAGTTGGGAAGCTTGAACAAGCAAGTAGATATATAGAGACTAATTCGACAGGGAGCTTGCACAGACTCGTCTGTTTCGACGCCGCAAGAGTGCCCCATAGGGGAAAATGAAAAGTAGCTTCAGCATCGATCTGCTCTACATTCCCTCCGATAAATGCCATGCAAAATACAGGCACGGTACAAGACGACTGTAAGCGGTTATTCTTCATGAGCAGTCTCAAAATGCATATCATGCTCAGCCTCTGAAAGTAGGGGATAATGCTCGAAGCAACTCTAGTTCAAGTTCTAGTTTCCGAAGTTCGACCTATTGAGACGTCGCCAACAGCAAGGTTAGAAAGTTCCGCAATGCCTTAGAAATAAACCCTGAATGTCGTGCAAAGCTAGTCGAGAGCGCTCTGCAGCCATTTCTTCATCAGCATTCAGGTACATCGTGATTAGGCAAGGCATCATAAAAACCGAGTGCCATGATAGGAAGCTGACTTTGAATGGCGCAACCTTTGCGCTAGTCGCATTTGTATTCGGATTATGCCAAGAGACACAACCAATCAAAGACCAAAGTCAGTCGCAGTGAGAAAGTTGGTAAGAAAATTACCACGGTATTACACACCCTGCCTGCTCGGATCCGCCTGCACATGACTAAATTTTTTCAGTTATCGCGAGCTGATCGTGAGCCTTCCGCTTTTGGCAAGTGAGCTCAGTTTTGGCGCTTACAACATTGTTTGAGCACTTTTCTCTCTGGCAGCTTGGCGTTACCGGGACACGACAATCATATCAAAATGTCCAGAAAAGTAAAACATTTGAAAACATACCGGGATACCCGACGCTACCGTATCCTCGTGAGCCCATCAAATGGATGAGTCAGTGGTGGCTCACGGGTAAACATGTCCATTCCTATAACGCAATCCTAGTCAAACTGACAATGAGCGCGATCCGCTTGAAGCAGATACGCCTATAAAAGCGATGACAAGATATCAGCGGCGTCAGAAGATCGAAACTTTAACTGGACGGACTCTTGCTTTCTGACTCGAAGTGAATGTCGACGATTTCAGAAAAAATCCAGCTTGAGAATAATGAGACTGAAGTGGCTATTGGGCCGACAGATGAAAGTCCACCTCCTGCGAGCGGAGACACAGGTATGTACTTTGAATTGTTCAGTGTACAGTATGGTGATAAGGCTGGCGTGCCTCTCTACATACGTCGAATTGTGTCTAGCCAAAAAGATTTGGGGCATGGCTAGTCAAGTCTGCTTGTCCCTTTCGCGCTGCCTGCCTCTAAAGGAGTTTTACGGACAAGTTTTATTCGCTTTTAGGCCCTGATGCGAGTCTTTTGGACCAGCATCCATTGGAAACGTACGTTACTATTTACGGCTAGTAAAGAAAGGAGTAGGATCAACACCGCTTTGTGAACACAAGGAGAACTCTGTACTTCACGAAATTCAAGTGATTTTATGATAATTTGGGGCAACACGAAAGGGATTGTTGGAAAATCGGTATTTTACCTGTAGTTTATTTAGCAGTTTTTTACCCGGCAGGTTTTTACCCGTATTTGTATCGTATTTAGGTGCTTGATTTCTGTTTGCTTCATCAGCGATTTGAAAAACCCTCCCTGAACCTTGTCAAGATGTCTTTGAAACTGTCTATGACAAAGTGTAGTGGGTACATGCACAGAACGTAGCCCGCAAGAACGCACTGTATGACCACCAATGTGAAAGACCGACCGGGTTCACAGCCCGCCCGCCATAGTCCGAGGAAGTCGGTGTCCTGTCCAGGATGCCCTTGCGCGGAGGTGCTCCTAGTGGAGATGCGGAGAGGGACGCTGCTGCGTGAGCCAGTCCCCGCACAGAAGAGCTTATAAGGTTTGACTGCTGCCCGGCTAGAGGCAAAACGGGCTTCGGCCCAGAAAAATTTTTTAAAACGTGTTGCTGGCAGATCTTGCCAGTTCAATCATTAGAAGAGCCTTCGCACTACAGATTGCCGAACACCCCTGTAGCTACAGCAACAATCCCGATCCCGATCCTGATGGATTGACAGAGTCCTGGTCTCACGATCAGTCCCGATCTCGATAAACTGCGACCCCGAACGAGCACTGCAATGCTGGAATGGAATTATGGAGGGGCTAGCGGAAGACACGGAATTTTGTAGGGGGCTGGTGGACATATGTTGGGCGCAAGCGAGTGATGGAACGGGTGAAACGGACGCTGCCCACTGTACAGTGCTTTACACTGCCATGACACGGAGTGGAGCTCTCACGAAAGAGGCCAGTCTCATCGTGCGTCTGGGCAGAAGACGGTCGGTAGTGTGCGTGTTGCGTGTTCGGCCCCAAAGCGAGCGTCTGCGTTGAAGTTTTCTGAAAGCGATCAAAGAATTCGGCGATCATGGCGAAAAAACCGAGTCCCTATTTCGCTATGCATTACTACAAAACGACCGACGAAATACCAGTGGTGGTGAAGGACTGCAAAATGGACGAACAGCTGAAGAATCGAGCCACTCAAGTAGCGCGCGAAATGCTTTTTAAAGCGTTGGATGAAAAAACGATGGCCGGCGAAATCAAGCACATCTTTCAAACCGAGTACGGCGGCTCGTGGCATTGCGTCGTTGGACGCGTCTTCAGCAGCTCGATCACGGCCAGCAACAAGCACTACATCTACATGTACGTCGGCTACGAGGCCATCATGCTCTTCAAGACGCCCTGACCGATCAGCATCGAGTCGACGAAGAACATGAAGCGGGTGTGATGTGGTGATCAATGTGCCGATGATGCGTTCCTTCTGCGATGTCTTCTGATGCCATTTCTGTGCTTGGTTGTTCGCGTGCTCGATTGTGTAATGTGGATCGAGATGCTGTAAAAGTGGATGATTAGTTGGCGTGATGATGTGACACTTACATGCGCGCAAGGCATTGCATAGAGCGGTGCTGGCAACCGCCTCATTTAAATCGAGCTTTACGAATTTATGGGCGACATAAAATGCTCAAATTTGAGATTTTTAATTGTTTTATCAGGGTTGCCACAATTTTGCCTACATGCCAATGGTTCTTCAATTAATGACACTCCTATTAAACGTGCTGTCCTTTTGAGCGCTAGTGTATCTTCGTAGTTAGCAGATACCGTAGAACGCCAGAGCAACAACCTGCACCGCAGGACCTTCCTTACTCTAACGTTAACTTGCGCCTCGGTCGCCCATCGGCCCATAGGTCAGCTCATAGTTGCTCAAGCGCAACCACATTGTCAGAGGAAAAATTCAATCGGAGTCTAAAGCTGATTTCCCAATCAGCGATGTCACGCCATCGCCATGACAGCATCTCGATTGACCGCAATAAAATTCCAACACGCCTTCCGCAGATCACAAAGCCGGTGAGCGCACAAAGAACTTTTTTATCTGCCTGACTACTGCCTGTGGCCAGTCGGCATCACATCTTCCTCCGCTCTGTCTACTAGCTGAATTATGTTCACCGCTTCCTTCACTGACCTCATTGACGATACCCTTCGCATACTCAGAATATTTGGAACGTGTATTGGTGCCCATGTGACATGTATAAATTTCAAAAATCAATTACTAACAAAGGTTATTCGAGTTGTGGTTTTTGTTGTGGTCCTCTTCTTCAACCTGATTGGTGGGTTCACTGCACTCGTTGCCATTTGGCCCACACCTGATGAAAATATTCTGATTCAATGCGATACATTCACGGTTTTCAAAGGCATCTGGTTTTCCTTCACAATTGACTGCGCCTGTTCTTTCATTATCAGTAATTATGCTTATCACCTTTTATCAAAGCGAGGGTTTTTTGAACTGTGTAGAATACTAGGCCTTCGAGTCGACCCGGCTATAAACTTGGCGAAAAAGATGAATCTTTTTGCCAAAGTCATGTTAGCACTATCGACTGTTTTCAGTATTTCACAACTGATTGGATCAGCAGTAATGTACTCGAAAGCTTCATTTGATATGACCCCTTACAAAATGGAAAGAGTAACTTTTTGGCTTGGTTGGCCGTGGCAGGTTACAAGCGCAGCCATGGTTGTCGGTCTGGGATTCACTCTATCTCACGGTTCTTATCACAGCATCTTCTATTGGACCTTGTGCGATATAGTTCGCATACATTTTCGTATTTGTTGCCAAGGCATGACGTCAGAAAGTGGAGTCACTTTCCTCCGACGGAATATCGATAAATATCACGTTGAATATGCGCGTCTTGTCCGAATGGCCAGGTTGTTGGACAAAGCATTTCGAATATCGTGCTTATCTCAATTGTGTGTGGTCATTGTCAGCACTTGCCTCGTTCTCTTCCTTATTTGCAAAGGCAATTCTTCTGCTGATGAAACCCTATTATTAGTGTTTCTGCTGACCATGATGATTTCCCTGTTTTCATGTACAGTTGTACCAGCTATCAGACTGAGGGAGCAGGTGAGGGGCATACAAAGATGCACGTTTTCTTTCGTAGTTACTTCTAATAAGAGTGAGTGAACTTTTCCAGGCGGAAAAGGTCAAAAAGTTGCTGCACCAGTGGTTTGTCAAATATCATGAACAATGTGAATATTCGGGATTGGAAGTTAACGAAGTAAGAAAAGTGAATAGAATGGGAGAAAAAAGGCGTAAAATGTGAACTCTTTAGGCTAATCGGCACGCCTATTCATCGTTCATGCAATATTTGGTCTCCGCTGATGTCGGCATCACTGTTGGGGAATTGGCAAAATTGGACACCTCTTTGCTTTTGAGCGTAAGTTACAAAAATGACCGCTCTGGGGGGCAACCAGTGCATCCAGGCGGCGGGAGATGAGATAGAAGACTAGAACAAGCACTCCGACCGGGGAAGGCAAGTCTCGCGACTATACCTGCCGTTGAAACATCAACCGAAGTGGTTGATCTCTCCCAGCCAGGGGAGAGTATCGATCTCCCGGCCGCTAAAGCTGGTCACACTGGAAAAAAGAGGTCCACCACAATGATCTGTTGGCACCCTCAGGCATAAGCTCCTGCCTACTTAAAGAGGGAAGACGGTAAGAGGTATGAACTACAATAAAAACAGACAAATCTAGAAAACTATGTCGAATTAGGGTTTATCTTTTTTTGTTTCAGGTATTCTCAGTGATTATAACCTACTTTTTGGTTATATATCAACTAAATGTTCCTGCAATTTGCGAATGCCATATGGACTCAGAAAGCATGAACAAGACTCAGTTCTGTTTGGATCATTGCCCGAGTTGTCGAGGTGTTTACGCCTGACTTGCCCTGATGTGTCTAAGATATTCCGTTTGTACTGCATCCCAGTATAATGAGCCATCTTTGGGCCAATTTTGATTTGCAATTTTAAATGTTGATGCTTGCTGCTGATAAGAAGACGACCTCAGTCGGCCTCAGTAGTAGCGGTATTCTCGAAAGCTTTTGCGGCGACATTTTTGTCCTGGCAACCTGTTTTCCGTCAAGCTGACTGTAAATGCTACTCTAAAACTGTTTCTGGTCGCCGGATTTTGGTCACCGCGCGAAAATTGTTAGGGCAACCGTGAAAACCCATTCTCAAAACTTTTGTCGTCAGAAAAGTTCGGCGAGATACCCTAGGTAGCCGCGAAAAACTTTGAGGCATTCCAAAGCAGCTTAAATCTAATTCCGTCGATATCAAAATATGACATTTTCATTGGTATTGAGAACATAAGCGCAAAAGCAGATGTGGTTGGCCAACCTTGAAGATGGCCAAACGTTTTGTGCCACCTCGACCAGACCCGCGAGTGTCAATAATTCCTCTCGAGTTTCAAAAAGACTGAGGCCATAATCTTGCCGTCTTTGTATGCAATTTGATAGCAGAGGAGGAGATTCCCAGCGCATCCACTGTCCACTGTCTTGCTTTCTTTCGGGGTCTCACAGTCAGTAGTGCACCCACATATCAGCCCTTGTCATCAACTGCTGGAAGAGTTCCTTTGCACTGCCCATGCCATGCATGGAACTTCGACAGGGCAAAGGGCATCCTAAATATGGCACCTAGCCTAGCCGTGATCACCGTGATGCCTCAGGCAGGGCGAGATAAGCTACATAACGGAGGCGATGATTCTTGCGGATCAAACGTTAGACGCCATGCTGACCTTGGACCTTCTTGGATAGGGCAAGAGTAGTTAGCCTAAAGATCACGCCTAAGCGTACTTCGCTTATCATCGAGAAGATATGGCGACGGATACCCCGACGCCGCCTAAACAAAACATACGAGCGCCACTCAAGGTGGTACTTAAATATGACCCATACCTTTGTAGAGAGTAATTAACCGCCTGAGTCAGATCGAGCGAAGACCACTTCAATCAATGAAACATCAGCCAGACGGGTATCTTTCGGTGCATCTAGACCCTCATCGATTTACACAAATTCTGATGTGCGCACTACGATGAGCGTGATGTTTTAACGCCTCAAACGGCGCCTTAGTGGCATTGAATCCATTGAATGCGATGAACACATCGAAAGTGTTTGAAAAAGTCAATCCATAAATCAATTGAATTTTGCTCTACCATTCACATAATTATCCTTCTGGCCCTCTAATTATGACTGGATAAAAAATCTCAACTGTTTGCCTGTTTTCTTATCCATATTTTCATTTCGAAGTTTCCTGTAATTGCCTCCCCCTTCGTCCGTGGTCGACAGATTGTTTTCTCTTTCTACTCTTACGGGCACTCCCTTTGTTCACAGTTCACGGAACTCCTCCCCTGCGAAACAATAAAAACCCATTTCACGAAACGCGATGTGACATTTTCCATTTCCTCGCTCCAATTACTCGCGATTCACGAAATGGTGTGCTGGAATCGGGTGTAATGTCATAATCGTTCATTTTCGGGTAGTCGGTCCAGAATGTACGTGGCCTTATCTACGCGGGCAAAATCCATTATTCTTGCCTTAGTGCTTGTCATATTTGCTGCAGTATGCAATGGACTACCTGTGACTAAGTAGGTCGATGTAAGATGGGGCAAAACTGAGGTCGGTATTGATAAGGCCACATCTTCCATATTCAGAGGCACCACGCACCACCCACTACCCACCAGCGAAGTATGGAGACTCGTCTGCAGTCACGAGAGATCACCAGTGGCGGGCATTCGTTTGTCTGTGATCGAAGCCGGTAGCAAATCTTGGAATGTGATAGAAAGCAGGACGACTGACGATCAAGGCCGTGTCTCATTGGCGACTAGGCCACAAAAAGATGCAAGAAATATTGATTATATCCTTAAAGTGGCTTATACCTACGAGCCACTGGTTGACCAAGGTGATGAAACTCCATTCTCAGTCTCGCACGAAAACGAAACCATCAACGAAGACTCAGCATTGACTGAAGAAGTGCTTTTGGACGACGACCTTAGAAAAACTGGGAATATCACACTGGCAGAAGCGCCATGCTTGGCATTCGTCAACATGAAACGAGCACTGGATGATTTTCGAAAAGCCACAGGCAGGAAGGGTCATCCAGCTGGAGCACTACGACTCGTCTTCTCGAAGCATATCGGCGACACTTTGGGATCACCGTTCGCAACAGCCAACACTATTCTTCTTCCATTGGGGTATCGATTGAGCTACCCCACATCGCTGCACGAAATAGGACGCACTGTAAGGTATAGTTACAGCTCGTCTTTCGGTTAGCCGTGACTCCCATGTTAGTCCCTGCTCGTGCAAGGGGGCAATCGAATACCAGCAGGTTCACAGGCTTGTACAGCAGGATCAGCGGCACGACAAGCTGCTGTGATGGACTCTTGCTGGAACGTTGTGTGACTAGCGGCGGAGATGCGAGGGACGGAAGACTCTGGGACAAAAACATGGACACGGCTAACAGAACAAATCAATAAGCTGGGCTGCATTCCTTGCCGCATGAGAGCAAATCCTTTCATGTACCATATTTATAGATATGCACTGGACGGAAGCTATGCCCACTTTGTTGGCGATCTGGCTAAATTTTCGTACACCCAACCACACTCTTGCAAACAGAAGACAAATCTCGGGTTCGCATTCACTGAAGGCTGGGCTCACTATTGGGCCAACTCGACCGAATGTTTCGTGGGCCACGACTGGATCGTCAAAAAGCATCTTTTAGGCAATGATGAGTTTGCTGTAGAAGGCAGAGTATCATCGGCACTGAAGGATTTAAGTGTTCGATGTCACGGACCAGGCGATCATCGAAAACGATTCTACGACCTGCTGGAGCAGCATCCGCTGGCTGTGCACAGCTTTACAGAATTTGTGAAGCTACACCAGAAAAAGTATAATTGTGGTAATTAATGTATGACACTCGTGCAGACCACGGGGTGCTAAGCTGACTGTGGCTGGTGTAAAAAGATCAGAAAGTGCGTCTTCCTTGAAATCAGTCTCACCAGAAATGCAAACATTGCACGTTTCTAACCATAGTATCTCACTCGATGCATCAAAAAGTTCTTCTCAGCGCTAGGATATTTATATTCTCCACTTTTTCCGAATCGAATGCCTCCAATTGCTCTCGCCCTGCCTCCGTAATTTCCACCGCCGCCGTACCATTGCATCAGCGCGTCAGCTAAAACTGCAGAGTTCGAATATTTAAAAATAGGAAACTGCCATACTAACATTTTCCCAAGCTCTGTGCCCTGGCCGGCCCTCCAAATGTAACTCGTGCATCAGTCAGCGTGCTGCTGACCAAAAGTGATAGAATAATATAGGCGTGATAGCCGGCCATTCTGCTTGCTCACAAGTAACTGGTCTGAGAATACAAGATGAGGCCGTGCATTGTCCAAGGAAGGGGTCAGGTGGATGGTGCGGCGGTGAGAGGTTACCATAACTATAACCCAATTTGACCAGGCACATGGTGCGCCACTATCACTCATCCATTCAGCCACTGTCGCATAGTTGCCACTGTCTGCACAGTGCTGGTTTGCAACGTCACTGCTGAGAGCGTATATCCAATTTGAGTTGACATTTCGAATGATCAACTGGAGCAGACACGATGCCTCAGGGGCTGGCGGAGGTTTGACATACACATGCCCCTTAGTTAAGGGTAATCGACTGCGCGCACTCTGTATTTGCTTAGCGAGCGAACTGACGATGAGCACTAATGCAACTCTTGTTTTCCTGTTGTAATAGGCGTGAATATCTTGTCGACACCTATCGATGCTCTGGTTCGGAGAGACAATTTGAAGCTAGGACGTCCTCCTTACGGCAGACACGTGCGCCTGCTCCCAGAAATATGTCTGCAGTCCTCACGCATGGCTTCTAGTAAACTGTACACGACGTGTCGTTGCCTGCGTGGCCTCCTTCCTGTGGTTTGGGGCTTCCTCTGGCGTACCAAGGATTTTGCTGAGAGCTATTAGTCACCTGACTTAAGTGAGTTTTGTTAGACGAGATGGTCCGCTGGAGGCAGCTACCACGCAGAGTGCCCATAAAAAATTTCGTAATATGCCAATTCTGGGCTGCCGAACGCGCTCAAGAGGTGGGCTGGGACGTGAATATGTTCTCGCACGCGAGGACAAAAATCTGTGAATTTTACGCCGCAAAATACCTAACGGTCATACGCCTAAGATTTTAGGGTGGTCGGTCGAGTAACTTACGAAACTTTTGATAGCATTGTCAGATGGCTCTCACGCTGGGCGCGCACTTACAGGGGAGGGAGCGACTCCAGCCTCGGTAAAAAATGATTGTCAAATATGTGTTCATTAGCCCTCGAGTGCGTCGTATGGTGCTTGGGGGGGGGGGGGGGGATAATGTATGGCATGACATGATACCTGCAATAGGCGTGTTTGAACGCCCAGCCACCCCGAGGGTGATGTGCTTGCGGGGGGGGGATAGGGATGACATGATACTGCATGTGTGATAGGCGTATTTGGTCGGTGTGTGTATTTGGTTGCCTTGACTGGCTGCCTTATACAAGGAGCAGTGTATTGACTTGCCTTCGTTGGCCAGCCGATACGCTCCTCCAGGCGAGGCTGAAACCCGTTGGGTTGACGTCTCAGCCACCTACGACTAGGTGGCCTGCCTGTAGGTCCCCGCTCCCCGCGGTACCTTCTCGGGTACGGCCGTTCAGCCTGTTGCATAACTACGACGGGCGGCACCAGCACTGGGGTGAGGCTGATGTGATATCAGATTACAGTCGAGTCCGCTTAGCATCACCAGCTCTGGACGAGAAGAGAATGTGACAATATCCAGACTGTGACTAAAGCCGAAGCATACTCTAAAATGGCCAAAACTTTACTTTTATGCGTTTCATGCGTTTCACGCGCCATTTTGTATCATTTTCATAATATATTCATAGCGTTTTCAAAGACGAAACGCTTTTTCAAACGTTTTTGTAACCAAAGGAATCAAAATTATGAGGATCAGTCAGATCAAAGCTAAAGTATAAAGGTGCCATGCGCCTTCATGCAAGCGTTTTCTTGCGAGAAATCCTAGTTTTTGACGATTTTGCACTTGTTTTAGACTGCCAAGAGTGGAAATGTGACGCTCTTTTAATACTAATCCCGCCTTGCTAAGAAATTTACGTGACAATAAGCGGACTGGGCCGAATTCAGCGTGATCATAAGCGAACTCAAAATACACACAAAGTATAAGGAAAAAATTCCGGGCTTCGGAAACCTGTGATAATAACCGGACTGTGACATCATCCGCTGTGACTGTAAGTGGACTCGACTGTATCAACCAAAACCAAAACACCCGCAACACCAACCTAGGGTTGAACCAAAACAATATGTAGTGTTTGCAGCCTGTTTGCCAGCCATTTCTTATTTAGTCTGCAAATATCTAATTTATTCATAAAAACTGAAAAGGCATGGAAGCGATAAAAAGTCATCCATAAAAATAAAAACCTTGGCCAGAATCACAGGAAATCTCGTCATTAATATCGTAGTGGCCAATAAGGCATTATCTAGCAACAGCCGAAAAAATATGTGTTCTGATTCGATGTCGAAGTAATTCTAATCGACGACGGTTCCGAAGCGCCCATATTTTTCGGTCCCATGCGATGCATCATTTCAGATGCCAAGCTATAAAAAGCTTGGTCCACATTTTTAGCATTCTTAGCCGATGTCTCAAAATATGGCATTCCTTGGAGATCGGCGTAAGTTTTTGCTGTTTCGTGGGAAACTACTCTGTCTGCCGACAAATCATTTTTATTGCCAATCAGCAGCACACTGGCGCCATTCTCATCCGGGTATCCGATATCTCGTAGCCACATGCCAATATCATCGAAGGACTTTTTGTTCGTGATGTCGTAGACGAGAATAACGCCGTGGGCTCCGCGATAAAACGACGAGGTGATAGTGCGATAAAGTTCTTGACCAGCAGTATCCCATATTTGTAACTTGACATTTTTTCCATCAACTACGATCGTTCGAATTTTAAAATCCACGCCGATAGTTTCAATATAATTGTCTGCATATTTGTCGTCGGCAAATCGAAGTACCAGGGACGACTTGCCAACACCGCCATTGCCTATCAACAGCAGTTTGAAAAGATAATCGTATTCGCGGTTCATTTCTGAACTATATTGCAGTTAGAAGTGGCCAGTGGAAAGGTCTGGCAAAATGTACAGTTAATAAAACGAGGAAAACAGAAAATGCGCCAGTGAAATTGTTGAGTAAGGGTGACAAATCGTAAGATGTCTGTGCAGGTATGGTGTATGATGGGGTGCCGATGTGCAACTTCCACGTAACATTTACTCGATGGGGATATGAGGCAACAGTGCGTCAATTTCCTGATGAAATTCTTTTCTCGTTGCTGATCAAACAATACATTGCCTTCTGCGCAAAAGCAGACTTACGATGAGGGCCAAAATCGTAAAAGCAAATTGTGCTTGTGATAACGATAAAAATGCGCTGGCGTTGTCGGCGGACTTTTTTGAGAGAACGTGCATAAGATACAAACTTGTGAGGGGGGGGGGGGGGTTTGGGGGGGTTTTGGGTTTGTGGGGGGGTGTCGGGCGGGTTGGTTTTCTTGGTGTTGGCGGGGCCGCAGGGGGGGGGTTTTTTGGGGGTGTTTTTCGGCGCCGCGCTGGTGTCGCGCACCCTGGCGTGGTGTTCCCAAGCGCTAGCAGCGCACAGGCAGCGGAAGACTGGCTACAGTTTTACCAGGTGAAGGGCAATGGCCCTAAATCTGGGGCAATTTTAAGCTGCCAAGGCAGGTGCAGTGACATTTCTGGGGCAATCTTAGATTGTCAGGACATTTTAGGGCATCTTTAGATACTGGCACTTTGTCTCTCTCGACAGTGGCATTGCTTCAAAGGATGTTTTCCATGATGAGAAGCTGGGTGGAGGGAGGTCTCGCCGAAGCATTGGAAGTTGTTGGCGCCTTTGAATTGTGATATGGTATTCAAATTCTCCATCATGGCTGGCTTAGAATATTGTTAGGTGTCTGGGAAGCAGTGTTTTCAAAGGGCCTTTTCATTTTGTCGAAAAGTTGGGTTTTAGGGCAATTTGAACCTGCATCTGGGGCATTATTGCGTTGCAGACCTGTCACCTAGCTCGCTCGAGTCATTCCCCAGCCTAGTGGGATGAAGGCATGCTTGAGCGTGAACGCTGAGCATTTTGATCAGAATTCATATAATTATTTAGCTTTAAATTTGGTTTGCTTTTATTTTATAAGATGGTGATTTGCTATGCAGCATGCTTTGTGTGGGTAAAATATTTACAGATCGTAAGTTCTAATCGTAAGTTGAGGCTAAATTGCACAAGAAAAACCAGTGCTCTTGAACCAAACCGAAAGCTTTAGAACTGAAACCCAGCCGAACCGAACCGAAACATATAGAACCGATCCGGCCGTGAGCGGCCAGGTCAAGCTGACTTTTTGGACAACGTGCATTTCACTGTAAAGCCTCGCTTGTATCGTCCATCGCATAACCCCCGGGTCCGTTAGGCTTTAGAACCCTATTGCAACAATGTATTGCAGCATTGCAATAGAATGATTGTCAAAATCCTGAAGTATTTGAGACACATCCATCCATACAGTAAAGTGATTGGATAAGTGTTGAGGACTCGTGCAATTTGCTCAGAGACGGAGGATAATTTTGCAAAGTTCAAGATTTAATTAGCCCACATTTCTCGAACTTTCTCGAACTCTTGAACGGCCTGCCAGACTTGTTTGAAATCCTATGAGCTTCTGTTCTCCTTTCACCTGTATCGAATGGGTCAGGCCCCTTTGAAATCTTGTGATCCCCAGGGTACCAAGTGAGGATTTACGGCGTTTGTGGTCCTCGCAGAAAGGCGAAAAGCTTGTAATAACCTCAAAAAGGTTAGGGCTGATCCCTATAAGGATGAACTTAGGGTGTGCTCGACCAGACGTATCTGAGCAAGAGGTTAACCCTACACCGCACTATGATGCCAAGCAATCACTGCGCTACAAGCAGCTGGCTAATAACATCCTCTCTCGCTAGCACCAGCCTTCGCCTACGCCGAGAATTCAGCCTGAGGCATGACTTCGGCGGTAGCCTGCAAATCACCATCAGACCTACCCGCTCAATCCGACGGTCGCAGGACATTTCAGGTTTATCTATGGTGGTCTAGCACCGCACTCGCACTCGCCCAGAGATGCTAGGGCTAACTTCCTCAATCCAGACATTATACGTAGGATTGTGAAACGCGAAAAGTAGTCAAAGGACTCTACAATAGGTTATGCCACGATGACCTTTTCGATAGAATAAGCCATTGCTGTCATTCTAGCCATCGTTTCTATTGGTCGGTCGGTACTGTACGTCGATCATGAGTATTAACACTCAAGCACTTCTTACATGCTATTGGAAATATCTGCCCCCTCGAATCAGTTAGTCAGAGCCGAGACAGAGTACATCTACCACACCACTACATTTTGGAGGCGTTGACATCGCGCCAAGACGAGCAGGCAGGCACAGCAGGAATCGGTCCGAAATCGCTCTAGTTACCTATCTTAATTTTGATACACATTTCAAGACGGATAGCATGATGCAACAATAATAATTTCTTGCAAGGAACACGCTTTATGGAAACAAAAACATCCTGATGAAAGAATTCGATTATATTTGAACATCTGCCCTATTTTGGTTGTTTGTAGGCAGAGTTTCACAGCAGCCACAAAGCTACATAGGCCAAAAATGCTTAGTGCTGCGCCACCCTTCGCACGAAATTGGCAAGCAGGAATGTTTACAGCAAAAGCGCAAAAATATCCGTAAAAGGAATGAAAGTGGTGACTTTCGCACAAGCCTGCGTATCATGAGAGAACCATCTTTGCACAGTACAATCACCAGAAAAGAACCTTCTCGACGTTTAGTCACAACGTAGCACCATCACGGCGTTGGCAGCAGCTGTGGATCGTTTGTTTATTGAATGAGTTATAGAAAACTCGGATGACTTGGATAGATGACGCAAGCCATTCACGATGTGTCGCCATGCCATTCGCTTGACACAGCCAGCCTACATCCATCGATTTTTACAATCGTTTTAGTGCCAGCCTGGCCAAGGAATCAGGGCGAGCCTCATACTGGTTTTGCACCACACCAATATACACATCGCTATGTATAAAGCCTGTAGCCCGGGCGAGTGATTCAGTCGTGAGTTTAAACGAGCAAGGCGGAGGTTACTCTTATTTTCTGACTGACTGCAATTTTCGATCTTTAAAGACAAGATGAGTTCAGTGCATTACTTGGTAAGGGCTGGTTTTAGAATATTGGTCCTTTTGCAAAATGTGAGATGGCTTTTAGCGTGTTCCATACTTGGCCAAATTGGACAACGCCATCCAGCCTGGACAGTCCCTGATTGTTCGCGGAGTGCCAACTGGAAAAAAGTGAGTATCGACCAATGGACAGAAAATACGAGGAAATCTAAACTTGGAATTCACAGAGGGGTGGCTCACATGCACGTCGGTGGTGGGGATGGGAAGCACGCAATTTGCTCGCGAGCCCGTATATGCCGTCACAACTGGCGATGACGACAATCTCAGCGTCTTCGAGTTTGCATTCTCATGCACTAAAGTGAAACTCGACTTTTTGTTTATTTTCGACCCGGTTTCGAGCTGGGGTGAGGGGTGCTACGCATAAAGTGTATTTACTGTACCTGATGAGCCATCCAGTTCCCGCGCCTCTCTCCCCTTTTGTATGTTAGTAAGAGTGTTTTACCAGTTTTCTGCTTTGCAGCGTCGTCGTCAATCTGACCACTGGGCCGATCGATGATGGATATGGAGGTGGCGCTGACGTCGCCTTGCATGTCAGTTGGCGCCAGCAAGAGAAACTTATCGTCCTGAACACTTTGGAGGGCGGGCAATGGAAAAAGGAAGAGCGTCACGGAGGTGGGGCTATTCACGAAGGCGAACCATTCGATTTGCGTGTGCGTGCTCACGACGATCGATTTGAGGTGAGTACTGGAGTCATCTTGTGATGCAGCAGGCATAGCTCGTAGTCTGATAATCATGATATGGTGCCCAATTTCACGATCAGTTGAGACGTGATCTAAGTCAGGGGCCCGAAGTCCTATCGCACGTCGTGATGACTGCACCCTCTGTCCCGATGCATGCAGGCCACACACTCATACACATTCGATTTCAGATCTTTCTGCAACACAAGAAACTGGCCGACTTTCACTACCGTGTGTCTTTGAACGCCGTGTCGCATCTGTTCGTCACTGGTGATCTACGTCTGCAAGCTTTGGCGTGGGAAGGAAACTACTACGTGAGTGGGCACTGACTCATGGGTCTCTGCTGTAGACTCCTTGTCAGAACGATGCGCTGTAACCGCGCATGTAGGCCATTATCCATGAGATGCGGCTTTGACTGCAATGGTAACCCGGTCTACGTTTTAGCCCATTCCGTACCGAGGAAATGTTCCTGGCCACTTCGGCCCTGGTAAGAAGTTATTCGTGACTGGCGTGCCTGACCGCGATGTGAAGAAGTTCGAGATCAATTTGTACGCTGGAAATGACATTGCCTTTCACTTCAATCCTCGCTTCTCCGATAAGGTTCGAATTTTCCTTTGTAACCGAGCTAATCGTGTTCTAATCATCTGTCGTTCAGGTTGTTGTCCGCAATTCCAAACGAGGCGGTTCATGGGAGCAGGAGGAACGCGAAGGTGGATTTCCATTCGCAAAAGAAAAACAGTTCGATATTGTGATTGTGAGCGAGGGCGATGCGTTGCAAGTAAGAGCCTGTCTTCTTGGAGTGACCGGTGGAGCTTCTGCATCACTCCAAACACTCAGGGCAAGCCATCAAGTCTTCCGTCTTGTACAATGTAGTCCCGTAGCTGAAACACTTAGCTGCCGGTTCCGCGCAGATGGTTGATTGCCAAATGAGCCTCTACAGTCTCTAACTGGCAGATGTATCAAGCCCCTCATCAGTCCTGCTCCATATGACTGGGCAACTCCGTCGGGTGTGTCCTAGCAATCGCATAGATAGCCATAGAAAGCATGTGGGAAAGACCAACTGCGTGGTCAGCCAGCGCTTAAAGTTCTATGGGATGCTTTTCAACAAATAATACCCCTTATTTCACTTCCCTTTGATTCCCTTAGCGAGTTGCGCTTGTCGAAGCGAAAAATTTTTTGTCAGAAAAAGAAATGGTGGAAGCAGAAAGGTCAAAAACAGATGGGAAAACGTTTAAACAGAGCAGTATTGTACTTCCAACTTCGATCAGACCATCAGCGCCAGGTGCTGAGGAAAAACCGGTCATTGAAATATGCTGTATGTTGTTCATAACTTTGACTGCTGATGATGCACCCCACCTATCCCACAGAGTACATGGTTTCTATGACTGTCCTCTACAGGAATGCAATGCAAAGTCAGAGGACACACTGCCGCTATGGAGAATTCTAGTCCTCCCACACTCCCTCTTTCAGGTCTATGTTGACGGCGAACACCACAGCACGTTCAAGAACCGCATCCCACCCAATCAAATCGATGGATTGGGAGTCGAGGGCGACGTGCAATTGCAAGCTATCGCATTCGATTAAGAACAGAAATCATACTCAGAAGGTGATGGTTTCCTCTTGAAAACCCGTTGCATTCTGTTTTAGATTAGTGCAAGCCTATTCCTGAAATCTTTGCCTTTACACTACACAGTCAGCGTCTGAATCAAACAAAGTTTTTCATCTAGTAGCACAGACCTCAGCTGTCAGGAAATCTCTCACACTTCCCTGATAGCCGAATGAGTCATGTCTAAAAAAGATGTCATCTACAGCATTTCGAGCTCAACAGACAAACGAAAGGAAGGCCAGTGTCCCACATTACCACATGTATTATACGGAGAATACTCTCCACTAGAATATCTCATCTAGACCGAACAAGCCACCAAGCAAAACCGTATCAGCTTACATAATAGAGAACGGGATTCCAGTTCCACGGCCCAGGCGAAAACCCAGCAAGGTACATATATTAGTAATAGAACATACATGCCGCCCTTCCCGCATCGCATCACAGTTGCTGCGTCGAATTTCCATTCCAAGTGGCGTTGTCATCAGGCGTTTTCTTTTCCGAATCTTGCGCATTACGAAAACGAGCAACGTTGCCTCCACCACTGGTACTCGGGCCATCATTGCCAGTTCCTCTACTGGGCTGATGGGTTGGATTAGTGCTGAAACATGACTGGTGATACACCCCGTCAATCCAGACTATGTACCCTCTTACGCGCTGGTAGAAGTGGTACTGCTTCCACTGACCGGACGAGGAGCAGTGGCAGCTCCGAAAACGAACATGTACAAGAAGTTGAATATGTATCGGAAAGGCGCCATAACCTTCTCCCACAACCAGGTAACTGTGCTGGGAGTTGCTTGCCTCGGTCCACTGTAAGTCTGACCACCCGAAACATTCTAAAAAAACAAAGCCTAGATGATCCTCAAATAGAATTAATTTAATGATTATTACCGGCAAGACCATCAAAACTGCATTTGGAGTTAAACCCAACTCGGAAAACGAACGTGCTCGATCTTGTGCAGTGAATTCGCGACGCGGAAACATTTGGACCAACTGGAAACTTGAAATAGCCGAATGAATCTCTTGAGCAAGCCATTGCTCTGCATTAGAAAACGGCGCGCTGCCATCGAATTGATTGCGACGAGCTGAGCCATCCGGTAGACGAAACTGGAGCAAAGCGAACCGCCTGTAACGAAAATCATTATTTGCAGTCAGCAAGAAATTCAAAAAATAAAAATTACTTTTGCTTCTCCTCTTCCTCCAGTCGTTGTTGTTCGTCTAATTCAACTTTTTGTTGCTTCTTTTCTTCGACGACCCGTTGCTGTTCAGCTTGCACAGTATTAAACTTGGACGCCTTTTCCGCTCTATAAAAGGTTGTAATTGGTCAAGTTTATATCTGAAAGGTTCTTGAATCGCACAGCACCTGTCAGCGGCGATCTGTTCGCGCAATTTTTTCAAATGTTCTTTGTCTTCCTGCTTAGCCTTTTTCTGGTCTTGAGCGGATTTTAATGCCTCCTGTTCTTTCAGCCGTTCTTGCGCTTTCTGGAATTCTCGTCCTTCTTCTCGCCGTTTCAATTCGGCTGCTCGAGCATTCTAGAAAACATCGCCGATGAAGAATCGATTAAAATTAGTCCCCTAACCAACAAAATGTTACTTCGTCAGATTCGCGAGCTTTTTGCTCCTGACGTTCCTTTATCAATGCTTGAGCCCTAGAAAAGCGAAAAGCGAACTGTTGCCAGAATGGATATTAAAAAACCGGAAGCACCTTTCAACGCGATCTTGAAGATTTTTCGAAGCTTCAGACGGCTGGCCACTAGCCGCCTCTGACTGACCTGTCGTTCCTTCCTCAGGCGGCTTACTAGGAAGGGAAGTCTGATTTGTAGAGCTGCCCTTCGCGGCCGATCCGGTCGCAGTTTCTGACGCGGTTTCAGAAGATTTAAAAGTCTAAAAAAACCATATTTTTAAAAAGATTCATCCAGATATTATATACAAACCCTACTTCGAAGGTTTTGACCAACTTTTCTTTGAATGAATCTAATGATTCGTACTGCACGAGCATTTCAAGTGGTACGCCATTTGGGGTAATGAAAAATGAAATAGGAATGTTCACTACCGGATCTAAAAACATCAAAAATCATCCAAAATTGGACATTATCTATTTGTGTCGAGCTAAACAGTTGAAAACTATTGTGCAACCATACTAAAATACAACCGACGTGCCTCTCTGAGTGGATTAGTGCCCAGAATTGTGTCGGATGGACTCTCAAGGCTGGGCTATGTAGCGCATGGTTGCTAACCCAAGTAATCCCACTAATCTCCATGGGTTTAGAAAACGTCGTGTGGCAAGGGTGGAAATTAATCTAGTATCCCTAAAGTCAAGACCCGTCATGACTCATCTCTTGAGGAACAACTAAAAAACCTCCCCGAGTTTTCCGATTCAGAAGCCTCCGTTTTCGAGTCGTTTGAAATGCAAGCTAAAAGCTTACATATTTGACCGAATTGCTTAGCAGCTTCGCTTCCAGCCGAAAGTTTCAAAGCGATCCCAGAATTTTGATCGACTATATTTCGAATCTCGTCGTCATCCCAAAAAGTCGAAACTCGATTCGAGATTTCGTCTTCACCTTAAAAAGCAAAACTTTAACTAAAAAAAGGTATTAAAAAAAAGTAAGCGACGAACCATTTACGTAGACGATCAATAAACGCTTCTGGGTTTTGGCTTTAGCCACGGCACTGGCAATCGGACCATCGAACCACATTCTGAGTAAGAAATATTTTAAAACTTGGCCAGAACTTATTACTGATTACAAATGTTATTCAACAAGGCTACAGATAAACAGGAAAGAAAAGAAAACTCATCGTCATCAAAGACGAACGATGTAAAGCTTCATTTTATTGCCAGCTCTCCGCGAGTAAAATATAGTTTCAGTTAGCGCGCTCTGCCACCCGCCTTGTCATGTCGTGATTGATGGTGTGGCTTTACTTGCTGGAGGTAGCTAGCTGTTGTGTTGTGGGCCTTTGGTCGTGGGGGTGCGATAATGTGCCACCGTCTTTTCTTATGCCAGGTATTCACGAAGCAGAGACACCAGTTTAAAAGTAGCGTATTCTGATGCTATAAACGATGTCAAATCAATGCAAAGACTCGAGTTCAGTTATGACTCGCCTAACTCCTAACAGAGCTTTGTGACATGCCAAGTGCACAGAAAAGGAATAAAGATAAAGTAATGTCGTATAAATACACTCTGTAAATTTGTTAGTCTGTGTGCAGCATACATGCCAGCGTAACTTCTCACCCCATCTCCTATAGATAGGACCGGTTTGAAGTCGTACCGTCATCCGGGGGCTATTTCGGACGTTTTCTCCCTACTGCGCTACAATCATTATCGAATATCTAACAAAAAAATCCATGAAACCTGTAATGCAATGCATCAGTAGAATGCTAAGATGTTGAAAAATCGAAATACTGCGTGAAAAATCTTTCTGAGTGCACCTGGAAGAAGTTTTTTGTCAAAAACTGCTAGCATCCGAAATTACCCAAGGATGGGGCTATTTCGGATGACCTATGCTAGACGAAGCGCACTCGCGAATTGATGTCGGGATAATGAAAAAAAGTGTAATAGTTAGGTTCAGCACTCTCACTTTGTAGAAAAGAGCCAAATTTTTTTACCTTTAGCACCTAATTATAAAAGTGAAAAGTTTTTAATTCAAAGGGGGGACCCTTGGGAAATAAAAATTTCGCCTCTCAAATTATTGACCTAGGGCTCTCTGGAGAAGGTAGGCCAGAAAGACAAGAAAGCCAAGCAACTTAGGAGAAGAGACTGTCAAAAACCCAATCTCATCTATCACATTCATCTGTAGCCCAAACGCGAGAAAAAATTTGCAGCCAGAAAATTCTCTGAAATATTTATAGGTTGAGAATAATTGTGTTTTCTAACTGTATCTGACTTTTCGCACAGCGCTTGGTTTTGATAAAATAGAGTTTTAGCTACAGAATGGAATGTAAAACGACCAAGCTCTGCGGTGACACTCTCCGTCGGGGTACTGTCAAAGGCTACATGCAACTCTTTTCCGAAATTGCCCCGGATGACGGTACTGCACTTATATTTACCTTTTATTATCTTGCGGAGGGGAGCGGACTGGCGGTCGCATTAGCGCCAACCACCTGAAATCCTTAAGTGAGCACATTCTTACACATCATTAGCCGAGGTGCAGGAATTCAACAAATGAGGTTCAGCCTTGTGCGTGGAGTGCAGAGTCATCCCAACTTCGGGAGTCACAATAATGTCTTCTTACCACGCATGTTGTTTCTCATTGCAGGTACAGTGCGTCAGTTGCCACAAAAGCGACATCATTGCTATTTCTCAGCCCACTGGATTCGGAGCAGCGAAAAAGCCCTCGCCCTTGCTACAGACCAATTACATTAAAAGTTAGACAAATTGAACCTATTGCATCCTACCCTGCTGAGTGCACGCCAAATGGTGTGCATACCGTGCCCCATTGCTAGATAAACAAGTTGCTGTGACGTAATACTTTTTAGTCAGAGTGCAAATGTGCTTATACGAAGTAGGTCTTTTATCAGTGCCTTAGCTGCTGTAGCTTAAGTCGAACTTTGGAAAGCGAAAAATTGTGACATGGTCCTGGGTGCAAAAGAAAGCTCTGTGCAAAATATTAGAGGCGTCTGGCCAACTGGTCAGCAGAGGTCAGCGCGTAGAGTACAGTGAAATTTTCAAATTCTGCTGGATTTTGTGGATTTTTCAGGGAAAAACCCCAAACCCGAGTGTTGGAAGCTTGAACTCGAAACTCCGAACCTAAAAACCTAGTTTGGAAACAACTCTGCGTGGTTTTCTCAACGCTCAGCTTCCTAACCACACAAAAATTGGGGACTTTAGACGCTGACCACTGCCGACCAGTTAGCCAGACGCCTCTGATATTTTACACAGAGCTTTCTTTTGCACCTAGGAACATGTCACAATTTTAGGGGGGGGGGGGGCTGATACGGCTGGTACGGTTGTACGGTCGACCCTGGCATGGAAACCACTTGGCATCCACTGTGGAAATGCACATTTTTGGAGTCTGGATTTGGACATCATGCTCAGAGTGACAGGCCACTTACGATCAGGGCATAGTTTATGCATCTTTCAGGCATTAATTTTTGCGTCGCACGACGATCTAGCTTTCAGCGATATTATCACTAAAGCTCTGTTAATGGTCGACTAAATTTCAAATTTAATTCCTTAAAAAATTTTTTCGGGTCAAATCAACCCGCCCTCAATTGCGCCATCCAACGGTCGAGTCAACCAGAAACCCTGCATTCGTTTATTATGCGCAAAATAACAACGCTATACTCCTAAGCAACCACACATATGAGACTACACTTGGTCCTCACCCATAATCTTTCTCATATACCTGCTACACGTAATTGATGTTTTCCAGTATTTTTCTTTTCCCAGCATTCCGACTATCCGCAGTCGCAGCCCTTTTTCGGTACGTCTGATTCGAGCAAACTTGTCCATTGGGAACGTGCGCTCCCCGACCAACCGACATCATCAAGGGCGATGTGCCGCAACGAGGCCGCAGAGTAGCATCGTCGTACGTGTTGCTCACCTCGATCGATCCTCGTCTTCTTCTGCCGCAACCTCTTCGACATCGAACATACTTTAGAAACAGTCTTTTGTACTGCCTGCAGTATATTAAATAAATGATGCCGTTCATTGACGAATTAGTGACCACCAATAAGTTCGATACGTCCAAAGTGTAGTAGGCCAATTTAGACCACCACTGATCGCCCTCGAATAAACTTGGCGTAATGGCTTCCCAACAGTTGAGGACAAAAGGAAGGAAATTACAAAGCACAAAGAAGGCAGTAACGATAACGATCATGCGAGATATTTGACGTTGTTTCTTCTGATTACCTCCATCGGTCAGAATACCTCGCGTCATTGCTGTTCGAACACGGCCAGCGCTAATAACTGATTTGACGATTTTGGCATTTAAAACAGTGATTAGTGAGAAAGGCATGAGAAAATGCACGAGTATAAAGGAGACAGTGTAATAACCTAAGAAATAGGCTTCGTTTGCTCGCAATAATCGAGTGTATCGCAGTGGGGTGTCTCGAATCATGACGCCGCTCTCGGTCTCCTCGTCGTAGACAATGTCATCGTATTCGTCATAAACGAATTCGTATTCCCAAAACCGTGCCACGTTATAAAGAGCGGCGAAACAAAGTAAAATCACTTGCGCCCATTTAGCTCTGCGCACCGTCAGATATTGTTGAACGTGGAGAGGATGGACAACAGCAAGGTACCTGCAAAGAGAGGTATGTCAGGGACATTGGACAGCGACAGCTAGAAAAATTACACCTCAGAATCAAAAGCCATGGTTGTGCGGAAGATGCCCTCCCCACTGAAAACAAGTCTTACCATAAATACCACATACCCAAAAATTACTGTTTGAAATAGGTTTGAGAGGAAGAAATTGAATTTTCAAACAGGTTTTTGGAAACTAAGCTATTCCAGGGAGCAGGGTGTCTTTTCTTCGAATCAGGGCGCATACCCATGAAGTCTGCCATTTGATTCTATCAGCAATAATATCTTTACCTCGACCCCATAGAAAGCATAATAGGATGTCATACAACAGATTAGCCCAAACTAAGGTCTCTCATATTGACTGGACTGGAAACTATGCGAATTCACGGTACTTGCGGCTGTACATAGTTGTCTATTCTTTAGGATTCATTGTTTAATATTCCTTAAAGAGCGACGCTCTACGCTATCTATTTTCTACACTTTTGTGCAAACCGACACCATTTGACAAGGCCATATGCAAGTTAGAAAGCTGCTGCCTGGTAAATTTGTGAGTGTGGCATAAAACTATTTGCTGCTTTACCTCCTCCTCGCCTGGTTGTCATGAATCTATCCTCAAACTGTAGGGACTTACATACAGTACGTTGTTTTTCGAGCAAAAAATTTATCGAAATTCTCCAGATGGAAAGCCCGACAAGCGATCAAGCGACAGACCAGAAAAATTGGAGGAAGAAATGCAGAAAGGCGAGCCCTGCCCGAATGGGGACTCAAGGATGGAAATAGAAGTGGGAAGTTTGAGTAAAGCCATCCTTTTCGCTAAGTCTTTGCAGATGGCTTGCGTACTGTAACCGCTACTGGTTCAAGCACTGCAAGGTATGTGCATGCAGGGGACGAGCAGACTCACCTTTCTATGGAAATTAACACAAAGGTCCACACACTGCACGTTTGCGCCATCATTCCGAATTGATACAATCCGAATACAATCACCACGTGCAAGTTTTCTAATTTTCCAAACGCGTCACAAATGTTAAGACCCGGAATGACAAAGACTGGCACGGCAATTGCCAACACTGAAGTGTCCACTAAACTTAAACCAGCCAATAAAATATTGATTGGAGAGCGCATACATCGGCGAGTAAAAATCCAAAATGACAAAAAATTTCCAATGATTCCGATCAAACATAAAATGAACATTAGAAGGGAGCAGAAAAATTGAAATCGTAGACACGATGTAGGCTGGTGCCAAGTATGATTGCTTAGGCCAGGTTCCATAAGCTGCTCCATTACGGCCGAACGGGAGTGGCTAGTCCGAGTAGAATTGTAGAAGAAATGGGCAGGCACAGGGAAGTTGGCAGTCATTGCCATAATCTACATGCTAATGGAAGTTTGTTCAAGGGAGCTCACCTCGGGAGATTTTGATTAATAAATTCTTTGACAGTGTCCACGGGGTATTATTGCACAGCAGGGCCAAGTCGAGCCTATCATCAAGTGAGATCTTGACATGGGAAATCTACTCGCCAGATGGTCCTTTACCCACACAACTATAGTCATGCCGACAGATAGGACTTCACATTCGAAATTTCCTGCAAGAACTGTCATGTGCGAGCGTCTCCTCGAAAATCGCAAGCTGATTTATACGAGCAGTGACGCAGGGGGGAGTAAATAAGCAAGGTATGCCTGGGTATTAAAGTAGTTCTACTGTTTCCCCTTTCGTATACGCCATAGAACATCAGAAATAAGGAGTTCTTTCTTCGGTGGCCAGAAAATAGGGACTTGAACGTGGGAATTATAAAAACCTTCCCCTTTCATCCCTTGTCTATTTTATTAACGCTCTATATCAGCAAAAGTAACCAATTCAAAATTCATCATTTTGGTTCGATATGAACGCACTCAAAGGCCCTGTTTATGGACCCGATAGATTGGGGGAAGTGGGTCCTGGCTGCCCCCGTCGGCCCGATTGGAATGTCAATATTAAACGACTCTGCACGCGAGGATGACCAATGATGTGTCTAACCCGACAGGAAACTAGAAGTGGTGGAAATGGAATGAACGAAGTGCCGGAAATAAAGCTCGGTCACTTCCCCAGGAATCAAACTGGTAGGACCTTTTTTGTGCACACTCAATTCTGTCAGGGTATCATTACGAACGAGTCAATAGCGAGGTCTCGACGGGCCCAGACGATGTGCGGTGGCCTAATCGACAATCTAATAATGTCCGTAACCGCCAGTCAATCGTCCAAGCAGCTGACACGATGGCGAGTGTGCATCCCTCGTGAAATGCACGTGTCTCTGCGAGCTCTGATGTTTGATGCTGAGTGCTAGCTTACCGCCTTGATGGTCATCTCAGATGTTTTTTCCTTCAAATCAATATCCCATCACAAAAACGATGTTTCGGGCTCATGAAATTTTAACTTTTATGTCAGCCCTCTTTTGTGAAATGGGTCCAGGCGCATTTTCTGTAGCATGATACGTCGAACATAGCAATCATCTGCCCCTGCGCTAGCTCTCACTCTGTCTTTGTCCTTTTGTGTTGGCGAATATTACAACTCAATAGGGTTTCCGTAATTAGTTTTGTCAAACTCAGAGATATGGCAGGGGCTTCGAGCAATCATTTCATATGGACATTATTTCTCAGTACACCTTCTGTGAGACATAGAATTTTTTTGATTTCCTGTGCGCTCCTTGATTTACAAAATCGATGAGGCTTTGACTTTGATGAGTTTTCTCTCAAAGGTGCCTTGCGCTTTGCGTTTTTCACTCGAACACGTGCACATCCATACATACATGTAGCATGAAACATCGGTAAAAGTTTTTCTACTGCTGAACTATAATCATCGCCCATTTGGAAACGGAGAAAGAGAACAGCGGAGAGCAGATGGGTTGTTTGGGGGAACAGCCTATTATTACCAAAGATTGTAGGGAGAGATGCGTCAAAAGACTAAATGCTAGAGGAGGGAAAACAGGTCAACACATTGTGCATATTCCATTTCTGCTTTCCTTTTTCTTCTTTGACCTTCAGCTTTTAGTTTCTTTCACGCACAAAGCCACCCCCTTCTCACCCTAGGCACTTGAAGAACGCGCAACGACCATTCTGAACACGAGCAATACACGAAGCTGCTGATTCTTGGAAATTAAAAAGGTTTGAAACATGCTCATATTCTTGCTACTGCCACTTTTTGGTATGGTATGCTTCTTGTGTTGTAATGCATATGCGTTTTCCAGAAAACCATCCAATGGGTCTGGCCAACTCTCTCTAGAAAACACTTCTGTAACAAATGCTGTAAGTCGACAGCCAGCATGGCGACTTGTAGACAAGTGGAACTGTTTCAGTTGTCTTACCATGTATCTCAGTAGGAGACCGCTGACTGTGAGCCTTTCGGCGGAATCGAGAGCGGCAACAAGTATCGTCCTTGCCATATTGACGTCCCTGCCAGGGGATAGGCGCTTGCAACGGGGACTGACCGTACCCCGCATACCCAATCGTGGTGTTACCACATCACCAAACGCACATGCACACTCGTGGGTGAATGGACACATTATTTACTACACGACGACCCCGTTTACTCATGGATTTGGCAAAGGCGAGACGACGAGGCGACGAATTTGCATTGCAGTTGTTTCTGCAAAGCGGCATCTGATAAACTTCGATGGAAGAACGGTTCACTTGGCAGCCGAGGCATTGGGTGCCAAACTTCAGAATCTCGCGACTTCTTGCTGTGGGGTCATGACAGTCGTGCACGCAGGTTACTCAAGCCGTCCTCGCATTAGGGATTTTTGGCCGAATCTTGTTTTGTCTATACTGTAGCCAGCCAGGAGTCAAACTTTCCAAGCGGGCTGTCCGCGTCCCCACTGGGAGCACCTCCGCGCGAGGGCTTCCAGGACAGGACACTGATTTCCTTGGACGGGACGGGTGGGTGGGCTGTGAACCGTCCCTCTTGGACAGCCAAGACTGCCCACTGGCTTTCGTCTCGCTGCTTGGAGCACCTTGACCGTACTGGGTGAGTCAAGCCCAAAGTATAGTTCGATGCGATGCGTCAAATAAGCTTGCGATGCGACGTTTTAGGCACCTTTTTACATTGTCAGTTGACCCAAAAGTGCCGCATCCCAAGCTTATTTGACGCACCGCATCGAACTATACTTTGAGCTTCACCGGTCTGACGAACAAGGCCAGCGAGGATGTACGATTTAAAAACTGACCTCTGCCACTGGGATTGACTCCATTACGAGTCCAGCCAGCAGCCGCTCGCTGCTACCACGCAATACGGAGGACTAACGCGGAACCAGTACCACCGCGGCCGACGTTTGATGTCTTCGCTTTTTTCGTCGATCTGCTCAATTTCGCAACCTTTCGGTCACTGTAAAGTACGGGTACGTACCCTCGGTTGTATGGTCAGAAAGTCTTATAGCCACAGCAACAAGCGGGATTTGGTGCTTCGGCAAACAGAAGAATAAAATACTTGGAGACTTTTAAAATAGCTTTTGGCTCAATCTGTTGTTCATTGGAGCCATGGGATTTTCTGGGTCTTGTAAACGTTGTGATGCAAGTAAGCAAGGTCATGTAAGGTTCCCCCAAACTCCCGCCCTCTCAGCGAGGGAAGCGGGTACTATACTACGAGTTGCCTTGCCTGCGCCGAAATTCGCTTTCTTGCGCGCAAAAGGCCAGTGTGAGAAACAGACGCCTTCCAACTTGGCCACGAGCCGGACGTGAGTGTGCAGATATATGGCACCCTTTTGCAATTAAATTTAGACGCTAGAAGACTGTTTCACCATCCAGCATATATTTAAAGCCTGTCAGGATTCTTCCCACGCCCTTACCAGGGATTCTTATGTCCTAATACAGGAAAGGGCAAATTGGCCTACAGGCAGCACGTGCTAATCGTAAGTCCATAAGCGGTGCTATAAAGCCAATTATTGGCGGGCGAAAAGATGAAGGGTTTTTCAAGAAGCCACAAAATAGTAGCAAGCAACCAATTAGGTTCGGAACGTGTGAGTGGCCTACTTTAAATGGTAAACAAGTAACTGTTGAGGAGTTACGATGCCTCTCTAAGCCTGTTAGTCTAATTCTTTCTTTTCAAACCGGCACTTGGATTCACGTCAATCATATTGCCTGACGCTTTATTTTTGACTCTGCGTCAGTAACTTCTATGGCTCAAACAATCAGTTTAATGGATAGATTACAGCGTGGATAGACTTGGTGGCCAATGTTCACGTCATTGATTTTCAACGGAGCCCGGTGCACGCTGGAGGCTAAAACTCGTTTCGCTTCCGCAAGTAAGTAGAATGTACAGTATTTTCCTGTTTTAGAACAATGTCGCATTGAAACCCAGAGTTTACCCCTTCTTTTGTAAGCAGGAAATTTTATGTTCACTTCCGCGTTTAGCCTGCTCCTATCATCCGCATACCTATGTATGTACAGTAAGGTGAGGCTTTTCCCCACATCAGCTTCGACTAGTTTGGCGCCGATCTAGTCCCAATGCGGTTTGCCGTCCTGGGCGACGTGGAACGCCGAATACCCGAAAGTCTTTCACAAATTTTTTGTCGCCGGGTGAACAAAAATGCTCGCCGACTGATATGATTGACTACTGAGGAAGATGTCGTACTGGCCCCAGCTCAGAGCAGAAGGGTGATGCTAGATTTGCTATTCGCCTCTACGTTTGATCGAGATCACTGATCGCACGCTGCACGGCCGACTAGTAATCCCTGTGATTTAGTTCTGAGTGACTTTCAGAGAAAATGTTCAAAATCGGCAAGTTCATGGAACCTTGCGCCGAGCATGGGCGGAGAGAGGAGTTTGAGTTGCATGGGGTCCCAGATTCCATCTAACGAGTGTAGCCCGCACCTAACGCGCAGAGGGTGGATATCACAATGGCTTTTGATCTTCAGCAGTCCATCGGATATAGCATGATCGATAGTGCTTATCCATTCGAAATCCGACGGACTTTCAGCCCCTTCCCAGCGAAATTGGCTTGAATTCTCGGCCTTAGCAGAAAATGGGGCCGGCTTATGTTTCTAAGCTTTTTCAAACGACATTTATTGAAATAACCAACAAGAAAAACAACATCGTTTTCTATTTCTGGGCATGCCCTAAGCTCCCATCGCTAACCGCCGGCAGCTTAGTCTTCCAGATTAGTAAAAACGGAGCGAAGAAATGAAGGTTGCTATAATTATCTTGCTTTACCACGAAACATGTTTCTGAGGGTGCCAAACACGACGTAAAATAGTCTGCGTCATTGGGGAGTGAAAGCCCGCGCAATCCTCGTCATCTTCGAAGAGGAATTCATTGGGGGCTTCGTGTCGCGTAGTTACCTTGGACGAGGATGAGCTATGGTCGAAGTTCAGAATCACTAATTGCACTCATTTCTCAGGCCACCATTCGATCAAGGCTGATGGATGTAATAAAGTTGAGTGCATGTGTGGCAAGTTTGATTCGAATAGCCTATAGTTAGTTTATGGCTGTAGCGCGGTCTTTTTCCTCAAGCCTGTCACCACAATACTTTGCCATACTTAATCATATTTTCAGTTAATAGCCATGAATTCGACGAAGTTCAAATCGAATTTATCGGCATTCGTGCCGTGGAGTGACGACAACGAATCCCTTATCGAGGTGTACTATTCAGAAGAAATAATAGAAGACGACGGGCTGAAGGCATTCACGTTCGCCTGCTCACTTATTATGCTGATGTTATGTGTGGTCGGCACATTCGGCAATATCGTATCTGCATTGATTTTCACTCGTCGATGCATGCGATCGTCCATAAATGTATTTCTGACTGGTCTCAGTTTCGTGGATCTCGCCGTGGTGGCCATTTCTATTCCAGTATTCGCTGTACCGGGCATCAATGTTTATGGTCAGTTCGGAGAGTTGGGTACGCTGCAAATGTCCATCGTTTTCGGATTATATCAATTGGCCGTCATCGCCCAGACATGCAGCTCATATCTTTTCGTTTTGATCACGATTGAGCGTTTCTTCGCCGTGTGTCATCCTTTGCAAGTACAGCGTCTGTTCACGGTGGAACGGGCAAAGATGGCTCAAGTGGTCGTTCTCGTATTGAGTTGTCTCTACAATATGTGTCGATTCTGGGAGTACAAAGTGAAAATAGAAGATGGAAAATTAGGATATGTTCGAGCTTTGAGAGCTAACGAAGTATATTTTCTCGGTTATTATACTATTCTCTATTTGTTCATGCATTTTCTGATCCCTTTTTCCTTGATCTCGTTATTAAATTCACGCATCGCCAATACCATATCAATGGCCAATACCGCTCGTTCTCAAATGACATCAAGCCAAGAGCGGGATGGTCGACGCCAACACCAAGTCACTCGTATGATCATTGTGGTCACAGTAATCTTCGCTGGTTGCAACTTCACACCATTTTGTTTGAATATTTGGGAAGCAATTTCACCATCTTCGTTCGATTTCAGTCGATACATTCACGAATATCATTCATTCGTTGCTTACATATTCACGGAAATTTCGAATGTTTTGGTTGTTTTAAATTCGTCAATCAATTTTATTATTTATTTAATTTATTGTCGAAAATATAGAAGACTATTCAGGAAAATATTCTTCTGCGCCTTTTGTGATCGATCGAGACGTGGAAGCAATACGAGCGAAGTCAATCGATCCTTCACGACCATTGGTACTCAACAACTGCGTATTCTTCGTCGATACAGTTCGCCTCGTACAGGTCATCGAGTATTACGAATATCCACCCGCCGAGCCATCACAGTCACGTGTTCCATGAGCATGAACTCATTTTGAGCAGTCACTCTTGGGTCTGGCTTGAGTGTTTGTATTGCGATGAACTTATCGCTAGTGTAACGGCAATTCGCAAGGAGTCGGGGTGAACAACTCTTGTTCTCTGGTTTCTCATTTCTCCCACCGCCTGAATGCATGTCTAGTCTGTGACAGCTTTGAAAATTTCACTATGATACATTTTTGTCAACAACAACCTACATATCTGAGTTGCAGCTGGCCTGATAGTCGTTTTCTGTGTGCCCCGAAAAAATGTAAGACGATTAGATGCAAGAGTCGATTATGTCCTCTCATGTCCCCCTGTGGATCCTGTGGACGGTCGAATCACTTGTCAGACCCCCTCGTGTTATCAAGGTTAAACGTGAGCTATGCTGTCAGTGTCTGCCATGCCGTAGTTTTCAACTGCATTTCCTCTGGGTCGGACCCCTTTGAAATATCATCCTCAGGGTCCATAGTCCACGCACCATCATGGCACATCGCATCCGCATCCACCCACTAGACACATCATCTGCAACTGTTTCAGAGCATTTCCATTATATTTAAATTATGTTTAGTTTCAAAAGGGCATGACCGTTCATTGACACAGAATACATAGAGCTGTCAAAGCATGTGGGATTTCCATCTTATTTTTCTAGCCAGTTAAATATATCTGATTAATTCAGCGAATTTGACAAAAATGACAAACGTGGCTCACAATTTTGAAACTTTTGATGACTACCGTCCATGAGTGTTTTGGCATCTTTTCAAGAATAACTAGTACTGTACCTGAATGCCTATGATCCCGTTTTTCTCTGACTTTTGCGACGCAAAAATACTGAGTCCTTCAAGATTTCTTGTGGGATAAACTGGCATACACCCTAGATCTAGCAGATAAAAGAGCCTTGTCAGCTGGAATTCTTATAGCTGATAATCACGCGCCAAAATGCTGTTGTGTGTTGCTATTGTAAGACTTCTTATAATTCTTGCCAAAACCTTGTGACTTCAAGAAAAATACCTCTTGTAAGCAGTTTTTAAGTCTTGCTTGAAGGTCAAAGAGCTGTTGACGCGGCGTGTGCGGGCGTCTGACGTGCGATGGGCTTACTATGACTTCGAAATTGCGCATTCTGGCAATAATGGATTACACCTTCATATTTCCATGTTTACCCTGAAAGAGTTTGAATTTTGTGAAGCGGTATCAGCCGATTAAAGGGCAAATCCTTCAGGGAATACCTCTGCAGGGAGCTGTCGCTCATACGGCTCGATGTGATTTAGTAGTAGTATTACTGTCACTACAGATCAATGGTAACTACTCACTAGCGCGTGGACAGCCACGGATCGATTTGCGGGAGTCAAGGGGAGGGGGTGATGGAGTCCCAGCGTTACAAGATACCCCAGCCCGTGAATCTTTGCTTGTCCGCAGGCTATAGGATGTTGGAACAGGGCAGGAGTACATAGGTATATTCATGTACTGAAGTACCTACAGCATTATTACATCCCTATAAGGTATGAGTACACCGAGTCTTTTACGATTAGTTTTACTGGTACAGGTATTTGTATCTGCGTAGTGTCACCTTAGATTCAATTGCCGTAAGGTATAGTCGGATTACTCACGATCAGTCTAGAGGCACTACGATGCACGGCGCCAGTCTGGCGGGGAGGCCCATGGCCGCGCCAAACACAAAACTAGTAACGAGCGCGAGCCTGAAAACAGGTTTCTTGTATGCTAGGGGCGGGAGAGTCGGGGTGGCTTTCGTGGTAGCGTGGCTTGGGTGACTGACTAAATCATGATGAACAGCGTAACGATCAAGCTTTCACACCGCTGCTGTTTCTCCCACAGGGCTAGTGCTAAACATGGATCTTGCCTCAACTGTCCGTCAGCCTTTGCGCGTCTTTTTATGGGAGGTGGCGCATCTGCTGGCGACTTCTGGTAACGACATTTTTAACTTCGTCGCAAAATCGCTTGCAGCTCCTCTAGCGCCCTTTATGATATCACTACTAGTGTAACGGTTAAGTTTCAACGCTGCAGCTGTAGCGGCGAAGGATTGGTGCTAAAGGCGGAAAAATACATGTTTGCATTGATCACTGCTTGCCTGAGTTGTGCATCAGGGTTATCGAATCTTGATTGGTGCCACTGCATCTTTGTGAAATTCAGGACGCAAATGTATTTTTCCCTCATGAACTTTCGAGCATTGAACTGAGGCTTCTGTTGCGCTGCTGGCGCAGGGCACTGATGATCCTGAGTGGCCTTCATTTCAGTCAGTTGCGGCGGGATCAGCTGCAATCGCGTAATAAATTTAGCGCATCCTGCGTGATCCCTGACAATAGCTCGGGTGACGATAGATTGGCTGACGATAGCTCCTTGACTCGACCGATAGCGTGATCCCAGTCACATGGACGGTGTTTAATCGTTTTAGCGCTAATCCGCCATCCACTCCATTCAAATCCTAATCTGTGTTTAACTGGACATGGACTTCTGGTATGTTCATGTCTACATCCATGCTTGTGTCCATGTCAATATTAATGCTGGCATCTGGTTCCGTAAGCACCTCGGTTTCCTCATCAGTGTCGCCATGTTTGCTTTCGCGAACAAAAACTCATAAAATTATTGGTACGATAAATAGAGTTACATGATTTTTGTTTACCACGACATATCCAATGCAGTACCGTAGCTAAAGTTAAGAAAGGACAGTTCAGTCTGGATGTGTAGTGAGACGGACAACAAATTCACTAAGCAAAATCTGAAACATTAGCTCTTCTGCATTTATCAATGTGCAGATGGTCTTCTCGATGCCATGCGGCTATCTAGAAGGCCTCACTCGCAAGAAGGTATCGCAAATCTGGCGCTAGGAATTCGAAAAAACGCCGCCCCTAGCATACAAGAAACCTGTTTTCAGGCGCGCTCTCGTTACTAGTTTTGTTTCGCGCGGCCATGGGCCGCCCCGCCAGACTGGCGCCGTGCATCGTAGTGCTTCTAGACTGAGTAATCCGACTATACCTCTTTACCAATTCCTGATCCTCCGATGCCTTCAGTTTCTGGTTTTCCTCTTGGTTATTATCGTGCAACAGGCCTTTCTGCATATAAGTATCATTTGCAAACTCTTTGCTCATGTATTGTGTGTGCTCTCCCGTGCATTAGTCAGTCGTGTATCATTGGTGCTTGCTCCTGAGCGGCTGACCAGTAAACGATTGTTGCTCGCCTTCTAGCCCTATCGCCTTACACCTTCCCTGTGGACATGCTGTGCGATATCGAGTGGGGTCTAGTCGTCAGTTGGATAAGGAAGGCCATGAATACCCGTGGCCTACGTAGTGCTATGCGATATCGTGCACTGTAGGTAACCTAAAGATAATGAACAAAAATTATCGCAGGTCAGCTATAGATCACGAGACCTGCATAGCACTAAAATCCGAGCACCTTCCTAGCATCTTGGAAATTATCGATCCAATAATTTACGATACGATCAGTTATCACTTGGCGTTCTTCCTCGCTGATATTTTTAATTTCCTTCGAGTAGCCGACCATTAGAGTCAGGCTGCATCCCCATATTGTTGCAGTGTACGCAAAGAATTCATCAAAAGCTCGCTTCATATTTTCATAACTAATACGGTCCTCCACTTTTGCCACCTTGGAGTTGAAAAACTAAGTTATATAACTGTAGTTCGCACGTTATCTAAGCACTTTACGATCAGTCTGGGCATCAAGTTAGCGACGAGTGCATTCTGTCGTCATAGGCCTTCTGTCACTAAAGACAAAGCCTAAGGCCTAGTACAGAAAAAAACAGGCCTGAGACAACAACCCAACATGTGGAGGGCCTATTTTACGCTTATTTTACAGGCACTGTGTGTCCCCCGCGTTCTGTTATTGGGCCTAGAGGCGCAGATAGTTAGGTCAATAACATTACAGTATGTGCAATTTGGGCGGGGGAGGGCGGGCTTACATACAAGCCCTGTTATCAGCTGCACTCATCGTCACCACTGCCAGCCAAACACAGCCGCGTCCTATGTAATTTTGGGCTGCTGTGTGGCCGAAAGAAAGCAATCTTTGGTAGCTCGCGATAGATGGCAAGAATCACGGCAAAAAAAGGCAAATTGTAGTATCTTACTTATTAGATGGTTGGCTAACTTACTGCACATACTGTAGATGAATTGGACAATCAAAGGATGGCACACAGATGCTAACCGGATGTCAGCAGTCCACAAAATCTTCCTCACCAAACCCACGGGACAGGAAAGATCTCGATCCTATCTAGCCTCCTAACACACTTATTCACGCAAAAGCTGAAAGGAAAAATTGCTTGTCACGGCTGGAATGTGTCTTTGTCAATGACCTACTCCCAAGGCAAGGAAAACATAACTGGTTCGATTGTGATTCTGGCTCAAGCAAAATAGTACCTGCATCCGCAGCCATGCCTGTAGCAAGATATGCGCAATAATGGATGCCTACGAGCGTCGCTCAAACCATGAATGACGGGCTGTAGGTCGACACTCAAAACCATGGGGCAATCGAGCACACGAACCCAAGGCATGTTAGGCTGAAGGCCTTGGTGTATAAAACTGAAGAAGATTGTTTTCGGTGCTATGAGATGCCAGTAGGGACTCGCCGAAAGATTCCCGCCGCCATAAAATAACCTATCATGGGATGACACTTTTTGGTGTCACGACAAGAGCACCCCTCCATAACCATCAGAATATTTATGGCAGGCATGTCAGGTGCCACTGTGGGAACCCATTGTGCGAGCTACTCATATACCCTCAAATACAGTACTTCATTCTGTGTACGACTCCAAGGCACTTTCAGGGCATAAAGGATGCGTGTGATCTCTGCTTTCACCAGCACAAGCAAACGATAAGCAGCTTGCCAAGCGAGCGATTCTCACTACGCAGTTTCGAATGCGTAGCGCTGCCAGCCACTCTTTATGACACTTCTTCCTCTTGGATGCTCCTGGCGGGCGGCTGTCAGTAGCGGAGGGTGCCATCGCTGGTCAACACAACGAAGAGTCGCTGCTGGTCTTACTCAAACTACAGTCGAGAAAAATGGAAATGATGCCCGACCTCGTTTTAGACAAAATCTTTAGCCGTGCCCCTTTCAAAGATAGGTTGTTATCGTTGGATCTTGTTTGTAATCGATGGCATCGACTCATGTCCTTCAAGATCAACACCCCTAAAGCCAAGAAAAATAATCCGTCGAAGAAAATCTTTTCTGCTGCGCTGGACACTGGTCATTTGCTTTCTTTTATCAAGGAGTCTCGTCCCTCTGACAAAGATAAGGAATGCGATTTTGATTTCCTCCTTTCGCTTTTGAAACACGCCAGTGGCAAAACGGGTGATTACCTGACTGAGATAGATTTCACCCAGTCCGCAGCTTTTTACCACAATGTGCATTCGTGCCATCTGGATGCGATTTTTCCCAATTCGCAATCAGTATCGATTTTGCAGTTTCATCCAAAGATCACTGTCAGATCAGATGCAATGCAATTGTTGCCACAATTTCACAGCCTGCGAAAGCTCGTTATCAGCTCCAGTGAAGACAATGAAGAAGCCTTGGCTAATGCTCTTTCGCGGTGCGTCTCACTGCGTCATTTGCGTATCGATGGTCTCTTCACGCAAGATTTGATAGTGGGCGATGGTTCGACAATTCTACGACTCAGTCTTGCAAGTCTGAGATGTTTCGAAAGATGCCTTATAATGGAAGATCCGGTGAGCAATTCACTACTTTGCCTTGTTTGGTGACTTATGTTGCATAACCGTGTTCGATCCCTACCCGGTCTATTTCTTTTAAAATCACTTTCAGCTTCTTTTTTAGCAGCCACTGCCTCAAGAATGGCCGAGTCTGCGGACACTAAAGTGCACATCCAAAGATGAGGTCAATCGCCATAACAACCCGCAGTTACTCCGACTACTTCATTTTTTTCCATCATTGCAACGTTCTAATTTATTCAAAACGTGCTATGGTGGTGAACTGACAAGCACTTGTTACCTACAAGCCTGTGTGGGGTCCTTGGATATCTCTACTGCCTCCCAAGGGTTGGAATTGCCAGCTGGCGCTTTTAACGGATCCTGCTTCCAGAACGTGACGGAACTGAGTTTGTCAGCTTGTCAATTAAGGAGCCGCGACATCAAGTGGGTATTAGGCCTGCAGAATCTGAAATCGTTAAGTTTCGACCACTGTTACTTCATGCCTGATTTGCCACCGAGTGCATCGCCAGTCATCAATAATATTATGTGTCGACACCTGAAAAATCTGCAGTGGAGCGAAGGAGCGTGGTCAGAAATGAAATTTCTGTACCACATGCCAGTCAGCAGCAGTGATCGTTTCGCGAATCAGTACACATCGTTCAATTCAGAAGCTGACTGTGTTCTGATGAATATCCTGTGCAATTGCGATCGTTTGGAAACCATATTTATTGATGCCTACTCGCCTGATTTGGCTGGTCGGTTGGCTACGTTCGCCCAAACAGCCAAAGCCCATCGATTAAAACATTTGGGGATACGACTTTCTGGAACAGATTATTTGAAAGTAAGGAGAGAGGGTGCAACAGTATGTCACAAGTATAATTAGATCTTATGTATTGACAAGCTCCTCCAGGCGAGGCAGAAGTCTGTCGGGTAGATGCCTGGCTCCTACGACTAGAAAGGCTGCCTGGATAGTTTTTGAGACCACCAGCTCCCCGCGGTATCTTCTCCAATGTAGAGATATTCAGCCGATTGCAATATCTCTTCCTTCAGACCGGTGTGGAACCCTTGCTCGCCGCCACATGGCCAGTTGTAAGAGACCTGACTTTCATACACGAAGGTCGATTTGAGATCACAAACGAAACAATTGCGCGAAAATTTCGAATTTCCTTCCCAAACTTGCGTTACCTGACGTTTCGGGAGCCATACGTTGGTGGAAATGGCACAGAAATATGTCCGTTCACTGCAGCTGTGGCCATACTGCAGGAATACCCAGAATTGGAAGGCCTGTCCGGTATTCAGTTTCCTTACGACTGGACGACCATAAAGCGGTTTTTCGAGTCAGCGGCAGAACATAAGAATTTGACCGTTTTGTCATGCACAAACTTCTTACCATCTTGTTCGCAGAGAAAGCAGTTGGAAGACATGCTCAATAGTGGTCGAAAGAAAAAACGACAAGACTGGCTCATGAGAAGATTTCGACTTGACGATATCGTGGTCAGAGGTGGCCGAATCTGGTGTCCAGGTGTTTTGTGAGCAGGCAAAAGAAGTAGCAAGCTTCTTAGCCTTTCTATATGTACTGTACGCTTTTCTTGCTATTCCTAGATTCTTCGATAAATGGCAACTGACAGAATGGAATGTCTAAGCAAGTTTACGGTTCAGTGCCTCTCTGTTATTGATTGCTCACGTGACCTGTCTTCTTTTAAGCTGGTGCTGATCTAGTCACAAATCCTACAAGCTGGTCATATCAGGCCATGTCATATATTAGATTATCAAAAATAATGATAAGGAATAAATTACCAGCCCCGAAATACACTGTCATGACTTCTCAGTTGTTGTTTCGTTCCAACAAACGGCCACACTGTCAATGTCGCCTTTAGTGCGCGTACAAGTTCCATGAACATGCAGTAAAATGAAATAAAATTTGTTCTGACACATACAGTATGCATTTTTTAAAAAATTTTTGTGGGTTTGGCCCCCTGCCGCCCAGTTCCCCACGCAACTTCCAACCCGTTTTGCCAATAGCCAGCCAGCAGTCTTGATATGATAAGCGGGGCCGTGAGGTGACCAGCTCTCACGGCAGCTTCCCTCCGCGCGTCTCCACTAGGAGCACCTCCAAACGAGGGCATCCTGTGCCAGCACAGCATCCCAGGATGATACTGGGCGAGAAGGGAGGGTCCTTCCCGACTGGTGTTCGGGAACCAGTTTCCTGATTCTCTATTGGTTCGGCGTCCGCCACATGACGGTACCCGGTGAGTCGCCCAGAGCCAGGCGTGCAAGGCCAACGACGGACTTACTAAACTGCCGCCCTAAGCCAGAACAGAACTGCGGTCTCCTGGTCAGGGTTGCTGGCCCAAGCAATGCGGTACCAACGCCTTAACCCTGACTGTGAGCCACCGCAGCTCTCACATACAGTATGCTGCCTGCTACTGTCGGTCGGGCATGCTGTGCCACTATTCGCATTGCGATCCCTAAAGTGGCATTGGGTGTGTGTCCATGACATGGTCAATGTCCCTGATGTCCCATGCAACCGTGTATTCACTGTACAGCGAATAGGCGATGTACTGTAGTGTTCCAATGACCTGGGTTTTTCACTGTCTGACCTGACCCTGACCTTGACAGACCCCTCAAAAAATTTTCTGACCTGACACTGACCTTGATTGAGCCCAAAAAAACTTTCTGACCTGACAATTGAACTGCGAGGAATTGTAAATTTTCTGGCACTGACTTTGACATTGATCGGATAAAAAATTTTGCTTATAATCGGCACCAGCAACGAAGCTTCTCTGTGCTTGCAATTTTACCAAGAAATTTCACTACAGCTGACGATTTCGGGGCATTACGTGAAATTTCACGGGTAGCCCAAGAAACTGAATTTTTATCAAGCTCAAAAAGATATTCAAAGCTGTTTTCACGGGTTTTGAAAAACAAGAGAAGCTGACACCCATTTGAAAATCAAAGATAAATCTCATTCGTTATACGTCAATTCCTACTCAAACTGCATGCTGCATGATCGATTTCTTTTCGCCGTAATCCGAGAAAAGGCGCCTTACCAGGCTGTAATTGGCTGGTACAGCCAGAATACCTCGCTCCAATGAGGCCGAGCTTGGATAAGAACGAATAGGAAGAGATAGGGATGGCTGTACCACAGATGGATGGCATTCGCAAGCGCACACTACGCTGGTACACAGTAGTCTATGCAGCTGGGCTGGTAGGAGACTGGACGAGCAAGATAACTGCAATAGCACAAGACTCACAATCAGCAGGGTCCAGTGTCACAATGCGATCCTAATTTCAGGACGGGTTTGAATTCAGGGCACTTTTTAGGGCAGCAACTTGGGACGACACTGGGACACCAATTCAGGACTTGTCACAATAGCTGTCCTAGAGGTGTCTTATTCGTAGATTTAGGCGCGTTTAAAGCCGTGTCACATCTTGTTCCACAGTAAAAATGGATGACTTAAGACATTTCAGCAGACCGCAAAATTTAATGCTTGAAATAAATACTGTACGTGTAAGCTGGGCGCCCATTACTGGCCGAAGTTTGCTGTGCGATTGTATCTGAATAATTTTACTATGTCACGAGGATGCCCTGGCTAAGGTAGGCTGGTCCACATTATATGAGCTCAGTAAACGTGCCAAATTCGGTTTATTCTATAAGCATTGCAATGGGTTTCATTATTTGGGAATAATTGTTTTTCCAACTCATAATTTTGAGTCCTGCAAACAGAGTTTTGTGTTTTCTGCGACTGTTTTACGGGATTCTGTACATGGGACAATTCTTGCTAGTAACTTTATCACGCGTATAAGTTTCAACTTATTTCAAGTGTGTCACCACCTCTCTATCAAGCGCATGTATTTGCTAGGGTAAGGAGTAAAATGATGATGATGGCATTCTGTCGTCAGTTTTTGGCTTCAATGGTTGAAAAGGGACGACAGAATTTTAGTTCAGCCGAAAAGGAACCGTTTTTGCGGGTCGAGAAAGCTAAAGCAAAGTGCCAAAATCTCAAGACGCCCTAAGATTGCCCTAAAAATTGCTCTAGAAGGGTCAGCTCAAAATTGCCCCAGATCAAGGGCGATTGCCCTGCGCCTGACAGCCATGACAGCATGGCAGTGCTGCTAGGATATAAAGACACCAAACTTGGGACATAGTCGAGGCCGTCCTAAACTTTAGACAGCCTGGTGTCCTTGGGTGGGACCCAGCTGATTGTGAAATGACTGAGGACTGTCCTAGAATTCAGGACATGCCTTGGGATTTAGAACTGTAAAACTGCCTTTAGATCCCCACACAGGAAGGCGAGAGCCTGAAAATTTTTTCGTCAACATTTCACTAAATTTACCTTTTTCGCTGTCAGAATACTCTGACCAAGTGCAAGAAATTCTGACCTGACCCTGACCTTGACCGACCCCTAAAAAAATTTTCTGACCTGACCCTGACTTTGACCAAGTGTCGGTCAATCAGGGGTTTGACAGAATTTCTGACCTTGACCTTGAGGTCATTTCTAACACTAATGTGCTGTAGAGTGATCGAGACAAATTGTTGTCCATGGCATCAGGGAATGGACAAAAACCCAAAGCCACTGAAAGGCAAAGCATTGGGGAACAGCCTAATCAGTAATGACGCGATTCCTGGCGGCACATCCAGGAAAAAGACGTGACCTTCTGACGCAATTTTCTCGAACATGGCCCCCGTGGGCCTCAGTTGCAACTTGTGTTGTGTCTCAGGCCGTAGTGGTTCAGGCTTGTCATGTCATGCCAACTTTATCCATAGCCAATCGCTACAAAGCGCACTCGGGTGCTGAGGACCACATTTTTCGACAATAACTTTTACCCAGGCGGGAGTCGGACCCCGCCCTCGAAGTGCGCACGGTAAGATTTGCAGTGCGCGGTTTTTCTTGGCATGCTTAAAATCGATCGATACCTTGTTAATTCTGGGTCTGATTATCGTTTAAGACCGCTCTGGAAGAATAAGCGATTCGGGATAGCTTTGTAAATAACAAAAATTTCTCAAAAGCTGTTGCAATATGTACATGTTGAAAACACCTCCTTCATTGAGCTCCCATCTAGATCCCACACTGAAGTTTTATCTCCTCTGATAAGACTTTCGAGTAAACCAGGGTAGTGCTTGAGTGTGTTGCATGTAACTCGCCGTATTTTTGGCCTGCTGAAATGTTTGCTGTGAACAGCAGCTATTACGGCTACAAAAATCGACATTGCAAATATGTGTTACAGCTAATAAACTTCGAGTATGAAATCAAAAGTGAAACATTGTACAGTAAATAGTTTAGTTTGATAAATGCTCTAGTCATGGTCAAGCATCTATATGTCGTCATCATTGTGCGGCTGGAGGTAATAAGCCCAGTATGCCAGATTGAACATGGCAAACGTTATTGGAAACGCAACACTGGAAAACTTGTCCAATTTAGGGCCTAAATCTGGATCGCGTAAAATGTTCATAAAACAAATCGTCATTCCACACTTCCGTTTTGCTCTCCACAGCGGTATTACTGGTGCTGCGGGGGCGGGCATGTGTATCAATGTTTCCATCGAGTGCACTGTTGCCCTCGATCCTCGGGTGTCGGACATGCCTGGGTATGTGCACGAGAGACGTTGCTGAACTTGGCTGAAACGTCGGCGATGTTGTTCCCGAAGAAACGTGACTTTGTCATGAAATGCCACGGCCGCCAATTCCAACAAGGTTAGGAAGATGAAGCCCATACACGAAAACATCCATATATCGATCGCTGAAAAGTAGCAGAATGTACTTTAGACATATTAGAGATGAAAAAAATGCAAGCCGAAAATGAGCAGGCCAAGGACGCTGAGAAATGAGTGGTAAAAGTGCCTCAGGCTTGAGGGTTCCATCGTCCATGGACTTTGCTCGAGCAAAGTCCTTCAGAGACAAACCATGCGGGCCGTATAAATTGCAAGAAGCTGGACCTCTGCACTTAAATCCTAGCAGTACAGAACGGATATAAGTCTAGCTGGTAGCCTTTGTAGAGGAACACAAACTTCTTGCTTCGAGATGAAATACATATACTTAAAAAAGAAACTTCACGGCACACCAAATAGACCTGGGTTTTGTGAGTTTTCGAAGCAGAACCTTTGCATCTTTGCGACTTCGCCAAACTCAGACCAGTCATGCAGCGAGCTCTTCAGCGAAGATAGATACAAGGTCATGCTACAATTACAGTGTGTGGATACGGTTGAAACATTAGGCACTGATGAAATTAGCATGCGTGGTCCATCATCAAGGCTTACCTTTTACGTAGGACACCCTCGGCAAGTTCTTTGCAATGTTTCCAAACTGAAATTGAAAACATACCTGTGAGGCAGTTCCGGGTCCTGGTCACCAAAAAATACCTGAAAAGTCAACGCCATCAATGCACTCACTCCCAATGTGATCCTCGCCGGAAGGGATTTAGCATCGATATAAAATGCGATCCAGGACACGAATACGCTCAGATAGGTTGGCAGATAGGCTTGCAATACATAAAAGCCATAAAGACGTTTAAACTGCAATTTCACAATTAGTTGATCCCATAGTCCTGCTGTGTAGGGCATGCGTTTGCTGCCTGTACTAACATTGAACAATACAAAATCGGGCAATCGATAATCGGAGGGCTGCGACTTGGCAAAGTTTACAGGCGGTAGTAGCCAACGCAGTGCCACTTCGGCCGTGCTGTACGAATATGACTCGAATACCAACTCACAGGACTGAACATCGACCGGAAAGTTGGTCAAATCCATTTGACAAGGGGCCTCCACACGGACTCGATAATTCAACCAGACTGTCCCGTTCGGAAAAATCAATAAGAGGATATTTGGCTTTGGGGACACGTGAACATCCGTTTTCTTACTATTCACGAAGCACACATTCGGAGACCACAATCGATCTTCCATTCGATGATCCAAAGATAAGTTACGCTGGCACGGAGCCAAGTGATCGAATCTTAGACGTTGATCCCACCAAATTGCACTGAACCAAACATCGGTGACAAAACTGGATGTGGCTTCAGAAATGGATGAGATGTCTTGTACCGTCAGCTCAACATACACATCGACCGGTGGATCAGGGACTACATTTTGACTGTAATTGGCTAACAGGGTCTGCAGAAGCATCTTCCTCTGGCTGCCACTGTCTTGACTATCCTGATCCCCGCATTCAGAAGGTTGGGGATCATCGTCAGTTTTTATATTTTTACTGGGGTCAACAGCTGCAGATGTTCGAAATAAGAAACAAAAATACCATACTAACAGAAAATTCAACATTTTTTATCCAATACGATCACTTTTCCATCAAATTCCCACCCAATGTTAAACTCTGAAACGCAAAAATAGTTACATACTGGACAAGTACCACGCATCAGCGAGTTTCAAGCCAATGTTCCTTGTTCCTTTGTTCCCCGGACCCAAAAATTTAGTTATTTGATTCGTCGGCTTAAAAGAGAGAGAAGCGAAGACGCATTGATCATTAGGCTTTCTTAGACCACTGACGCAAAGATGCCTGTTTTTGAGGCTGCAATAGCCTTTTTGAAGGATTCTTTTGAACAAAAAGGCGATTACTTATTCTCACGCAAGGTGGAGATGGTGCATAAAAAACTAGAAGATAGCAAGATTTAGCCAGCGAAATATTGATGCGAAGGTTCTTGAGAGAATGGGGCAATGCATGCTGAGAATGAGTTACAATGCGCCTATTTGAATTCCAGAAGACTAAGTGAATCTTTTCTTTGGGCATAATCTATTCTAAACTGGGATTTTCAATCGAACAAATCTTTTGGCGAGAACATTTGGGTACAGCCACTCTGAACTTAGCATCCTAGAAGTGGATCAGAGTGAATTTTTTGCTCGTGGAGATTCGAGCAATTTTTGCTCGAACGCTGACTGATATAAAAGTATGAAACGTCAAGAAATATAAACTCAGGAAATAAAACCTGACGTTTACAAGAAAAAACTCAGAGTGCACATGCGAAGAAACAGGGACATCTTTGATCAAATCGGATGTTTAGCTAGAGTTACAACAACAAGCACATTCAAAGGACGGTCTGGCGGGTTATTTTAGGGGAAATGCGCTTCCTTTTCCCACTTGTTTTCAGATCTGCTGTGTGATCACATGCTGTTTGTATCCTGTTGCTGCCTTTCCGTTTTGGTTGTACATAGCCGAGACCTATAGCTAACCCCGGATAAAAAGGAAGTGTATGTAGCTGGTGTCGGAAGAGGGGCAGTGAAAAATGCTAGCATTATTGCTTAACGACGCAAAAAACACGGTCATGAGCTACAGGTCTAACTGCGTCACGGCTCAGAAGAAATCGTAATCCATTGAACCTACATACAGAGCTGGGATTTTCATACTGCTAGTGGAAACATATTGGTGAAGCAGATCACAACAGTCCAGTGCTGAGAGCTTCGGGAAGTGAAATTCTCGATTTTCATTTCCCTGATGAGTAGGAATCGTGAGCAGCAGGGGGTGTACAAGCGCACGCCACCGATACACACAGTCGCTCATGTGCTTCGTAAAGTAGAAGAACTCCTTCCCACTGTCGTCCACGATTTCTTGATGGCTCATAGATTTGGCGGTGTTCATCGCCGATACCACCCGTACCAACAGCGAACTATTGCTAGGCACTGATTTGTGTGTGGTGTGATCGGTCTCTGAGTGGTATCTGACATCCTATCTACCTCAACATCATCGAAGGAATGCGCTGTTATCCCATATATAACGTATCGTTGCCAGTAAAGCCATATGGCTAGTTTTTTGTTTAACTTTTCCTTGCGCGCTTTCTTCAACATTTGTCTGACTAGTCCAGGTTTGACAACATAAATACGACAGAAGCAAAAAAGTAACTGGCTAGCTAAAATCTGAAAGGGGTTGATTACTGAATAGGGTTGGTGCGAACGTGTTGAATAAGTAGGCACAAGGCTGTGACTTCTGCCGCTTTAGGGCGCCTAGAATTCTTAAGGGTGCGTCTAGGGCAGTTGGCTTGGTGGGAAGGAGCCAGGGCCTCTAGGTGACATGTGCTCCCTCTTGGGAAGCACCCCTTTCGTGTAGTCCACTCCATTTGGCAAACCTGTGGCGCAGGCCAAAGGCCAGCCACGGACATCGATTAGTACACTCTCAAGGGACCTCTATTATCTTTGGCCATAAATTGCGCAGCATTAACCCGCATGGAGCCACAGTTTTGAAATACGCAGAAAAGCCATAAGAGAACTGCCATAAGAAATACACTGTTTGGCCTGCAGGCGTGGAAAATATCCAACAGATTTGCCAAAACTAGTTTTACACCGTCTTTAACTGCGGGCGTACAACAGGCCAGTCTGCACTGTCCCACGCGCCTACTATCTTTTTGGTGAGACATATGAAATCTTTTAAATTTTCCTTGAAAAATTTCTTCCCAACATGGGATCTTTCGAAAAATTGATTCATATCGTATGGTTTTTTGTGCTAGTCGATCACATAGCCGTTGCAGTTGACGAGTAGGTAAAGTAATTACTCAAAAGACGTTACCATCTTCAAGCAGCGTATTTGCTGTAGATCGAGCCAAGGTCTGCCAGCTGCCACGATTCTTGTAGATTTTATGGCCAGTCTAGCGCAGAAACAGATAAGCCGCCAAGTGACGGATAAGTCAAACGGGCGATCATTCCGTGGACGATTTTATTGGCTTGGAAATCGATATTATACTCCTTCAGTAAGGAAATAGTGTTATGCAGAAGATCACATGCTAATTTTTTAATCCTTTCGCCGGCTTTACCCTTTTAGGGACCCCATGCTGTAAAATGCAGTTTTCCTGCACCAGCGAAATTTCCTTTTGTTTATTCAAAAGATGGCGGAGCGGTAACTGAAATCATTTATGAGTAAGCAATCAGGAATCAGTACTGGCCGGCTGGCACGATTCCAAACAATCATCTCAGATTATGTTTTCTGATGTTTGTGTACCCAAACCACAAAGCAACACAGTACAAACAGACACGAAGGGAAAACATGATTTGTAGATGTAACTCCACTGAAAGCTGCTGCGGGGCCAGCTGCTGTACGAGTACGGCTACAACTCCTTCATCGGCCAGCGGCTCAAATGGCGGTCCCGGATCTACAAGTCCTCAAGGATCTACTACAAGTCCAGCAGAGGGGTCGACAACTGCGAGTAGCAGCGCTGGAGGACTGAGCATGACCTCCATGATGTAATGCCCTCTTCCCCCAGTCATACGGCATCAATGTGAGGCATATCATTGCAGAGCTATTGGAGTCGGCGTAGTCTTATTGATCGCGGTCATCTGCTCCTGCGTTTGCTGCTGCATGTGCAGGAAACGAAAAAAGGGACCTCAAAAGAGGAAAGCCAAGAAAGGACCACGACTGGGCCCTGGCTATGGAACATTTGCAAAGCTTGCGTTGAAATCAAAATTTGGAGGCTGAATTGAAAAGTGGGACGATAAGAATTTTTGTTTCTACTGGTGCGAGTATGCTGTGCGTCTAATGAAATAAAAATTAAATTGTCATGGTCAACATCACACCTCTGTACACACAGCACAAAAAAGTTGAAATTTTTTATTACAGTGGGCATCGGTTAATTGCAATGGGCGCCGAATAATTGCATTTATTCCAACATAGGAACCATTTTAAAAATTCGATATTATAAATAAAGTTTTTATGTTAAATATTAGTCATTAAAAGTTTACTCCCTCTGAAGCAAATCTAAATCGATAATTGTGTTCACAACTAGATCCCTCTCGAAGAAGTTTCCCAGCTTTTTGAAATAATAATTTACCCCTGGGATATTATTTTACGGTAAGTTGCAGTTGGAGCTGATAATCGTTGCAGTTACTGGTGGGTTGCAATACACGAGTTGCATACAGTATCCGTTGGACCACAACCAGGAAATACGAGTAGGCTCTGCACGCTATGGGAACGGACACTGGGCTTGGCAATGATGGACCACGCAATGAACAGGGATATTCGCAAACTCAAGTACTAGGGAGATCACCCATAAACGATCAGGTGATGGATTCGCGACTGAGATGGCACGGACATATGATGCGCAGAGACCTGGATTCAGTATCCCGCACAGCGATGACATAGTTTAAGAGGAAAGCGACCTCTCACGTAAGCAGACCGAAGAAACGATGGCTGCGCATTCAAGACAAGAAGAAAGTGATCGCGAATCCACGAGATGCAATAGACCAGAAAAATACAGAAAAGAAGACCCTCAAGGCGGGACTAAACGCTAGGTAAATGAGGATGAGTTATCAGAGATGCAACTAGGTACTTGTGGACTATAACAAAGAAATGGGGGAAATTGGGCAGCTTGAATTATCTGTTTTGGGTGAGTTGTTGGGCTCAGCTGCCGACGTGTTGTAAATATTCACTTATTATTTTGGGTAGGACTTCAAGAGACCCCTGTTGAACCATACTGTATGGCTAACCAGATCTGGTCTTGTGTAATATCCTTCCGCCAGTACCCATTGCATCTGCCAGCTGTGACCAGCATTCCTGGGCGGTCGGGAGATCGATACTCTCCCTGGCTGGGAGACATCAACCTCTCTGGTTGATGTTTCTAGGGCATATATAGTCGCGAGACTAACCTGCGTTCAGTCAGGGTATTTGTTTTAGAGACTTCGGTCTCGACCACTTCCCGCCGCCTGGGCGCGCCGGTTACACAGCCCAGCTCGAGCCTCTATCTGTTTATATCCAGATTTCGACAGTTTCAACCATCCCTGCATCAGATATACTGTAACATATATGTCCTGTATATAACTTACAGTATATCACACTCTGCTATTCGAAAACTATGCTGTGCTGTGAGGGAGACAGAAGTAAGCCTTTATGATACCGATATGCCCCTTCATAGGTGCTTCGTGGCTGCTTCATTCGGAGTGGCTTTTCTCCCACCTTCCATAGTCTTTCTTGTTGCTGCTGCCTGGCCTCCCGCCTCTCCATGCCTCAAACGGTCATCTGCGGGTGATCATGAGACAGGTCAGTTTGTCCGCGCGGCTGCTTTGTGCCATCGTGCATGGCTCAGCGTGCAGTAATTCGGTCATTTTCTACAGTACTGTAGGCACCCTAACGAGACCCGCACCTGCATGGCGGTGAGCTGAAAAAAGCTGTAAAGATACGGGTAATGAGTGCGCTTCCACGATATTTTCGGCAAGGCACTAAAGTAACTGGGGTTGTGTTCGGGACTCAGCGGCGTTACTCAAGCAAAAGATCTTGTGTAGTATAACCCCCGTGGCTAAACTAAACCCCGTTGCTCTCCAATTAACTGTAAGGAAAATGTACAGCTTGCACCTGATTTGATCGAGTCATTTTATCCATCTCTTCACTTGCTTGGCCACCGTCCGGACATGTTTTAATTGCCCAAAAGTAGGACTCCATCCTGCTCATCTTTTGTCCTACCCATTCACCCAGAGTCTATTTTATGGGCATCCCTTTTGCCTTTTCTGCTGATCATCAACGCAGTATTTTCTGCATTACGGCATGTGCGAGCAATGCTGCAGTCTTCTGAGAGCTCGAGCGCCCGTTGTCCAGATAACATGAGTCGACACAGCACGTAGTACGCTAGTCTATGACGCAGTTGACACAAGATGGGTTTTATGGTCTAACGTTACAGTAGTTATAGCGGTCAAAAGCTGTTCGAGCCACTGTATGGCCTGTGATATATACTGTATGTGGCTAAAAGTATAGTCACTAATTACGTATTTAACGTTAGTGAAAAAGTGTTTCAATCATGCCTCCAGCAAGATCCCACAACGTCCGTCCGTCTACAGTACGAAACTTTGTAAACTATGCTTGATGGCCTTTTAAATAGCATTTTGTAAAAAGAAAATCAACCAGTCAATGTTTGTGACAGGCCTAATCGTTGCCTAACCCTTGAGGTCCACAATGCCCCCAGGGATTGCAAAAAACTAATTTTCTTTAGCTGCACTTCTGGCTAAGGTATCTGTAGGACAGCTAGAAAAGAAAACTTTATTGCAATCATCTTATAACTTTGTCCGAGACCGCAAGCAAACATTTGTTGAGCAAAGAGAGCAAAGTACACTCAATGGTGCGCGAAAAAAGGCAGACTGGCCAGGTCAGGTTGTGATCACATAGAGCACGTTGAGGTCGAAGGAATATGTGTCGGACAGCTTACATAATTACTCGCATACAACAACTCAGAAATACAACACCAATACGGCATCTACCTATTGTACGAGGAACTCCACTCTAGGAGGATAAGTTGGCAGAATGGTCGTGTTATAGCTCATACAAGTATGTAGATATCCGTCGTGTGGAGGGCGAGCAATTCAAACTAAGCTTACGGTGCTTGTCGCTGGCACCTTTTTCGTAAGGTTTCGTTTCGAACTAGCTAGACTGATATGCGTACCTAAAGGAGCCTGGCTGTGCTGCGGGGGAGCTGCAGCAACAGGTTTCACCACGGCTTGCTCAATTAGGGTCAAAGCCGTACTGCTCAAACTGCGGCCAAAAACTGCACTACGCGAGCGTGCATGAGATGAACACCAGGTCAGTGCAAAAACGGATCTGGATCTTTTTCGATACGGTTTGCTTTCTGGAAATATAAAATTGCATTTGAGAGCGGGCTGACCTGCTGAAGCGTTATCGATCGGCGGCAAAAGATTAGCGAGATGGACATTGGGTGGCTTGGTGGAATAAACGGCGAGTGGTGGTGGCGATGATGAGCGCGATGGTGGGCGTCGATGATGGTGCCCGTTGTGAAATTTTCTGGGCCGGGCTCCATTGCTGGTCACGGCGCGATATCTGACGGTCGTTCCATGGTTTCCGCATTTACATCGATCCATAATTAATCGTCGTACCACCGATACATATCTTTTCAAAACTTGAGCATACTTGCGATTGCAATTATAATAAATGAACCCGTTTAAACTGGCGCTAATTAGGAGCAGAATATTGGTGATGTCATTGACTGCCCATAGGCCCATTTTGGTTTCGTATCGTATCCACAAGTCGCGATCGATGAATTCCACAAAATTCATGACAAACGGCAACGTGTTGCAGCACACGAATACGAACACCACCATGGCCATCATGGCGGCAGCTTTTTCACTGTAGCTAAGAGCTCGATGGGACTTCATAGCGCGACGAATAGCGCATATCATGGTGCCGTTGATGTAGGCCAGAACAGTGAACGGCATGACGAAGTGGGTCAGCAGGTATAATATAGAATAATAGACGGACATATAGATAGGGTATCTGCGCAGATACTCTTTGACTCGGATGTAATCTTTGGCATTGTCGTCATCCAAAAACTGATGTTCGAAGAAACGAGGAATGTTGTAGATCACGGATGCCGCAAGAATGACTATCAGAGCTCGTTTAGCCAAAACCAACGATGAACCACGGGCGCGTCTGAATGGGCGTCGGACGATGAACCAGCGTTGGACTGTGATATAGACCAGGGTCCATATGCCCCCAGTTTTGGCCATGACAGTGAGCGGGTACACGTAGAGCGTACTGTACGTTGTCGTGTTGCACAACGCCACCCATTCGTCGGGATTATAAACGCACATGGGCGGGATGACAAAAGTCGGGATACTAAGAAACGAAAAGCACAGATCAAAGGCCGATAAACCAGCCAAAAGTATGTTCATTGATGACTTCATGGTGGGACGTGTGTATAAGAAGACCGATACGGCATTCGTGACAGTGCCAGTGATAGCGAATGCCAATGTGACAAAGGACAAAGCAAAACTGACGTTGGTTGACAATTGATGCTGTTCCAACTGTTCGTCCATCATTTCTAAACGCGACCAAAAGTCGTCGTACGATGATGAGTTCTCGAGCCTTTGCAAATAACCAAACATGACGGAATGGATATCCATGGCACCAGGGTAGCAACCGACTTTACGAAGCCCCTAAAATGCAAATCCATTGCTAATTTTATTTGCAGCTGATTAGCTTAGGAGACCTGACGCAAGCGGCCGTAGTTACAGCTCGAACAAGGAGTAGAAGGAGAAAGTTAGCTAGGCTTCCCAGCCATATTAGACGTCCTGGGTAAAATGTACGTGGATGGCATTTGTGAAGAATGCTAACGGCATAACTCCCCGAGCCAGGATATGATCGGCGGAAGAGCTCCCGCCGGCCATAGGAAGCCTAATCTTATCTCCGAGAGTAACAAACCGCTGCCCCATTATACCGGAGTAAGCGATTGTTCCCAACAGCTAAAACTCGATGTTTATCCGGGAACGAGCACAAGCGAACGTGCACGATGGAATCCGACAGGACGGATCAAGGCGAGAGGTCTCATCTTCAAATCCGTCAAAAACACGCTCATAACATCATCGTTGGTTGCACTCGAAAACAAGATGGGCCCGCGAAGAAGCTTCAGTGCACGTTCTAGAAAGAGGCACCAATAATTAGTGACGCTGTAGCATCATATTGCGTCCGGCGGTCGTATTATGACAGGCTACTGGCCATAATAATGAGTGCGGGGTTGAACTTTAGGAAAAGGGAGCAAACAACTGAGGGAAAATTTGGCATTTAACATTAGACACGACTTTGGTACAGTCCGCTGTCAGCACCCTGTTCGTCTACTTCCGATGCCACGACCCTTCCAACAAGCAGAATATCACTCTTTAAAAACCACTCAAAATGACTATGATTGCAAAATGCTCAGCTAGCCCCAACTGTTCGGCCAAGCAGTCGGGAGTTTGACACAGAGCCCCGTAGAAATTGAGCACAATGAGGTTGACTAAATTAGCTTATGCCTCGGCACATCGAAAGCGATCGATATTTTGACCCGTAAAATTGAAATCTGGGCTTATAGTCAATCAACACTTGGTCCGCTAGCTGGGGCATGCAAGGCACAGCAGTCTCATCATGTGTCGTATTGGGAACAAACCCTGTCTATTTTCCTGACAGAAGAGGACAGACGCCCGCAATAAAGCTTCATGACGACTCGCCTCGCTAACTCGAGAGTAACAATATGAAAGGATATCTTGCTTGGGACAAAGGCGGACCAAGCGAAAATGTCGATATCATTTCTAACGCTTAGGAAAAAATAACCGCACGCACACCTCTGACAAGCATGCTTGCTCATACGTTTTTTAAAAAGACCTGCTAGTGCAAATGTGACTCGCATGTAGGGGCAGAAAGATTTTTCAAACTGAGGCCACCAAGATATCTGAGAACCATATGCTGCATGCAGGTCATCCAGGGCATCAGAGTTTTACTTTTTCAATAGTGAGCTTTCGAAACGGGGCCTCGACACGAGGCCAATTACCTAATTTACAGTGGACGTCTGTATTCTAATGGAATCATGTTGAAAAGCGAACGCTAACAAACTATTAGCCAAGTGCGTCAATGCTAACTATAAGACGAAATCCGACATGTTCTAGAATGTTCTTGAGCTTTTGATCAATGCGTGCCATTCCAGATCATGCATTACTAAAAAAAAGAATTGAGTGCGAGCAACATCGTGTTACCCCCCGCAGTTTACTGGTGTTTCCCTCTCATCTAAGAAAGAAGAACAAAGGACTAATTTGCTTCATTTAGTTGAAGAGGGGTTCAGAACATTGTTTTACTTTTTAAGTTGTAAGCTTTAATTTAAAGTCCCAATTTGGGGAATGTCGCAACTCGTTGTGCTACTCTTGGTTACAGCTTATAGCCCCGGCTGTCATCCTCTTGCACTCGGGACATGTGGACCCAGCGAAGTTTATACACGACACATCGTTAAGAGACTATATCATCCCAGAAATATATGCCTTGAACAGAAGCAAAAATTGCCGCTGGTGTGTTTCTATCTAGAAGTGTGCATGATTTGCTGAAGTCCACTCATGATCTTGAATTATCGGCAATACAATGCAAATTTTTTCTCCTCGATGAAGCATAATAGTAGGCGAAGTGACCTCTAAGTTATACAACAGCGACACAAAAGTAAGGGTGATTGGCGTGACCTTATCGACCTCTGCTGGAAATTCAGCTTAGAAGAAGCTTTGCAAAGAAAACGCTGGTGAATAATGATAAAAAAGAGAATTCAGGGTCAAACTGACTAAACCAATTATCTTTGGGGTCTGATTCTCTGATAAGGCTCTGACCTTTGAAAGATAATCATGTGAGGTATGATAGATCAAAATGTGGGCCAGTGCTTGTGCCCTTCTTAATTATCAGAGCACAATATCTGTAATCGAACTACATGGGTAAATTTCAAACGGCATTAAATGTCACTTCACAAAATTTTCATCCTGGATGATTGGCTAATATTCATTTTATAAAAATCCGTAGGACCTATGGAAAACTTCTCGCTGTCATTCCTGGGGTTTAAAAGGGGTCCGACGGAGTTGAGGTATTATAGATTCAAGTCGGTCGTCTATGCTATGTGTTCCTGTACAAAATATTATTGCCCCCCCCCCCGCCATACTGAAACGGGGTCTTATAAAATAATTTGTTAGTGATAGGAAAAAATGATATAGGAGGGCGAAATTATAGGAAGAAAGTAAAGAAGAAGGCTTATCTCTCGACGTGCATCCATATTTCACATAAGAGCGCTACCCCTGGGAGACATAAGTGAGCGGCTGTGGATTTTGAGGGTCAGACCAGGGGAAAAATAATAAGCGAGGTGTAGGAGCCATATGTACATACACTACTACTATCCGAGCGATAAAACATGCTTTCAAATGATGAACGAGCAGAACTCACTGGTGTTATGCAGTTCGAAAGATCGCATATGAGTAGATCCTCAAACAAACAAAGCAAGACCATGGCTAATATCACAATTTACATTAATCTGACTTGACTTCCGCAGTCGAAGGTCTAATCTCAACATGACACACCATATGTCGCGCGTTCGGTCATGCTGAGTGTCTGACAGCAGTCGTCCTCAGGCCTTGCAGCTTGAGCGGGTCCAAACTTTGTATGGGATTAATAGGACTCGTTAGCACTGTGCTACAGCACACGGAATCATCCCCAGATAATGACATACCCGATGTCCTAGCCCCTAGAGATGATTTAAAAACATATGATACGCCAAAAATAACTACAGCCAGGCTAAGTTAAATTTGTGTGTTGACAATGGAGTGGAAAGTTTCTGAAATGTAAATGAACAAAAAATGCGAACCTTTGTAGAGGAGGACGTTCGAGTGCATCTGGGGACATCGAATAAAGGTAGTTCTGGAAGTACCGAACACTCTTACCTTCGTCTTCGATAGACGGCTACAGGTATTGACTTTTTTAGGACCCTCTCTACGTTCCAGGCAGGCGAGGGAGATCATAACAATGCACTCGTATTTCTCTACTTTTATCTCCTTAACACCGCTTTTATCACAAGTCATTGGAAAAAATAACGGTGCCTCGTGCTGATAATGTCACTGGAACTAACTTCGACTATGAGCATATCTTCAGAACCAATCGAGAAGCGAGGCGGGGAAAATATCATTGCAAAATTTTGCGACGGTTGGTCAGTGTATCGCGGGTTTAGACTGACAGTTTGCAATAGTATGCATGAAACAGAAATGTCATACTAGCATTTGAGAGGGGGCTAATCAAGGTGCACATTTTTTATAGTGTCAGAGTCACGAAACTGCATAAGTCTGATTCAAACTAAAACCGTATTTTTTTAACACGACTCAGGAAGGGCTTTTTCAAAACCCTATCCTAGAGGCTCTTATTCAAGGGGCTGCTTTGGGATGGTAGGTCCTGAAGGTCACGATCTTCCTTCGGAACTTATTTAACCTGGGCAATTTTTAGTAGGTTTGAAATATTTGTTATTTAGAAAAACCGAGTCTCGAAGTAGCGCCAAAACATGAGTTAAGCGCATGATACCTTAGAACCTCTTTATTGGCTTTTATTTTTGACCTCGTTTTTCCAAATATTAAACCTCACCATGAAACAGGTCAACTTTTTATCAATCTGATTCAGGAATGCGTAAACTGACTCTAGCAACTCACTTCACTTGCTAAAAAAAGATGAGGACTCGGATGACTGCAGTGACAAAGTTTGAAAACTAACTCAGAAGAATGAGACTGATTGTGAGTAAACCTCTGGGTCAAGGGCTGGCATGTTTTAGATTGAGCGAGGATATTTTTCAGTTCAAAAACTGGAAATTTCGATGGGTTCAATGAATTCTGCTTTCCATGCCTAATCGAAGAACCTGTTTGCCTAGGCACGATCTATATAGAACACAGGCTGCATTGATTCTGCACTCACATATTTTCGCCTGGATGATGCACACATTTCTACCTTGAAATCATTCCATCATTGTATAGCGATTCGTACTCATCGGAATGAGACAGAACTGATTAGGCCCTCACCAAGGGAATCATTAAACCATATCTTATCCACGGGAATTGTTCGAGGGGGTAAATAAGAATGGCTCGATCATTTTTATGCCCTTGTTGCCTGTCCTCGTGACATCTCGTCTTGTCTGCTTTTTGGCTCTTATCACTCTCTAACGAGCTTCTATTTGCGGCCCGTCGGCCAGAGGTCACGTGATGGCCGAGTCTCGTGATTAATCGTTGTTTTGCGCACACCTCCAGGGAGAATGTCCCGGCACCAGCTGCACGTACTGCACGTACAGTAGGTACATTTTTGGACAAAACGACTGACTGCTGGTTGCAACTACCACTTACCTAGCAACCATGATGTTCGGTCGCGTGTTGTGTGGTGCGTGTAGTCGTACGATCTTGGTTCGGCTGCCCGTTGACACCAGGAATAGAATTACGGTATATTCACAGAGCATATATTTTTGGCCTTGCATGCCAGTCCAATTCGAATCAACGGAAGCTAAAGCTTCAGGTCTCGATTCTCAAACACCAGCGCACTGCATCACAAGACTGGCTAGACTCGCGTGAGGAAGTCTGCTTCCCTCGTTTCTGCCGCTCACAGCACAGCCTTGATGCTAATCTGAAAAGCCGCTATGGGTCTCCATATGTCCCAAGCAAAACCGTAAACATTCTCGCGTGACTTCGCTAATGGAGATCTGGCTAGGCACTGTTAAACCACATAAAATGACCACCTGGAGGCCGCTAGGGCAAATGTTGTGGCTCTAACAGGCACTAACAGGACGAATTGAAGGGCACGCGGCCCGCCAGGTACAGTTGTGAAGGAATGTACCCAGTCACAGGCGGTGACCCTCCTAAGCGATCACAGGATCATCAAATCATATAAAGGTCGGGTAGGACCAAACAATAAACGCGATGACACCAGATTGTCAGCTTTAGCCAGCGATCTCTTTCAATCCGAAAGTTCAAATAACCGCTGTTGCATGTCAAACATAAGATTGGCTCATTTACAAAAAAAACAATGCATCTTATTGTCAATGTCGTCAACACGTGTTTTCCAATGCAAAGTCAAACTAGGCAGAAGAACAGCATCATCACTCGACAGGATCTTCTCCATAATGTGTCTAGCTGCAATCAAATCGAAAACGGCAAAGAACCCGCGGCAAACATTGCATTTGGTCGAGATGGACTTGCATTTGCAATTCTCTTTCAAGTGCCGGTTTATCCAATCAGTGCATTCTGACGTCCTTTCACACAACGCAATAACCTTGGAACAAATCACGCAATTAACTAGGCTCCTCGAAATCCCAGAACTAGCGTCTTGCGTGGCCAATTTATGCAAGCGGTTGTCAATAATCAAATTTAGCATGGTCAGAAGTTCAGCAAAATCCAATCCGACATCGCATTTTAAGACCAGCTAAATAAAATATATCACAACTTGCAAAGTACACACCTTTTGTTGCAGAAGTATTCTCTTACTTGACATTGCTGACACCACTCTTCGTCATCATTGTTAAGAGGACGACAATCGGCCAATTCCTTTTTTACTTGGTCCAATCTTTCCCTTAGGTAATGCCACACGCGCCCAATATTGGCCCCATTGCACCAGTTGTGATTAATTGAAATTACTGAACCCTTGAAGCAGAAAATGTGATTACTATTCATTTCCTGCATGACACTATTCAATCAAGCAGCGTACGCTTGAAATCCACAGTACCTAGTCATATTCCTGGTTATAATCTGCGAACTACAGTAAGCTAAGCATACCAGATTGTGCACTTGATGATGCCAATTCGACGGAACGAAGATAACCTCGCCAGGATTCTGGACAACATCCAAGACGTCACCGCTGTTGCAAAAATTTGAATGTTCTCTCAAGACATCTCGAATATCGTTCAAGGAAGCACCAGAACCGTCTTTTTTGGGCATATTTTTCCAATGACTGTAGATTTCTGTTTCGATGCCAGGTCGAACCAACAACCACCGTTTTTGACCGCAAATATTAGCCGACCAGCTGTGAGATCGGAAAACATCCGCATGAAATGGTGTCCTGAAACGAAGGATACATTTGAGCACGGAAACTGTGCATCCGTGGATTTGACGAGTGCGGAGAAATTCATGGAATGAGGGGTGGAGGAGGGCTTACTTATTTGAAAAACGTATGGGTTCATGTTCATTTTTGTGTTTTACCACATCACGAAACGCTTATGCTCATTGGGGGAGGGGGGCTACACATACTGTACACACGAAATCAGGTTGGCCGCATTGATTTTAAAAAGTAGCTAGAACTGTTTGTAAGAATTTTCTTGACCTGTGAATGCTTCCCAAGTCACATTTCAGAAATTGTTTCATCGTATCACAGCAGAAAAACCCTGAATAGTTCGTGACGATAATCTGATTTCTGTGATTAGCAAACACGCTAAGCAAACAGCACTTTTATCTTTCATGGAATTCCTCAAGTGGCTTAAAACAATAATTTCTAAGTTTCCCATCCCAGCAGAACCAATCTCGGGTCACCTTTTTTTCGACCTCTGAAATTATGAAAACTATTCGTCCTAACCGAAATCACTAGTGGGGGGGGGGGGGGGAGTGTTTAACAGCATCAGATAGCAGCCACTTTCTCAGGTGAAAAAGACCTTTATTGCGGCCACATTCACATGCCTGCATGCCTTTCAACTGACCAAATCGTAGGTCATGAAGATTTTTAGAGATTGTAAGTGACTTTAGAGATACTTCAAAATTCAGCAGCTTCTTTATTCTTTACAGGACTTGATGTGTTAGGAATGGATGGTGATAACCACATTCATCTATCTCACTGTGCCCCATTTGTCATTTACGGGGGCACACCTTGCAGGGGTTGATTCCCAAATTGGGTGGCAGTTCCCGCTCAAGCTTAATCCGTAACAAAAACAGTGCGTGCCAACAACGGCTTACCAAGTGCTCTCATCACCGATATACACAAATCGATAATCACTTTCCACAGCATCATTTTTAAAATCCCAATATTCGTTCATCCAATCATTTTCGAAAAATTTTGGCACTTGATAAGCGTTATAATCTGGGAACACTCTAAAAGCACAGCCACGCTGTTGGAGATACAGTACCCCTGTGCGACAAACAAAAACATATCGCACTCACTTTCTAAAATGCCAATCCTTCAGATAAAGGCCATTTCCGTTGACTTGAGTTTGTGAAAAATTTTCCACGAGAAATTCTTTCATTTTCATTTCTGATTGCACCTGAGATTCGTACTCGCTGTGCCCGCGCATATCAACTACTGGCACGGTTGCGTCGCCTTCAAAGAAAAGTCTACCCTGGATGGGGGATGGAAGTCACAGAGTACTCGTAAATCCTCTAATAATATCCTGGGAATATTATCATTTCAAATGGGCCCGAGGCGAGAGAATTCTTTAGGGGGACTATTTGAGGGAGAAACAAAAGATTTGCAACACATTTTGGCATGCAAATTCTACAGAAGATTTTACTCTAAAAATCATTTGACAATACACGGAATTCCTTCAATGAGAGAATTCCGTGAGAAAACTGAATTCCTTCTCACCTTTACACTTTTCTCCATCGAAAACATTGTGTTACGGGGACAATTAGCGTGGGTTATGTGACATCAACTGTGAGTAGGGAATGCATCCCACTATATTTATGGATTCTGAAGCACAAGCATCTGCAGATCCACTTTGTGCGCCCACCTTTTGTTTTCTTTTCGCAATGGTTCCAATCATTTGTTGGTCGTCTAACAAAAATGCCCAGACCGAAGCGCTTTAAAAATCTAAGTTTCGATTCCTCATACTTTTTGGAGTCCCTGAGATATCCGTACTGGTAGATGTAGATGCGGGCCTTACCAAAGTGGCTGATCAGAAAGTCAACATCAGGCGTGCCATCGTATTTTCTCCAGTCTTGATAACATCTCCATTTTAGAGTGATATCGCTCGTAAAAATGCAAGGTTTATTGGGTAGGAGGTAATTGCAGAACCAATCGATATAGGTCGTCGCGCGGGCATCTAATCTGTCGATCGAGTCCATCTGAAAAACGAATCGTCTTTCACCAGGTACTCTTACACTCTAAGTCGGTATTCTTTCAAAAATATTGTTACAATAGGGTTAGATTAGGATAAGTGTCAGCTCAGGGTAAAACTCAACCAGTGTTACCAGGGAGTAGGTTTTTGAGTGGGTACTACACCTTACAAGAATGTGAGGAATCTTACTTATGTAACGGCCAGCGGGTGTCTTCACTCACAAAATAACCTAGCATTTTCGAGCCAAAAATTAACCTAAGCCCAAGCCTCAAATCAGTCGCAAAGACTCTCTTCGTGTAAGCCACAAGTTTGCAAGCATCTGCAACTAGCGCCTTTTTCAGTTTAACGCATTTTATGCGCAATATCCAAGATAGACTAAGCCTAAGGTAACCCTTAGGCCCGAGATTGAGACTGCAAGTAGAACTAGGGATAAAAACAACTGGCCAACAGCGCTTTTACTGCTCAATGCCTGTTTTTTTACGCATTCACCTATAATATTCCTCCACCCACAATCAACGAGCCGCATAGGTAATGTATTTGTATATCGATTTTTTACTAGTAATGCCGAAAATTTAAAAGCCACGCACCATGCCCAATAACTTCACCACCTCGGCCGAAAGGCAGACGTACAACACGGTCGTCGCGATCGCTCTCGTCCGCCGCTAGCAGACATCTCTGTGTCCCTTCGGCCAGTGTTGCAGGGAATGCCATGGCTATAATAGCCATGGGGAATGCAATTCATGGCTATACTATATGTGATTCACATATATGATGATCACATGTATGGTGGTATATGTGAATAGTATAGCCATGATGCAATTATCACGAAACGAAATCACGGATACACTTTTGCAGGATAGGGCAGCCATAGACACCGTTGTGCGAGGTCGTCCGCGCGACTCACCCGAAAACGCGAAAAGGCGTAAAGTGAATTCTTGGACGCTAGTCGACGAATTTCCAACAAAATCAGAATTGCTCTGCGTCGCGCCGATCTGACTGGAAAACACGTAATGCCTAAATTTTTAAAGCGAAACCGCAAAATAATGTTTACCTATAATTTCCAGTCGATGCACAGTATTAGGATATGTTTCAGATAGGTAAACAGAGAAATTGATGGCAAAAAGTAACTGATGTAGATTATTTCGGTCCGCAAGCTTTAGCAAAAGGCTAAGACCCTACTGAATCTGATCACATCTGGTTTTAGGCCCTATGAATTACCAAAAAACTTAGGCCATTCACCCTTCAAAATTTCTTGGTCACTAATTCGGCAGTTGCTCTTTGACTGGAACACACAAACAGTAAAATAAGAGGAATCGAACTCACCATGACTGATTCCAAGCAAACATTTCTCGCTCTTTCAGTTGATGTTGCATTTACTCGAATTAGTTAAGAGTTGGCCAACTAGAGTCCGAAAATTCACTTGGGCTATTTCACGCTTTGCGAAAGTCGCGCGGACGACCTTGCACAACGGCGCCTATGGCTGCCCTGCATCCTGTAATAGTGTATCCGTGGATGGGTTGGTTTTCTTGCCCAACAAGGAATAGCCGACCCACGACGATTGCACTGTCTGAATAGTTGTGCGCAGCCGGGATGGCCGAGAGGTTGCCTCCGCTGAACGTAAATCCTTGACTTGAGCCAGTCCAAGACAGCCGCCGGTCTCGCAGAACAGATATGGTTTCAAGAATGGAATTTTTAAGTGAGATGTCTAGCGGATGGGAATAAAATGGAGAAAACAACATCTATCTGCACCGGGATGGCCGAGTGGTTAAGGCGTTGGACTTAAGATCCAATGGAAGTAATTCCGCGTGGGTTCAAGCCCCACTCCCGGTAGATCTTTTCTTTTTTTTTCGCTCTCTACCGGCAAACCCCACTAAAAAGGTCCATAAAATGGACCAAGGCCTAGGTGCTTAGGAATAGAGAACACAAAGCTGCCACCAAAACCCGTCCAAAAAATTTCTCCTCCCCACGCCCTTCTCTATTCTGTTCTGACATGCGCTCGCGTTTAGGTATAGCGTGCAATACATAGCATGCCGACTCGTAATGCAAAGAAGCATTTGCTGCATTGATTGCATGGTCCCAGTCATGACATTTCGGCGTTATGCGTTTGGTCCAGTAGAGGTACAGTATTTTGCTCGCTGTTTAAGTAAACTGTGCATTCGATTATGGGCAGTCCGTTGTCACCCAACGCTAGGCATGTTATGATTGCAAGCTACAGGTCAATCATTACAATGCCAACTGCGCATACAGTATGACGACTGTGTCGCACAGCCATTGTGTTAAATAGCAAGCTTTGGCGTGCGATGGCTTTTTCACGTTATAGAACTTAGCTGCAGTGGCTCCAGCAGATCCCACGAAGCTCCAGCATTCCCGCAGCTACGCACAATGCTATCATTTGTCAGGGCTTAGGAATAGAGAAGGGCGTGGAGAGGGGAAATTTTTCGCACGGTTTTTTGGTGGCAGCTTTGTGTTCTTTATTCCTAAGCACCTAGGCCTTGGTCCATTTCATGGACCTTTTTTAATGGGGGTCTTGCTATATCGGCAGGTTTCTAGTAAAAGTTTCCCCAATCCCTTAGTTGGTCCGTGTGGAAACAGGAGCCGTGTGCGTCTCTTCCTTGTGAAAACCGGTTTTATGTTCACCTTCAGCGTCTAACGAAGAACTGGTCTTTGTTCCAACCGCCGTAATTGGGTCTGTGGACCCAAAAAATAGACCAACTAAGGGTTAAAAAAGCCCGCCCGCAACACCTATAATTTCATTTCCGCTTGAAATTGTCCTTCAACCATCTCGGCTTTTGACAAAAAAATTCAAAAGTTCGGCATATACTGACACATAAGTAAAATCACCAACAAACATTTCCTACATTCTGCAGAATTTCGTAGATCACTTCACACCCATTTCTCCGAAAACTTTTTATAAGAACTCACCCGAATAATCGAAAGTTGCAAAATAACTGATTAGGCAAATGATAACTGATCAAACAGATTTTACAATTAGCTCAATCAGATGACATCAATCCATCGATCTCCTAAACGTCCTTCCTAACGCTTTCACGGCTATAAGAATCAACGAGAGCCGCCTCATCGAAAACATGTCAGCATATTCACGCGTGTTATAGCTAAATTTTGCATCCGACAGGGTACGGTACAACTTTCCTTCTATATGGTTTCCATAAGGCTCACACACAAAACATACGGTCCCCTCCCAGCCTATAGACGTAGTCTCTATTCCTAAGGTAAGCGCTAGCGTCAAGTATAAGGCCCCGGCCATCACGGCTGCTGAGCTCGCTCCAGTGCTGTCATGGAATTTGGGTGGCCAGACGCTCACAGCAAATCCCTTCGCACATGGGCGCGGGCTCCGCAAAACCCTCATCACTTATCTTTAGCCAAACGCCGTCAATAAACCCTTTCACAAAGAAACACTTGCGGTATAAACGAACTGTAATCACAATAGGTCAGACAGAGGAAGCATCACGCTTTTTCTGAACGGCACCTTTCCAGCTACAGCATTTCTTCGAGAAAATCGAATGGCACATAAGCACTTTTAAAAACAAGATCAGTTTCTCCAGCTTCTTGAAACTCATCAGTAGTGTTTATCTCAGAATCAAATATTTTCAACGTTCTTTTTGGCGCAATAAAATTATGGGGCTGGACACCACAAAGTTTCAACCCGAACCTTGAGGACAGCACAGAATCTACATACTGTGTCATACACGAGTCCACTAAGCAATTTTTTGATCAGGAATCTTGCAGAAGTAAGTAATAAGTACCCCATGAGTGTTTTTGGCAAGTCAAACATGGTTTTCACCCCCTCCCTATGGAAATATACTTAAAAACGTGTTGCTTGGGCGACATCACCCATATCTCCCCAACCTTTGGTCTTGGAATGATCTGAGACATACCAAAATGATTGCAAGATGATTAGCTATCGAATGCTTTTTAAAATTTTTTTCTAGGGCCCACGGTTCGTGAAATATCCCCGCTAAAAGTGAGAACTCAAAATTTTCCTCACATACAGTACTGGAGCGAATAACTCAGAACAGAAAAAAAGGGACCCCCCACCCCTTTTTCGACGCCGAACGTCCATCTGTGAGATCTGTGCTTGTGCCGACATCACCAGCATCTTGCATGCAACTTCGAAATTTTTATACTTTTCGCAAAGCATTAAATATTTTTTATTTGTTTTCTATGCATATATGTTTTTTGTGCACTTCGTTGTGTTATAATGACATCGATCGCTCGAAAATTTTGTTATTTTTCCAACATCAGACTACAAACTCATGACACCTTTTTGGGAACTGTGTTCCTGGTTTTTTGCCTGGAGGGAGCGACGACCTCTTTCTGAGTGACCGCATAAAATGTTTTGCACGCTCTGACGCATTGAGGTCACCCAACTGATGGATTTTCTCATATTCGTTGTGACACGGCTGTGGTGCTGTCGACCAAACTTTGTCTACTCTTTGATCCCTGGACACCTGTTGTATACACACCTGAAACGATAAGACTAGGAATCCCGACTGCAGGCCTAAAATGAAACTACTGATTGGTTTTTGGCTTTCAGGTGCATACAGCATAGTTGTAAATATTTCTTGCAGTTCTCTTCGCCCTAACAACGTGCTTATTTAGTCTTTTCAAGTGTGCATAGCTTGGTGGAGTTTCATCGATTGGCCGCTCCCATTATCGATCCGCTAGCACCGAATTTATTCTATGTGAAACCATCCTTGAGACAAAAACGGTAAGCGATGTTTTCTGATCCCCTCGTCGAAGGCGAATTCGCACACCCGTGGCCAGCTTTGACCAAGTTACAAGTCCACGCGAACTCGCGTTGCACAAAAAAGCGTGGTCATTGGCCATTGCTAGTGTTATACCTTCTGGAATTGGTACAACAAGTTGCACGATTGCAAGCCATCCGGTTTCACGAACTTAACGTTACAAGGTCTCCCGTCAGAAAAAGTGGGCTGTGACCTAAAATTTGTGAAGAAAATTCTGACAGAACGAGACTCACAGAACTTGCAGCGCTGCTCGTTTTCATCTGTCTGACCACACTTTTTGCCAGGGACTTCTGTTTGAGCGCTTGTTTCCCTTTTTTGATTTGGCAGTATGTAGTTGCTGATTGCGGATTGAATGAAAATAGGGGTCTGTATTTGCTGGAAAAATTGACTCCTCATGTGCCTCTATCAGTCATAAATAAAGCATTGTATCAGTTAAGTTCGCAGCCGCTATTTATCGTGCGTCATCAAAGATCACGTTCTGTCCATGTAAACTGTAGCAAGAGTAGATATAGCGGGCAAGGATTTCATCCACAACGCACTGTCGTGTCCCCGCTTGCGAGGGAAGTTCAAAAAGTTCGTAGCCCGACCACATTTTAATTGCAACTGTAAAATGCCATAATTATTCTTTTTCGACATAAACTCCCCCTGAGACCAATGCACTGACTCGTACGTATTTGGTTTTCTATGGCATGACAGCATCCTCTCCCATTTGGCAGTTCGACTAGGATTCGTGGTTCTGATTCGTCTATGCCCAACGAAATGCTCTGTTTCCTTTACAGTTCAACCGTGACAAAGTCCCTGGACGACCCGAACAATTGCATCAGCACATGTGCAACGCAACTGAACACTCGGCTCACTGAACTTCAACTTGACGCGACCTTTGCATCTAATGGCACCGACGCAACTAAACTTCAACTTTTATGCCAGTAGGGCGGCCAGGAAACGCACTTTTAAATCGTACTAACCTTTTTTCCTCGATTTTTAGAGCATATGCGCCTGCCGCACCTTGTTTTCATTCATGCCCCGTTTCGCAACTGGAAAGTCTGGTCGAAGACTTTTTGCCAGTCATGAACTTGATTTGTAATTTGGGCGATCAGAATTATCCAGGTCAGTGCACATGCGCAAGGATTACCACCCCATCTCTGAATATCAGACGCATGTTTTAGAGCTGCTGAACAGTCTAACATGCATTACCAAAATCAAGAAAATCATCGACGACACCTGCAACAAGAAATGTGATCGCCTACATCAAGTTGGAGATCTCGATTCAGCACTGAGCTCAATTTCGGATAATAAAGCATCAGAAAAGAATCAATCCACAATCCACGTTAACCTGCTGCCTAATTTTGTGGTTTATGATGATAACAAGACACAGAATACAGTAAATTTCGAGATAGTATGCAGGTATGCCACTTTAAGGATGCTTCAAAATTACTTCTAGCTGCATTATTCTTTTGTCATCAGATACTTATCCTGTGTCGACGACTGCGACGACCCTATTATCAAGGAAGCCTGTGGTCACCAAGCTGTACGAGTTCAGAACAAATTAATCACGACAATCGTGCGAGCGTTGACTGCATTATTCAGAGATTTGAATGCAGTTTACAAAGAGCCCCAAGAATGCAAGAGATACGAGTTGAGTGAGATTTAGAACTGCTCTGAAAATTTTACTTGTGGCACAGTGGAATCAAGATGGAAAATTTTGTGTGTGCACAGCGTACACCATTTCATTGATTGAAAAGACATAAAATCAAGGTTTTATAAAAGAATTTTTTAGGTACACAGACAAGCAGTCATCAAATGAAAATATGCATAACCCTTACGGAAAGAGCCACATCAGTTGGTAGGCACTTGTCCTGCATTCTTTGTGCCAGCAACCCTGACTGGGAGACCGCAGTTCTATTTTGGCGTGGAACGGCAGCTTAGGAAGCCTGCTCGCGGCGTGGGAGCCATGGTCATCGGCGGCCACTGCATAGTCGGTCGCTGACCTGGCACACCTTGGATCTGGGTGAATCACAAGTCAGACGGTACGATCAACTGGTGGGCCACTTAATGGTCCATGGGGCAAACGGGCGGATCTGGAAACCGGTCCTTGAACACGTGTCGGACACCGACTCTGACGCTGACTTTTCGTCCTATCATATCGCGACTCTGGTGCTGGCAGGTTGCCCTCGGCGGAGGATCACCATGATAGTTCAGATTCCCTGTCCTGCAGACCCCTATTATAAGCCAATATGGGACTGATATCCCTCAATATCCAAGGTGGGAGCAGAAATCAGCGCACGTGGCTTTGATGTAAGACGACATGGGCGTCATGTGGGGCAGCAGGTCCTCGTAAGAACATGCGCTTAAAGGTATTTGGATCACATGTGAAAAAATTAGACCACACGTTCATCACCTGTGATGTCAGCGGGCTCATATGACTTCATGCAACGCTTAGCGAACAAGGTAATGTATAGCTGTACATATGTGTATCGCACATATCCGTACTGCACGTGCTGTTGAGCTGACCGCCTACAAGACCAATCGGGTTGCAAGTCCTGTGAGGAAACTGGGGCAGCACAGCCGAAACCAACAGAAATTTTAAAATGTATTCGTCATGGTTGCGCGCTAGCATACACGTGCTCAATGTGTGAAGAAGGTTTCACATCTTTTTGGTACTGTGAATATCTAACTGAGGAAATTAACCACCCTTTCACAGGTCTACAGGCTCAACTTCGCTTATATGCATCATCGATGATTGCAATAGTTTTTCAATCCTTGTCCATTACTGAGAATGCTTATAACAGCAAGCTTCTCGTTTAAAATTCAGATCCCGATCGTATCTGTCATAAAATAGCTGACAGTCAGCAGGCCTCCCAAAAGTTTCAGGCTTACATATATTCATGAATTACAAAGATTTTGAAAGCTCTAGTTCTTTTGTAAAATAGTCTCGGTTTGTTTCTGCATTTCACTGCAGACCTGTAAAAGGCAGTCAATTTTATGGCAAGGAAGCATGTCTAACATTGTGTAGTGCACAGTGTGCACACATTCCGTTGACAAGGATGCGACTCATGAGAGATACTCGCTGTGATCGTGGCAGACGGAAGCTCAAATATATCGTAGGCGTGCGGGATGATAAAAGTGCGCTAAACAGAATTGTTAAAACCTGTAAGAAACGGCTTAACCTTTTTACAGCACAAAGAAGAAAGCGAGCCAAAGAACTTACCTTTGTGGCTTATCGGATGTTGATCTTCCCCATAGAGACGCAAGCTAAACATAGACCTGGGCTCAAACACAACATACCGCCTAGGTATTACGTTTATAGGACTCTAGGAAGTCTTTCCTGACAACACTGATTGTAAGACACACGACAAAGCAAAGAGCTGCCCGCGCAATTACCGCAGCGGATAATGGCCGCCTACTGTGAAATATCCTCATAGATACTGATAAGCTACGCTCGCTCACTATTTCCTCACAACTTCAGGATAAGGCTAAAACGTTGAATGGTATAGCCAGATAATCAGCGGGATAACTTTAGTCTTGCGCGACTAGGGAACCTATCTGCACATCGAAACCTCTTGAACCTAACCGAGGAGCATGGTCAGCCGCAGATTATCAAGCCAGAGACCTTCTTTTGATCTATTTTCTTTATCGCATCATCGTGATAAATTACGAATATGTTCCAAATCCACTAATGCTTGTTCTCACAGCTCCGTGTTGTGTATCTAAGATGGCGCTAGAGATGTTGTTGATCCAATGGACATCAACATATCAAAGTAGAAGCTTGTCGAAGCGGCTAGATTCTACGAAGAGAACATCAAGATTCTAATGGGGGAGGAAGATGCTCCAATTGGATTGCTCAGCTGTTTGAGTACACCATCGCCTTTTTCTATCATGCCTGTGAGACAAGAGAAATGTCTCTGCTGCTGGCATGGGGCATGTTCGTGTAGAATATGTCAATTTCAGTCGCAAACCTTGTCACAAGAGAACAATGTGACTCTTTTGGGCGAGCATGCTTAGCGAGTGCATCCATTTTTAACCTTTTTACATTAGAAGGAGGAGAATGTATAGCAAGGAGTTCCGTTGATGAAAGTATAATCGGAAGCTCCTAAAAGTATGCATGAAAATGGTCTGAAGCAACTTCGTTTTAGTTCCATAAGCATAACTATCGTCACACGCGACCTTTATTACTTTTTAGCGCATGTACATCGCATTTCTTCCATAACCAATCCAGCGATGAATTGCTGTTGTTCCAATTTCACAACTACGCCCATCAGTGTGAGCCTGATAGCTCCAACTATTTCGCTGACAATATCCGCCCTGAGTCTGTTTGCAAACACCTTACTTTTGCTGGTCATCGTGACTGACAAGAGACTTCACTCGCCCTGTTTTATCCTCATAACTGGCGATTCTGTTACTTCATTCTTCATGGGTCTGGGTTATTCCCTGTCAGCTTTAAGCCGCCTCGGAGGCTGGCCGTACACGAATCAAAGAAGAATCGTTTGTCAGTAGTTATCTGGATTTATACTCAAAACCACCTCGATCCCATTTCAAAGCCAGGTGACATTTCTGATTGCCATCGATCGACTGTTCAGTACCATGGCCCCTATCAAGTACCGTCAACGTGAGAAATGGTATGTGGCTATCGGCTTAGCCACGTGTTCCCTGTACGGCATTGTGCTGATGGTCGCCAGTGGCGGTCCACCGCAAGAGCTCGTGCCATCGCGCTCGAGTGGGGCACTTGTAAATGGGCCCACATTCATACAAGTTTTCGCCATGAGTAACCTGGTTTTTTCGGGTTTTGCCTGCTAGGGTACATGACCCTGCTCGTGGACCTTCACAAAAAACAGGGAAAAGTTGAACCGCAAAGCGGATCTGGCGAATTCATCTCAGCGGCTGATAAGCAGATTCACATAAAGCAACACAAAGCCGTTATGCCCGCTGCTAAGTTGCTTGTGGCACTGTACACAATTTTCGGAATAGCTCCAGAAATATTGTACAGCATTTTATCAAAACTAGATCGGCCAACTAGCGAAACTATTAACAGCGTCGCTGAACAATTCAAAGTTGCCAGTTGTTTGGCGGAAATTGTTTCTTTAACTTTAAAAAGTAAACAATGTCGCCTCGGCATTTCTCGCTTATTTGGAAAAGATACTCAATGATTCAAGAAAAAAAAAGTCTGAAAGTCAATGATTCACTTTTTCCGATTTCAAAATCATTATGTAGGAAAAGTGTAAGGTCCCTGACCTTCCGTCCAAAATTCATCTCTAACAATTTCTAGCATGAGGTTAAGTGTAACTGAACTAAAAAATCTACTGTACATGGTGACCAAAAAACCCGTTTGCATCCTGTTCATCTATACAAGGTATGGATGCAGATGCAGTACATAAATATGTCGTGAATACTCAATTCGAATAAAATAGACCCTTCCCCACAGGACAGCAATTAAAAACATAAGCCCTAAGGTTCTCGTTTTGGGCTGTCGTGTTTGGATGGAATTCACCTGTTTGCCAATCCCAGTTGCCAACAATAGGTTTCTAAACCTGAACTAGAAAGGTATTTCACAGTACGACTGTGGTGCGCGGAGAGGCAATTACTATACGATGTTTGTGTTCAATTGAAGGGCTACAGTGGCAATAAGAGCCCCCTCCCGAATAAGCATTCCCGCCTGGCCTGGGTGATGCTTGAAAATATTAATCTCCATGGTCACATTTGCGAAAATACTATCCGTATCTCAAAGAAGTTGATACAGTTCATCTGTGTATCCACTAATAAAAAATATATGATATGTATATATCCATGTGACTATGAATACATATATAGTATACAGCACATAATATGAGTGTATGCTGTTTTATACATTTTATGAGACTGCGCCCTCAGAACATGAGTTAACATCGTTGCCGCCATGCAGAATGATGCTCACATACACTGGATACGTTGTATGAGGCAATAAAAACAATTAAGCCTAGATGTCTCTCAAGCTTTTCCTCGCTCAGTATGACGTATTTGAGACTTAATGTCCTGCAAATCTAATGTGCCCATGACGCATGTAGAGTAGAGGTGGACTCTTGTGGGAAGACTTGGTAGATCAGTTTTAGTCCGACAGGCAGCATGTTTCATAAAAGCTTTTGCATAAACGCAGTAGGAAAATGAAACCTTGCATTTTATATAGTGTCCAAGACCAGAGTTTGATGGTTATCTGTGACAGCACACAAACGGTTACGACTACACTGTATCTGCAACAAGAGTAGCACAAGCCTGATACCCGATAGTGCACCCACGTGATCGATTCAGTTGTTTCTGTGCTTTTACTGAGGCACCATGACTTTTTTCGCAGTAAATGCAGTACGGTGTATTTGAATATCCTACCGCATTGTTTGAGCGATGATTTATACGAAACAAAGACGTGAAACCTCGTTTTGTGACTACAGTATGTCTTTTGATCCTCGAATGCACTCTTGTGTGTTTGATCAAAAGTAAAGACTGATTGATTGGTCTGGAAATCGATTCTCAAAGCGAAGCTGGCATCTTGATTGGCTGTCCAATATTGTGTTGCAAAGTACCATCGGTCATTCTGTCCCAGATGCATCGCAAAGGCTACACTACAAGACCACGAACTTTCTGTTTTGTATTTGCTCACCTGGCACATCTGCAAAAATATGCTGATTTTTAACAGTAGCGGGGCCTTGCCTAAAACGTTTCAAGGCGTATGCGAACCATAGCTGATCATGAGAAGAACATAATAGAATCTAGCAGGCTCGAAATAACAGCTGTGTAAACCAGGGCTCTCAACATTATGGATGCAAAACAGGCATAGGCGAGGAAGGCTTGTTTTACAGTACACGAAATAGGGAGTCTCATACATGGCCTAGGCATCTTGGATAGAGAAACATGAGTTGGTTACAGCTGTCGGTCTCGCCAGGCTATGAAGACTGACGATCAGCTTGAGCGGGAAATCAAAATAAACTGCGTCACAGCAAATGCTTACGGAGGGCAGAACTGTGAAAGTTCAAACAAAAAGTGGTTGGTCAAAACCTATGATTTACGTACTCGTCTTTGCTCACTGGGGCTTAAAAAAAAATCTTACGGAGCAAAGTTCTGAGGCAGTACTCTCTGGCCTCTGTCCTTGTATGGTGCCTGAATGCGGTACAAACTGTCCTTCGCGAACTCACTCATAGCCTCACATAGCAATGTCTTCAGGGACCACTTGGTTGAGTCATAATACTCGTACTGGCACTTTCTCTTCAAAAAGTCTGGAAGTCTGATGAGATCAGTGCCTGCGGATGACTGTAATAAGTCATAGTTGTGTATCTCACCTCCTGGCCCGTATTGTACCTCCTTTTCAGTGTATTATGAGTACAGTATTATCAAAGAGCTGCGCATTGTCAACGTGCCCTTTGATCGTTCCCATAATAAGGTATCACTCCCTGGTTTCTCAATCGTGTGATTACCAACCAGGACAAGAATCTAGTCAGTACAAATAAGTGTGTAACGATGTACTGCACCTAAGCACACCTCTTTCAGTCAAGTCAAACAATTCAATTCTATAGAAAAGTATTAGACATTACTCAGACTATTTCCACACAACTTTTGAACGCCAATCCATGACATTTTCCAAACTTACATCGTCCGCTTCATCGTCAGTGGGCTCTTTGCTCGAGTGATCAGATTCTCTCGCAACGGCTACGTTTGTATCCTCGATGTCAGGTGCCGCAATAGTCTCTTTCCGCTTCTCCAATTCACGAACACGAGACCATTCCCGTCTAAACGCCATGTATAAAAAGGCATGGAAGGGTGCACATAACAAGCACATATGGCAGTCACTTACATTTGTTCTTCAACTTCCTCCAAGTCTCTGGCAAGCGTCATCTCGTCCTCATCTTCTTCAATGATTTGTTCACTAACCTGGAACAAGAATCTTATTGTTAGGCCCAAATATGTCCCGTTTGAGACCTGATTAAGAGATAGACTTTCTTTAGTTTTTTGTTTTTGGCAGACTCTAAACTGAAACAGGAAACACCCTAAAAGACCTCTCGAATAAGTACTGTCCGAAATATCCACCAAAAATGGTCACTATATCTGACTCCAGCATCGACCGACCCACCGATCCGGGCCGGATCGGTTTGGGGGAACCGACCCAAGCTGTGGGTCGGCCGGATGGAAATTTTGAATTCCCGCCAAAATATCTTCTCTGGCGCCCAGTCATGTCTTCATGCAGGCAGCTCGGATCGACGCTTCAACCCACTGGACTGGCCGCCCATGCATGACATCGACGTTTTTTTTGCAAGTTTCGACCCCATCCACCTTCTGTCCACATGGGAGCGCGGGGGCTCATTTGGCTTGTGAGAGGCTGATTAGGGCACCCCTGACTAAAACGCCTCAGTTCTATTCCGGCTGAAGACGTTTAGGAAACCCGTTCTCAGAGAACTGGATGTGGGCGATTCACCAGGAATTCAATTGGAGGTGGAAGTGGTGCCCTAGGTTGAGAAATCTGGTCCTAATAGCCAGTCGTGGCCCTCCGTTCTTCCCCTCTATCATCCGGAAACGCTGATTCTGGCGCAGGATGCCCTCGGCGGTGATGCTCCAGCGGAGTAGCTACAAGTGAGGCAGTCCACCCATGGCAGGGGGAACCTGCCATGTGAGTTAATCGCCTCACACACTGCCGCACCCGTCACTATGACTGCTAGCTGGCAACTGGCAAAACCCATAGGAAATTGGGGTAGGTGGGGGCCCAGCCCAAAAACATTTAAAAAGCTGTCCTCATACCGGCCACCTCCCACTCTAAGAAGTCAAGTCTAGAAGCGAAACGGGATATTGCAGGTGCTGTTCGACAATAAAAATTTGTGAAATTCTACGCTGTCGCCTCAGACAGCATGAGGCAAGGGACGAGCACGTTAACTTAGTTAGTCCTAAAGTTCTCCACCCCTGTCCGTTTTTGTCCGAAATCCGTCAGCCCCTTCTTCCTGACTGTGGGTGTCTGTTATCGATGGTTACCGATCGAAGACAGAATGTGCATCATGCAAGAAAACAAATGAGTGGGCGCAATACAACGTTGGGTCAGGTGGATCGGGTCGGTTTGGGTCGGGTCGGTCGGATCGGGTCGGTTTGGTGACCTCACACCCGAGTCGGTCGATGCTGGACTGACTATTTATGACAGACAAATACGCATGGTTCAAAGCCTTACCACTTCCACTTTTTGCATTTCCTTTTGAAACTTGCTCCATTCTTCGTCCAAAGGATCTTTCAATTCCACACCGCGAACCTACACGCAAAAAAGCAAATCACACCATCGATATACAGAATTTCAGCTAATAAGTGTTACCTTGGCGTCTTTCTTCCTATCGTCGAAAAATCCCTCTGGTATCTCACCACTCTTCTGTCTCGTGGCATCGACTTGTTTCGGCATTTCAGCAGTGGACGTGTCCATTTGGTCGGCAGACTGGCCAGCGGATGAACTGGCACCCGAATCAAAGAAATCTGGGACAAATTTAGACAAATGATTGGCAAAAAAATGGAAGAGCTAGCTTTTTACCAGGAGGCAATGCGGGTGCTGCTACGTTTTTTGGCTTCACTGTTGGACGATCATCGTCTGCTTCAGATTCTGACTCGCTACTACTGGCAGCTGCGACCAGAGACTTCGTCGATGCCGGAGGCCTTGACGCACTGAAAAGAATAAGTTGTCAGATAAACCTTTCACTGATGACAAATTCCAGGCATCTACAAAACTCGAAGGCACCCTGCTTACTTAACGTTAGTTGATATCGCCTGTGTTTTTTGCTCGTTCAAGGTCACTGCAACGGAGAAATTCATGGAAATGTGTAAAAAAATTCGTGATCAGTTTTACCCTTGGCCTTTTTCGAAATGTCATCACTGCGGCCATTACTCCCGCTAGGAGCTGGTCTCTTTAAATTGACAAGGTCGGTTTTCGTGGAAGGCGGTTTCTGATTTGGCTGCTGGGGTGGTTTTGTCGTGGTTTTTTTCCACACATTCTGAAATAGAATGGCAAAACCAAGTCAGATCGTTCGACGAAACGCAACGGCGGTTTCGATAAGTCAGACCCGTTATTTCAGTCCGTCAGGCCTTTCCCCCTCTGTACGTGCTCGGGACGCCGAATATAAACGCTTTCGAGGAGTAGTACTCTATTTTAACAAAATTTCACGTTCTTTCTTTACATTTTCAGGGAGAAACAGTGAAATACGAAAGTGTGTTCAATGTTAGGCCGTCTCGCTGTAGGTCCGTGAGAAAAAAAAGAGAAACTTTGCCGTTCTTGTGTACAGAACTCCAGGAGCCCTGTAGTATAAGATGCGAATAAATGGCTTTATAAAGATCCAGAAATCACTTCAGTCTGGAGATAATCTGCACCAGATTTCACTTACTTCACGATGTTGTTTTCCATTGACGTGCGCAATCCAAACCTTCGCACTCTTCACAGGTGCGTTGCATAAGGTGCAAGTGATCTGACCAGCAACTCCTAATTTAGCGTACGGAGAATCAATTTTGAACTGACTTGACATTGCCTCTTTCGGAATCCACAAATTAGTTCCTTGAATGAGAGAAATTTGCTTAGTTAGGTCCAGCCAAAACCGAAAAGCAATGCTTTCCCGCTTTCTAGCAGACAATATTATTCGTTTGCTATAAGTAGTCAAAAATTTGATTTGTAATTCTTCACTCGCTCGAACGTTGAGGAAACGTTTGCGGCCGCAGAAAGTCATAGCTTATCAACTTCGCAATTGACTAATTCTCCACATGAAATGAAAACACAAAAAAGCCATCATTTTATGTCACTCACAGCATAAGAAAGTGTAAATTTGCAATCTTCTCAACAGTTCAAAATCACAAAGCATTCTTGCAATCACTTGGTGCCTCGGTAAGAACACCCAACACTTGATAGGAGACAATGCATTGATTCAATGTGATTTTGGTAACTTTAACCGACGTGTCCGCAATATTCTTGCCACATTTGGCACTGATCGCTGGCATCGTGCACTTGGCCTTGCATTGGAAAAGCCTAGAAAAATCGTCGGGAAAAGCGTCAAAGACCATGCGTGCTGCTTTTTTTCAAAGAAGACTGGGATGCCCACTTCAAGCAGGGACTCAATTGAGAGGTCACAATAATCTCAATCGAGGTCTAGGAAGGGCTCACAGTATTCGAGGGACACATTCGTAGTTAACATTTACCTGCACACATCGGAGATACTTTTGATGACAACGGCACTATCAGCTTCGTAGGAGATGGTACCAAAGTCGGAATAATGAACTGAACTGAGGATGGATAAGCTTGCATTCCCATATTCTTTGCATTCATGGTCACAAGTTGTGTTGACCGGGGGAAGCACTTGTTGCAAGCACGAGTAACTCGCAACGTACTCTATACATAATAACAGGCATGAGTGAAGAAGTCAATGAAGTAGAGTAAAGTATGATAGCATACTTTTCCCTTCATCGCTACACATCAATGATGCCATTTCGTGGGAGCTCCGTAGCAGACTTTTCAATTGAGATGATGGGCAATTGTCAAAACAAGCGAAAGCCTCGGTCTGAGCCCTGAAAAATAATTATTACACTTAGCAACTGCTTGGTTCTGGTCCATTACAGACACATGCTGTAGAAACCAATAATAAAAGCATTTACTCGGAACTACCGTGCCTACTGTACAGCAGCGTTCTATGATATGCAGGGGTTAAGTGGCATCTCATTTTGCGACCCCTTATGCATGGTTTTCAGTCTATCTACAACTTGTTATGGTGTGGTGTATTTTACTGCACACGTACAGTAGGTGTTGTATGGTCTTCCTATGGTTCAGCTACAACATTACTGCGTAATTGTCAGAACAAGCCTTCCAAACAACGCACCTGCAATTGCCATCGCCAGAAGTGTGGTTGGCTGCAGCTTCCTTCCACAGCGCATCTAACAAGGCGTTATTGCACTTCAATAAGCAATCTTTCGGGTCGTCCAAATGAGTCACATTAGCATCTCTAAAATAAGGGTATCTTCGACTTTGCCAACGTGGTGGCCGCTGGCACATTGGTACCTCCCTCTTACCTTTTAGTTCTAGATTGATGCCGAAATATAGAAATTGGGTCAATAAAAAAGCAATTTCCAACAGCGAGTAAACATGCGATTTCTAAAACAAATATGCTTTATTTCCAAGACAATCAAGAACAAAACTGGAAAGGCATCCTGCTTACCCACAAACAAAACCAAACCCATATTTGAAATTTGGAACTTGCAGGCAGCACGTACAGTTTCAGACCTTCTCTGTTCAAATGGCCACTTTAAATTTCGAGCACACCTACATGCAAGACAGGGCTCTGTACGAGAGGAGAGGCAGCTCCAGCGGCCAAACTGGATTTTTCACAGATTTGAAAATTGGCAGGTACTATGTACTGTGTATGCTGGTGTGAGTCACGCGGGCCATATGGATGCGTTCAGCGAAAAGAACAACGGCCTTTGTTGGCTGGAAGATGGCTCTTCTGCTGTTTTGTACGATTCGCGACAGCACTGTGTTTGCTTAGTGCTTCTCAGGGTCAGGCTACTCCCAGATGCATCTTCCCACAAATATTCAAGTGTCTAAGAAATTTCACAAAGTCAAGAAAGTAGGAATGGCTTATCGACAGAGTTATCAAGGAAAATGAATAACTAAAAGCATATACCTACAGCGAGAATCGAACCCGCATCTAACCAGCGATCTCACAAGTCAGTGGTGCGGGGTCGCTTCTGTTGCTGGTTGTAAAAATGGCTTCTGTCGCAGAATATTTTTAGTGCCGGGAGTATTACATATATACGCAATATTGGTTTTCTTTTCCTGATCATGTTTTCTGGAGATATGTGAAAAACCGGGTTTTCTAGAAATACATTTTAATGTGGTTGTCCAAAATTGATGCAGAATCAAACGGTTATTCAAAAACTGTTCTTCCTCAAGTCATCATAAAGCCCATATCAGTGACATAAAGTTAAATTGCGCAAGGAAATAAAAATGCCGAGTTTTCATGGCGCTTTTACCCCATAATAATCCCCACCCAGTTGGAAAAGCTCAGAAAAAGAGTAGGTACTCATCGACAACGGCGAACTGGAAACATTGAAAAATGAACGAAAAAGTCAAAACAACTTTGTTGACTTTGTTGACACAACTGACTTGTTGTTCTGGGTGGGACATAGGCAGAATCAGAATCAAGTAGGCAGGAGATCCCTCAAATTCTAGATGAGGGCGACGAAGGGAGCTATGCGATAGGAAAATAACATTTTGCAAGGCATTCTATCATCTAAAAAAAGCGTCGACGCTCTGCAGAACAATGAACTGTCATATAGTTGAACACGGGATTCACTAATAAGTATAACCTCTTCCATTTCCAGCCTCCGTTCATATTTATCATTTAATTAGTTCCCACATTTCAATACTTTGGAATAGCGCTATTCCTGCAGTCACACGTTATATTTACTAGCGTGCCATGTAGGGTATCTCATGTATTGTACGTTGCGTCAATTACAAGTTGTCTTGCCCAAAGGACATAATGAAGGAGATGCAAACATGAAACAAGTGTGATTGATGGAAAAAGAAACACTCTGCTTTTATCGCCAACTTAAAATAGTTACATTTATGTTGTCTGAATCTTTTGTGCTGTTTCACATTTCATGTCCGCTATGAATTGAGTTGGCGGTGCCACGGTCAGAAAGTTTCACAAGTCTTTCAGTTTGTCTGCAAGTAGCGGCCGGTTTCGTACGATGCGTGAGATTTACTGGCTGTAATTATTTTCAATGCTGTAATAACTAATAAGTTAAATAATTCGTTGACATCAATACAGAAGACTGTGATCCCCAGTCACAGGCTCTGATCGTGAGTCGCAGCCAACAAAGTTGGAACCGTGAGTGCTAGAGATCTCGAAGCGAAGCTGACTCCTTGTTGCGAATACGTTTTATTTTTTAGTTACCTTAGGTTTCGCACCTCGTAAGACAGTACCCTATGATACTTCATCAGTCGACTTTTTTTTACGCTCTGCTACATCTGCTATATGTCAGCGTCATGTCTGCTGGTGATGATCTCCTCTGTCCATCACCTCCCGGTGACCAGGTCGCCTTGAACACTTGCACAGCATTGGCAATATATAACGACCATTCCAGTCATCCATTGGATGGCTTTTCAAAGAAAATAAAAACTGTGGAAATATGCGGGCGAGAATACAATCTGAGACAAAGATGGGCTTCGAACGGAGTGGCAGGAGTCGTGTGGGATGCGGTAAGCGAGAGTCTGGTGTGTCAGCAATGTTTCACATATGGACGGTTTCAGGCAATCGTCCTTTCTGAGTACATTTGTGGTCAACCGGAATTGATCACGGGCAAATGCATATTAGAATTGGGGGCCGGCACTGGTCTACCGAGTATTGTGGCTGTCAAGTTGGGTAGGTGTTATATGTTGTTATTCGTGAAAATGTGGGCATTTGCTTTGTTTGCTGTAAGCATTCTAGTCATCTTAGGTCAGTCAGTGACTAGTATCGCCATGGGCAATGTCCCGGCAGACTCCATCAGCTTAGAACCCCTCGAAACTCCTTGAAAAGAATGAAATCGCATTGGTCCAGCCAGGAGAGGCAAACATTTAAAGGGGATTGTTCATATAATCGAACATATCTTTTACTCATCCCTACGTTGAGTGATATATATCATTGTGACATTTCTGTCAGCATTCCCATCATTATCTCAGGAATACTGACCAAGTATCGTGTGCATAGTGTTTTGTACATAAGGCTAGACACTCCTTCAGCGAACGACGGAACCTTTCGAGGTGACATTTTCGACTAGGGTGCCAAGGAGCTCCCTCTTGTGGGGTAAGGTATAACACTTACTCTCTCTTCGTTCAACTGTACGCAGCGGACATTCGACCCGTTTTTTCGCCACTTTGAATATGACAGTTTAAAAACTCCGAAAACTGAGTGGTGCACCATTTTCTGTAACTTTGGTAGAAGGGTTTGGGCAAGTGTGAATCAGCTTCAACCTCAGTGCATACTGCAATTACACCTTTCGACGCCTCCACTGCGCTTCAGACAGAGATTATGATTACTCAATTATTGAAAAGTGACCTATTGCAGCGAGTTTGTGATTTTAGGTGCCCTTTCTGTCACGTCCACTGACTTGCCCTCTACTATCCCCTTATTGAAACGAAATATATTGTTGAACCTGGAAAGTGATCAGTTATCAAAAGTGGATATTCGAGAGCTTGTGTGGGGTCGCTCGAACACTGCGGCACTCATGGACCAACCCCCTTCCAGAGCCTTCGACTTGGTCATTGGTGCTGACGTTGTGTACAACGAGGAAGTATTTGATGATCTGCTGCAGACTTTGTTAACAGTTGTGGAAATGTCTAAAGAAAAAGGGGTTTCGACAAAAATTATTCTGTCCATGAGAATACGCTATGATAGGGACGAGAGGTTTTTGAATATGCTCAAAAAGAGTTTTTCTGTTGTCGATGAAATTCATTTTGACGATAAAAGAGACATTCACGTTTATGTATGTGAAAGTTTAAAATAAAGGTTGAGCAAATGATGGATGTCTTGGTGTTGGAGGCCTTACACATTTGGACGACCAGGTTTTGGGGTCAAGTCATTCATGTACAGCAACTCTGTCGGAAGATGTAACTTTCTCACGTCTTAAAAGGAATCACGTCAAGTCTTGATCCTGTAGTTTCTGAGTCTCTTGGGGAAGCTGTAATCGTGAGCGTGTTTTCATAAATAAACCACTAATGGCAGCGAGGGTCTGATTCACCTTTCTGCACCTTGTACGGCTAAAAAAAAGGTGCTTTTTCATTGAATTGGACGATTATTAAGTGGACTGCCTTGTAGGTTACAGTGCTTCTCACTATGCCGCGCTGCAAATTTGGCCTTGCTCTGGGTCTTCACACCAGGCGGAGTGACCTGTGGAGGTTCAACAAAGCCATCTAGGGACCGCCAATGCAGTCTCCCCTGATATATTTTTTGGACTCATGTACCAGTACAGGGGCTCGCACAGTCCTCCGATCTTCCTGGTCAGGTCCAGTCCCCAGACCCTATCCTGATTGCTTGATGTTTCCATATATCCCCATCCCTGAAGCCGCGCACAAGCCATAAGCCAGGGTGCCAAGTGAGTTAGGTAGTCTATGACACTAAGTGCACTGTAAACTCTTACTCGTACAGTAGTTTCCCATGATGCAAACCCTTTTTTAAGCAGTGTTCCCCAATGTACGTAGCACGGAGTGCCTATTCCCAGCTGTTTTTTTATGGGGTGGAGGGTAAAAAAGGTTGTGTTGAAGAGGTTGATTTGGTTGGTATTATGAGACAAACAAAGTGGTGGCACGAATTGTGGGAAATAAATTCTTGGTTTTTTGCCTGATGGGAGCAACGACTTCTGTGTGAGTGACAGTATAATATTTTGCACACTCTGGCGCATCGGGATCACGCAACTGTGAAGGCCTGTTCAGACTTCGGTGGTGTGTTTGTGTGATTGTGGAAGTGGGGGATCTTGAAAACAAGCCGGGTGTGGTTATTCAGAGATTTGCGAAATCTCTGCACAACACACCACACCAACCACACCAGTTGTGGAAGGACTTTCCCCCACCACCCCAAGTTTTCGTGATTTTGCTCTCGCAGACTCCCCTGCTGTCACAATACACCTCCACAACCCCAACGACATTGGGAGATGTCTGCTTCTAGCAGGAAGCAGAAAAACTTCCACAACCACACAAACACACCGAAGTCTGAACGGGCCTTACACTTCGACAACGAAGCGCGAATCAAATCGGGCACCCGGCGACAGAACGATCCCGCCGCGAAACATCGAAATAGCGAAAACCCAAAAAACGGGCAGCAGGCCCATCCCGCAGCGTAACAACGCATTCGTTTGGTAAGTATCCACGGCAATAAAACTTTGAATGGCAAATTAGAGGTAAATAAATGAAGCAATGAGAGCGGACGGCTGGAATACTGTTCAGTATAGTATCCTCTATAATCGTACCAAATTTGAAGTCTCCAGGTCAAACGGTTCGATTTCAGCAAATCGAACTGTAATCGACTATCAGAAATTCTAAAATTCTCGTGGCTCGCGACGGCCGTAAATGCCCTCGTGAAGCAGACAGATCGAGCAAAGTACTGTAAACTGCTCGCTCTCTGTACCTGATGCCCTGTACAGTAACTCCCCTTTGAACTCGTGGGTTTTGTAAAGCTTTTTTCGGCGCAGCTAGGAGGTTTCGAATAAAAATTTTTACGTCTAATTGTGTGCCTCAATTATTTGTACTGTTTTTTTCGCGAATACAGTCTAGTTTCGCTCATATTTGTGCTAATTAGGGTGTGAATACATAATTTTTTTTAGCGCCGCTGGTTTAGAAGGATGGGTCTAAACTGTGCGTGTGCGTGCCTGCGAGTGCGTGTAAAAACTAAACAGTGCGTGCGTGCGTGTGTGTGCTAAAAATTTGCTTATGTCTTGTAGTGCGTGGTCGGTAAATGTGCGCGTGCGCCCGCGGGAAGTACGGTGCTGTTTGCATCTCTCCCGTGTGCTGTTTTTGTTTTCGGAATTCGGCCTTCATATTGTGCACATTGCAAAACCCATGGCTACCTAATAGATCTAAAGCAGGCTGGTGCGTCTAGAAAAAAGGTTATCGATTGACATGTCAGGTAGGCGAAGGGGGCGTTGGCTCCGCCTCCTCCGTGCCAACCAGCCTCTTGTAGCCCAACCACACAATCGGTCGCGGGATTGGGCATTATTGAAGCTAGCAGAAAAATGATTACATATTTAGATTGAGCTCAAAAAGTTATGCGCACGATCTTCTTTACTCCAAAAAAGGGCACACTTTTAACACTATTCAAATGTTCCCGCTAAACTGATCTGCAAGTACAAACTAGATAAAGTCTGCTCTGAGCGGGAATACGACAAATCAGTTTTGCTTGTACTTGATACTGGCTGGTTCCATGCGCAATCTAATCTCATGGGTCTAAAGAGCGTGGTACACCCTTATATTTGCGAAATGACGCGGCACAAGTTTATGGCTACAGTATACAGAATTAGTGGCAAGGCCATCTGTGGAAAAGCCACATGACAGATACTCAATTGAAACGCCTCAACATAACGCAGCAAAAAGTTCTATTTTCTCCAGACGCCGCAGACAGCATTGTTAGGCTATCTTTCTCGACAGCAGGTTTCTTCTCAGTTTGTTTTCCGCTTCTCTCGAAACCACCAGCCGGCGACTTATTATCTGCCCTGCCCAAAGTATAGGGTCAGCGAGGACTCAGAGTGAGGATGTGGTGCAGTGTGAACTATATTCGTATGTAACAGGTGTACATACAGATCAGGGCTTGTTAAAATGAATGCTGTAGAGTACAGCAGGCTTGCCTTACAATTCCCGCTCAGAGCAGACTTTACCTGGTTTGTACTTGCAGATCAGTTTAGCGGGACCATTTGAATAGTATTAGAAGTGTGCCCTTCTTTGGAGTGAAGAAGATCGTGCGCATAACTTTTTGAGCTCAATCAAAATATGTAATCATCTTTTTGCTAGCTTCGATGATGCCCAATCCCGCGACCGATTGTGTGGTCGGGCTACAAGAGGCTGGTTGGCACGAAGGAGGCGGAGGCAACGCCCCTTCTCCTACCTGACATGTCAATCGATAACCTTTTTTCTAGACGCACCAGCCTGCTTTAGATCTATTAGGTAGCCATGGCAAAACCATTTTATCAATTACGAGATGGCACATGCAGCAATAGTTTATGGAACCAGAGAAAGTTCAATGTCATATAAAGAAGCGTATGAAATTTTGGGTAAGTCCTTTCGATTCGTCAACTTGAGGTTTACTACTTATGAGGAGAAGGATAAGTGTAGAGTATATAAAAGATTCTCACTTTTTCGGACTTTTTGTGTCCCACTTGTTTCTGTCGCATTCTGCTTCTAAATAATGCCTGTGTCTTTTTTAGCATCGCCAGACGCGTCAAAATATTCGCCACTGCCACCTGTCCGCCCTGCTGGAGGTGAAATCTATTTATATGGGCCAGAGAATGCTGGTAAGAATGCTGATGAATAAACAAAACAGAGGTTTGACATGAATGTTGCCCTTTTAAGCTTGCTTCCGCGATGATTGCTACCAGTGGTGCTCAAGTACAGTTTTCACTGATCTTCCGAGTCGATTAGTTTCGAGTAAATGCTTCTATTATGGGTGTCTACAGCATGTGTCTGTAATGGACCAGAACCAAGCAGTTGCTAAGTGTAATAATTATTTTTCAGGGCTCAGACCCAGGCTTTCGCTTGTTTTGACAATTGCCCATCATCTCAATTGAAAAGTCTGCTACGGAGCACCCACGAAATGGCATCATTGATGTGTAGCGATGAAGGGAAAAGTATGCTATCACACTTGACTCTACTTCATTGACTTCTTCACTCATGCCTGTTATTATGTATAGAGTACGTTGCGAGTTACTCGTGCTTGCAACAAGTGCTTCCCCCGGTCAACACAACTTGTGACCATGAATGCAAAGAATATGGGAATGCAAGCTTATCCATCCTCAGTTCAGTTCATTATTCCGACTTTGGTACCATCTCCTACGAAGCTGATAGTGCCGTTGTCATCAAAAGTATCTCCGATGTGTGCAGGTAAATGTTAACTACGAATGTGTCCCTCGAATAAGCCCCTCCTAAACCTCGATTGAGATTATTGTGACCTCTAAATTGAGTCCCTGCTTGAAAGTGGGCCTCCCAGTCTTCTTTGAAAAGAAGCAGCACGCATGGTCTTTGACGCTTTTCCCGACGATTTTTCTAGGCTTTTCCAATGCAAGGCCAAGTGCACGATGCCAGCGATCAGTGCCAAATGTGGCAAGAATATAGCGGACACGTCGGTTAAAGTTACCAAAATCACATTGAATCAATGCATTGTCTCCTATCAAGTGTTGGGTGTTCTTACCGAGGCACCAAGTGATTGCAAGAATGCTTTGTGATTTTGAACTGTTGAGAAGATTGCAAATTTACACTTTCTTATGCTGTGAGTGACATAAAATGATGGCTTTTTTGTGTTTTTATTTCATGTGGAGAATTAGTCAATTGCGAAGTTGATAAACTATGACTTTCTGCGGCCGCAAACCTCTCCTCAACCTTCGAGCGAGTGAAGAATTTCAAATCAAATTTCTGACTACTTATAGCAAACGAATAATATTGTCTGCTAGAAAGCGGGAAAGCATTGCTTTTCGGTTTTGGCTCGACATAACCAAACAAATTTTTCTCATTCACGGAACTAATCTGTGGATTCCGAAAGAGGCAATGTCGAATCAGTTCAAAATTGATTCTCCGTACGCTAAATTAGGAGTTGCTGGTCAGATCACTTGCACCTTATGCAACGCACCTGTGAAGAGTGCGAAGGTTTGGATTGCGCACGTCAATGGAAAACAACATCGTGAAGTAAGTGAAATCTGGTGCAGATTATCTCCAGACTGAAGTGATTTCTGGATCTTTATAAAGCCATTTATTCGCATCTTATACTACAGGGCTCCTGGAGTTCTGTACACAAGAACGCCAAAGTTTCTCTTTCTTTTCTCACGGACCTACAGCGAGACGGCCTAACATTGGACACACTTTCTATTTCACTGTTTCTCCCTGAAAATGTAAAGAAAGAACGTGAAATTTTGGTAAAATAGAGTACTACTCCTCGAAAGCGCTTATATTCGGCGTCCCGAGCACGTAGAGGGGAAAGGCCTGACGGACTGAAATAGCGGGTCTGACTTATCGAAACCGCCGTTGCGTTTCGTCGAACGATCTGACTTGGTTTTGCCATTCTATTTCAGAATGTGGCGAAAAAAACCACGACAAAACCACCTCAGCAGCCAAATCAGAAACCGCCTTCCACGAAAACCGACCTTGTCAATTTGAAAAGACCAGCTCCTAGCGGAAGTAATGGCCGCAGTGATGACATTTCGAAAAAGGCCAAGGGTAAAACTGATCACGAATTTTTTTACACATTTCCATGAATTTCTCCGTTGCAGTGACCTTGAACGAGCAAAAAACACAGGCGATATCAACTAACGTTAAGTAAGCAGGGTGCCTTCGAGTTTTGTAGATGCCTGGAACTCGTAATCAGTGAAAGGTTTATCTGACAACTTATTCTTTTCAGTGTGTCAAGGCCTCCGGCATCGACGAAGTCTCTGGTCGCAGCTCCCAGTAGTAGCGAGTCAGAATCTGAAGCAGACGATGATCGTCCAACAGTGAAGCCAAAAAACGTAGCAGCACCCGCATTGCCTCCTGGTAAAAAGCTAGCTCTTCCATTTTTTCGCCAATCATTTGTCTAAATTTGTCCCAGATTTCTTTGATTCGGGTGCCAGTTCATCCGCTGGCCAGTCTGCCGACCAAATGGACACGTCCACTGCTGAAATGCCGAAACAAGTCGATGCCACGAGACAGAAGAGTGGTGAGATACCAGAGGGATTTTTCGACGATAGGAAGAAAGACGCCAAGGTAACACTTATCAGCTGAAATTCTGTATATCGATGGTGTGATTTGCTTTTTTGCGTGTAGGTTCGCGGTGTGGAATTGAAAGATCCTTTGGCCGAAGAATGGAGCAAGTTTCAAAAGGAAATGCAAAAAGTTAAAGTGGTAAGGCTTTGAACCATGGCCCGTGGTGAGGATAGGACGTACATGGATTGGGGCACCGCGCACATGGGTTGGGGCAAGCCCGTGGTGAGGATAGGGCGTACATGGATTGGGGCACCGCGTACATGGGTTGCGGCGAGCTCGTGGTGAGGATAGGGCGTACATGGGTTGGGGCAAGCTCGTGGTGAGGATAGGACGTACATGGATTGGGGCACCGCGTACATGGGTTGGGGCAAGCCCGTGGTGAGGATAGGACGTACATGGATTGGGGCACCGCGTACATGGGTTTGGGCAAGCCCGTGGTGAGGATAGGACGTACATGGATTGGGGCCCCGCTTTGGCAGCAGCAAGGGAAAATGGTGCTTTTTTTAATTTTTCATGTCAGCCATTTAAAAAAAATTTTTACTCTAGATCACAAAAGGCGAGATCGCTGTCTAACAAGCGATCATCTACACAGAAAAATACCGATTTTTCCACCAATTATTCATCCCCAACTATTCATTCCCAATGTTCAACGTAGATTCGCCGCTCAAAGTCGAGATTGACCCGTCAGAAATACTCGCCGACAATGCAGATGCGCCACTCAAATTCGCGATTGAGCTCTGCGTGCTCAATCCACCAACACTACTCATACCCGACATGTCCATACTGATACCCGACGACGACGGCGTTGCGCTACAACGGTAGCATTCAATTATTCCTGAACTGCCGTATTGGATGCGGTGTGCAGGGCAAGCGAACCTCGTGCATTGATCACATCGAACTTTTCTGGTTTTTCGGCATCCTTTGACAACTTGACAAAGTTTTCTTCCAAAATCGCGCGGCCGCCCGGCGGACGTCGACGTATCAGCATTTTGTAACAACGATCTTTTTACGGTTGATGAGCGAGGACGCTGAGGCGGCTCGATTGCTCGTTTGAGAGCCGACGTTGACACAGAGTGATCAAGCCGGCCTTTGCGTTTTCTTTCGAACAAACGCAAAGCCAACTGCAATCGCATCACTTTCTTTTGACGTGGCAGGTTCGTCTCGCGACATCGACGACGCTGCTGGCGCGTCATACGAATCGCCAGGTTGTCCAAAAATTTGCGCCGAAAATGCACGTCCGCCGCCTCGCCAGGATTCGCTAACCGATAGGCAATGTAGGCTTGGATCGCAGCCACATCCACAACCCAGAAGAAAATGCGCATGGGCCAACGATGGCAGGTTCGTTTCGTCGAGAACGACTTGACCAATTGATCGAGCAAGTCGACGCCAAATTTTTTGCTGTTGTAATACAGAACAGCTTCGGGCTTCCCATCTTTCACAGCAACCATCGGCTTGTGATGCAGCGTCGTAATCAGGTACACGGGAGGTTTGTTGGCCGCTGGTTCATATTTCACCAAAGTCACTTTTTCGCTGTGCAGAAACCCGGCCATACCTGTTGCCGCTTGTTCTTTTTCCACCACTTTATTCACCATCTTTTCGATTCCCGTTAGGCGCGTCTTCGACTTCTTCGTCTTTTTCGACTCCTTCGACTCCTTCGACGAATTTTTCGGATGAAGGCTAACCGTGGCGAATTCTTTCGGTATGCCTTTTCGACTAGCTTGAGTCGTTCCAACGCAGTCCAAACCCATTCGATCCAGCGCGTCCATCAGTTGACACGACGATTCATTTCGTTATCGATTTTGAAGCGGTTTTTTCGAATTATTACGTTTTCGATATTCAAGATACAATTATCATTCGTGAATAAATTTTGAACGAAGTACGCTGTGTTTTTTTATTCATAAAGAATTTTTCTAATGTGGGTCTCGTTGGCGTGTATAGTCCAGGCAGGTTTCCCGGCTAGGAGAATGTGCAAATTGGGAGAGGTCTTGATTCTTTGTTTAGAAAATTATTTTGACGAAATCATAATCGCAAAATTTTGAAAAATTTTGAGGAAATGTACACTGTGCACATGATATGTTGGATTATTAGCCCGTGGTAGCTGGTTGCTAAAATACCTAGATGTATGATTAGATGCACGGCTTTAGCACTATTTAGGGCAAGCCATTTTGGGATTATGCCGAGAAAATATGTCGAGTCATGCTATGTTCTCGGTTTTTCTGATGTGATTTTTCTTTTTTAGATTATGGATAGAAAACAACGGCCCAATAGGTCTGTTCCGGCGGCGACTGTTCTCAACGACATAAGCGCCGGCTCGGACTCATCTTCTGAGGAGAGGGATGAGCCGAATGCAAACGAGAATCTGCAACCGTTCCGTGGTCGACGAGTTGGACAACCTCCTATTGCCGCGAGTAAACCAGTCGTTGCAACGCCATCGAAAAAGAAGAGACGTTTGCAGAAAGTTATGTCGGACTCGGACGACGATTATCAACCAACACCAACACCGACTCGAAAGAAACCAAAATTGGCCGGTCGGAAACTGGCTGTGTGGAAGGCGAATGCAATAGCTTCTACGCCAAGAGGAAAACAAATGGCGAAAAAAACGACGTCGGCATTTTCTCCAGGCGCGTCTGACTTCTCCGATTTGGAAGACCAGAATGACCGTGATCCGGTAGAACAGGACGGCGAGGACGATGATTCGTTCCTCGATAGTGACGTGGGTGGCGGAAGCTCCGGAGACGAGGTGGAGAGCTTAGCAGATCTTGGCAGTGGCGACAGCGACGGCGATGTCGATCTCGACGACTTAGCCAATATGGATCCAGAGGATCTATGGGAGAATATACAGGTAATTAGGTTCTGTGACTCTTATTTTCCTTCTGATCCAAGTACGGGCAAGGGGGGCCGTCCCCCTGTTGTCCCGGTCGGGACACTGAACTCACCTTCTCAGTTTTCCCCCTCTCCGCCCCAGGTTCAGCAGCAAGAAAGAAAAGGAAGGAAGCGATAGCGATCAAATTGTACCTGGGCTGGACCAACTCCCCACCATTTCCCAGCCGACCTTGTCCATGCTTGGTCTGATCTAAGCTTCATGTAAGAGGGATAAGCCCCTCGTACAGTTTATTGCAAATGCATCTTGGCTGTGTATTTAGAACGGCGAGATGCCTCCACTGCCAGAGTTAGTGGAGCCCAACCACATGCCCGAGAACACTGCGGAGTATACTGCGACTTTTCAAGCGGTTGGGAAAGACGGCAAGAATACGCCGAAAGACATCAAATGGAGCGTTCTTCCACGCTCCGATGGCTCCACTCGATCGTGCGACTTTGGCGATTTGCCAACTTTGTCAAATGATTGGAAGAAGTTGGAAGGAAACAATAATCCGGAAGCGTTCATGCGGGAAATAATCACGCCCGACATCGTCGAAATGTGAGTGTCATCCTTTTGTTGTGCCTACTTGCAGTTTGACTGTCAGACAGATATAGGAGCAGCGCGCAGTTCAAAAAAACCCGCTTTATACGTGTCCAGTAATTACAAGGCGAGAGAGTCGGACAAAAGTCTACCCCCAGGTTTTTGGTGAAAGGCAGGATTGATTTGTGAGTGGCTTTTAGTTTTCACGATCATGTCCCTAATCGCGGGGCAACGAAACAAGTACTTCCAAATTTGGCTTGAGTTGTGGCTTCAGTTTTCGTTTTGGTGATGACAAATTTGGCCTATCGTATATATGCGTCTTGCATTTAGGGTGGTGAAGTATACGAACATATCCGCCGAACACGATTACAACGTGCGTTTCGAAAAGTTTATGAATGACCCGAACGGGAATGGGCCGGAGCCGAAGAAATGGAAAGCGGTGGATGCCAAGGAGATATGGGCTGTAAGAGTGCGAAGATTCAAAGGTTTTAGTTGTTGAAATCGATTGTGTTATTTTCAGTTTTTCAGAATTTTGATCTACATGGGCGTCGAGCGTCTGGGCAAGAAGTCGTCGGCGGATATTTTTGGACATAACGGACGCACGGCGCATTTGCTCGTTCTGCAGTCATTTACGCGGGACAGGTAAATTATTCAAATTTCTGTCCTGTCCTTAGAGGGTGATTGAACAGTGTGGGAGCATTATGCTTCACTTTTTTGCACCAACCCTGTGGAAATGAGCAGACTGTATTGTGCGATAATGACAACTTTTCACCTAGATTTATGGCCATCATGCATTTCATCCGTTTCCACGATCGCGTGGTCGAGCCTGGAAAAAAAGCGCAGAAAAAAACGAAGAAAAATTCAAGAATTCATCGACCCGATATTCGCGAATTGTCGGAAGGGCATTATTCCTTCAAACACCATAACTGTCGATGAAAGTTTGCTGTCCTTCAAGGGTCGTGCAGGATTTGTTCAGTATTTGCCGAACAAGCCGGACAAGTAAGTCATCTTTTGTATGTGCGCACCTCAAAACCTGCAATATATAGATAATCTGCAAAATCTGCTAGCTTACTTTCAAAACTGAAACGGTTTTTCTTGCAGATATGGTCTGAAGTTTTTTACGGCGTGCGATGCGCCATCGGGAGCTATGCTCAACGCGATTTTTGATGTCGGTATGGAAGGAGAACAGCGCGAAAGTGGTCAAAATACGCGAGTCGTTCTCGACTGTGTCAAACCCTACGCCAAGACTGCATGATGCGTAGTCACTGATCGTTACTATACGTCGTGTCAACTGATGGACGCGCTGGATCGAATGGGTTTGGACTTCGTTGGAACGACTCAAGCTAGTCGAAAAGGCATACTGAAAGAATTCGCCGCGGTTAGCCTTCATCCGAAAAATTCGTCGAAGGAGTCGAAGGAGTCGAAAAAGACGAAGAAGTCGAAGACGCGCCTAACGGGAATCGAAAAGACGGTGAATAAAGTGGTGGAAAAAGAACAAGCGGCAACAGGTATGGCCGGGTTTCTGCACAGCGAAAAAGTGACTTTGGTGAAATATGAACCAGCGGCCAACAAACCTCCCGTGTACCTGATTACGACGCTGCATCACAAGCCGATGGTTGCTGTGAAAGATGGGAAGCCCGAAGCTGTTCTGTATTACAACAGCAAAAAATTTGGCGTCGACTTGCTCGATCAATTGGTCAAGTCGTTCTCGACGAAACGAACCTGCCATCGTTGGCCCATGCGCATTTTCTTCTGGGTTGTGGATGTGGCTGCGATCCAAGCCTACATTGCCTATCGGTTAGCGAATCCTGGCGAGGCGGCGGACGTGCATTTTCGGCGCAAATTTTTGGACAACCTGGCGATTCGTATGACGCGCCAGCAGCGTCGTCGATGTCGCGAGACGAACCTGCCACGTCAAAAGAAAGTGATGCGATTGCAGTTGGCTTTGCGTTTGTTCGAAAGAAAACGCAAAGGCCGGCTTGATCACTCTGTGTCAACGTCGGCTCTCAAACGAGCAATCGAGCCGCCTCAGCGTCCTCGCTCATCAACCGTAAAAAGATCGTTGTTACAAAATGCTGATACGTCGACGTCCGCCGGGCGGCCGCGCGATTTTGGAAGAAAACTTTGTCAAGTTGTCAAAGGATGCCGAAAAACCGGAAAAGTTCGATGTGATCAATGCACGAGGTTCGCTTGCCCTGCACACCGCATCCAATACGGCAGTTCAGGAATAATTGAATGCGACCGTTGTAGCGCAACGCCGTCGTCGTCGGGTATCAGTATGGACATGTCGGGTATGAGTAGTGTTGGTGGATTGAGCACGCAGAGCTCAATCGCGAATTTGAGTGGCGCATCTGCATTGTCGGCGAGTATTTCTGACGGGTCAATCTCGACTTTGAGCGGCGAATCCACGTTGAACATTGGGAATGAATAGTTGGGGATGAATAATTGGTGGAAAAATCGGTATTTTTCTGTGTAGATGATCGCTTGTTAGACAGCGATCTCGCCTTTTGTGATCTAGAGTAAAAATTTTTTTGAAATGGCTGACGTGAAAAATTAAAAAAAGCACCATTTTCCCTTGCTGCTGCCAAAGCGGGGCCCCAATCCAAGTACGTCCTATCCTCACCACAGGCTTGCCCCAACCCATGTACGCGGTGCCCCAATCCAAGTACGTCCTATCCTCACCATGGGTTTGCCCCAACCCATGTACGCGGTGCCCCAATCCATGTACGTCCTACCCTCACCAGGGGCTTGCCCCGACCCATGTACGTGGTGCCCGAAACCAAGTACCGTGCAGCAGCGACACCTGTCGAGGTACGCCCTGAACGGAGAAAAAGGCGTAATGGCGAAACATAGGCGAAAAGTGGGTCCTAATCAAGAGGGTCTGGAGCCTTCCAGGAACATATTTGAGAGGATTCCTGAAGGATTTCGAGAGATTAAATGTTGCGCTATCTCGCTGTGGCATTGGCAACATTATAACCCCACTAATTAGTGTGCTAATTAGCGCCAAAAAGTGTTGCACGGTGCAACATTCCATTCGTAGTTAAGGTGCGTGGTGTTTGTCATCTCCTGTAGGTCTGCCTTGCATCTGCTGTGTTCACGCTGCTAGTTATCGAAGGATCACGTCGAGTGCAAGAATAGTCCAGAAGAACATGTGATTTCTGCTTATGTAAATAAACCATTTTGGGTAATATAATAGGGTATGTCTACCTTATCGTGGGTCAGCTGTGCGTATTTTGCGAGGTATTTTAAGAGTAAAGAGACGTACATATGCACAGCTGGATCATCATTTTCTGCCTTGGAGCAGGGTCCGCTTTTCACAATTTTCCCTTCATTTTCCCGATTTGTCCATTCTCGTGGATTTTCGTTTAACTACTTCCCTCTGGGAACGACGGGGCTCATTGCCGTACGGAATACTAAATCCGAGTCTCTGTGCCACATGCTCATATCATCTCATTGTCAGTCGAGATTACATCATCTTGTCGTTCAGGGTCCCAGTAGCTTGTACATATATCCATATTTACTTCGTGGTGCATCTTTGACAAGTTGAGAGTCCATCGTAGTATTCTCATTTCCATAATGCGCCTGTTTCCTTGTTGTGGGCTGTAGCAACTGACGTAACCGCAGTGTTGTGCGCTTTCAAGGTATTCCGGCATTATACGGTCACACGGTACACCCGTACATCTGCCATGCTCTTGAATTCTCGCAGTCAGTCTTACTGTGCATCCGCCATTGAATCTTGGTCGGTTGCCACGTGGGATAGCAAGTAGTTAAGCTGTGTTATCTTGTTGGATACGATCCCATCTACTGTCACACTGTACTCATTGCATGCTGTACAGCCATCGGGCTGGGCACCACATTCCAGATATTCCGTTTTCTCTAGATTTACTTCCTCCAGGCGATCCCTCCACTTTTCTTACAGCCTTTGAAGGCCGGGTTCTGCGAAGAGCAGGGTCCATGGGTGCTTTTTTGTCATGGGTGCTTTTTTGTATATCGCCTGTCCACGCACAGTGCGAAGAGCAGTGGGGAAGCGCTGAGCCTTAGTGGACACCACTTTGATACTGACCTCATCAGACACTCTAGCTGCTCATCAAACTGAGCTTGTTGCACCCATCTTGCATACCGTAGGTCTCAGGTTCACTGCGCGACCTGAGGGTGTACCAAATATTTGAGCGACCTCAGGGTGCTGAATATTTGAGTATTTATGGAGTGGATCGTGAGTCTTCCTCACAGAGATCGGTACCTACTATATATGGCGGCTAATTTGAAGTCGCAAACCTACATGTTTACGAACAGGATACACACGAAACGCATGTCTAACTGGATGCAAAACCCAATAAATAAGCGCTTCTGGAATTGTTCCTTCAACACACCATCGATTTTCATTTATTCGTTGCCCATATCTCACACGGTTCATGCGCTGATTAAAGCACGCACGAACAGCTCGTTCGCGCAGGCGTGTCGCTCCTGGATAAGCCTTTTTCTGCTTTGTTAGGCCCTTTTGCCCAGTAGGCGACAGGTCGCGTTTAACTAGTGGCGGAGCACGAAGGAGACAGAGAGAAGCACCATATACAGTAAATTTGTACATACAATATGGGGCGATACTTACACAGCACACAAGCAAAGGAAGCTTATCAGTCAAAATCGATTTCCGTTTTACCAAGCAATGCATTTTCATTTTCATCGGTGCCGTGGCACAATGGTTGCCTGACAGTTGCATAACTGTCTTTTTTATCCCCCGCTACGCTGGATGTATCCGGGCTGACCGTGGATCGTAATTTTGCTGGCACGAATGTTGTTGTCTTATGGAGTAATCGCGATGTCGTCTGCAGATAAGCGGACGATATCCTAGGCGGGTACTCATTCGCAGCCTGATCCAATGACATTGTTGAACACGACATCGAAGACTCAGCGGCAGGTGCACCTACAGAAAAGTTGTGACTCGAATTGAGTTCCTGATTCACGAGTTCTTAGCGTGCCTAACTAAAGCTATTCTTTGGGCGACTATGTTGTTACCTCGCCCACACCAGCCTACCTGGGGTAGTCGCATATTGCACTATCTTATTTTTATGACGGCATTCGGGTCAAAAGGTAGCTAGTAGATTATTCATGCTGTGATGAATATTCGCTCGAGAATACTGCTGTGACAATGGCGACCCGCAGAATCTGAATCAAGCCGAGATTATACATTCTCTACATGCATCTTTCCATCTTTTCAATGACGGCATGCGTATGCTTGCTCCCCTGTTTATACCTACTTTGTACTTTTCTGTATACAATTTTCAGCACCTGTCCTTACCTTCTATGTCCCATCGCGTAGCTTCAATAATGGCCTTTCTTCTCTTTCTGTCTTGCCAGTACAAAATGAATCCAGCCAGCAGAATTATCGAAACTGACACGGACAAGAAAATTGAAACGTCCAGACTAAGGCCGAGCTGCGAACTAAAATGTCCAAACTAGCTTTCTTCTCCTTTTCAGCTATTTGACTAACTTGTACCTTTCTCCTCTCTCCGTGTCCCTGACAGTCGTTGATGCAGGGAAGTAAGTTTGGCAGAATAAACCCCCGAAGTGTTTGTTACATCGGCAAGCACCGTTGAACATGTAGCCGTGCACACAGGGACAACGTTGCCAGGACTCGTGCCCGTCGTAGTTCACATGCTCACCGCAAAGACCAGGGACATCATTGTCCAGACAATAGGGTCTTCCACGAAATTGGCATACTTTGTATTTGCATTGGGGACCAGCGAGGTGGTAATCTTTGCAGACGCAATGGGCCAGGTCCCCATCTCTTTTGCATATGAGCTCGCATGGCTCAGGATTGTTTTGATCAGCGGCTGTATTGCACATGCAGCCGAGGTGAGGGACGTCGAAACGAGGCGGTTGCTCTTCGTTTGATGAAGAGGAGGTTGGATAAAGCGTCGAACAGCTATTCCGCATTGCAGCTCACCAACAAGTTTATGGCACTAGGCCTCGAGCCGCCTCGCAGAAAGCAATACTCGGCTAGCCAAAAAGGGCGGGTCGATAGATAACGTCAGCGAAGAGTTTTGAAATGAAACAGCCCTTACTTTGTTCACTAACAAACCAGCTAGGAATGGAAAAGAATTTTTTGCTTAGCCCACCTGAAATTATTGATCCAATGTTGGTAAAAAGGGCGAAAATTTTGTTCACGCACATAACAGGCCGAGGCAGTTGCTTCTTAGTGATTAGATCCACTCTTCGCTGCCCTTGCCCATAGGATCTAACACGTATTCGCGTGACCGAACGTAATGGATGACATTCATTTGTAATGGCATCAAAGAAATGGTCTTGCGCTTCAATAAACCAGCGACTACACAATCAAGTGCCGATGATAAATGGGTCTCAACGTTGTCGAATATTGACAAGCCTAAAAGACGTGAATCGCACGCTAACAATGCCATTTTCTACTCAAACCCGTAAAATTATGTGAGCAGAGCGCAAATATTTAATTAGGCGGGCCCTGACTTTAATATGTCGACCAGGAATTCCGATGCATACTTTTGTTAGACTTAATTCAATTTAATCTAGTTTTATTTATTTCCTCAACATGATTCCGTAAGTGCTGTTCTTTTTGCGCAAACACACTGACAATAGATTGAAGGAACAGGTGGTTTTTACGGCCCGCGGACGTCTGTTCTGCAGAGACAAATTCTTCCTGGATCAGCACATTCCTAGCTCTCAGGAAGGCCGCTCCCCGTCGGATACGCGAGCAAAGTGCTCTTGTTGTGGTTGACGCTCAGGCTCTGAACTTTCTGACGTGAGCCTGAAGACCTGAGGGCTCACGTCATGCCTGAAGCCAGAAGACCCAAAGGCTCTGATGCTCAGAGATTCTCGAACACACTGTTGCTCATTCAACATGGAGTAACTCGGACGAATCACAAGGATCGAGCAGCAACAGCTGACAGACCACCTGAAAAGCATGAATTATAGATACTACAGGGAAGTTCGACTAACGAAAAGTACGGCCCAGTCATCTTCGCGAGGGTGGAGCAATGTCCTAGAATAGGATGCAATGGCCTCGGGCTGCCTCGAGTATATATTATCGTAAGACAATGTACTTCGATCTTTTATTCGTCAGAGATTTTGAGAAAACACTGATCATTAAAATGGTATCTGTCGATTTTTACATTAGTATTCCATAATGTATATGTACTGTATTTACGACCGAGCTTATACAGTAGTAAAATTTGGGTACCTGGAAAATCGATAAAATCAGCTTACTAGACCCAATATAAAATCGAATATGTGCTGATAGCCCGACTTCAATGTCGGCTGCGGCCGTGCACTAGTTGTGCTTATTTCTGGCGAAACATAGGCTCCAGTGATGCGAATCAAGGCCTCGTGTGTCGTGCTGGCAACTCAGGCGATGCGGGCAACGCACTCCTGTGGGATATCTCTAAAACAATGGTTAGCTCCTCAAATTTCATCGTCTCTTGTCACTCCAGGAAACCACAATGGCATCGCGTCACGATGCCGTTGTGTGGTTTTGCTCCTCTTCAATTGGAGATGCGGAGAAAACTCATCGAGCAAACCTGGACGATACAATAAATATGGAGTGAATGCAGCTCCAGCTCCCACAGACTGGTGTCAGCCGACTGGAAAAAGGAGAGGTCTTCAGTAGCTCCGGCAACAATATCACAATAGTTGCCGCGCTCGATCAATGTAAAAGACTGCATTTTGTGCTGTGTCACTTCAAATGCATTTTTATCCCGTCACTGGCCCACTCTAACGCTTCACGCCTTGATTATTGTAGCTGTTACAAATCGATTGCTAATGTTTCCGACGTTTTCTGTCATCATAAACTATGTCAGCTTGAAGCAGCCAAGGAATTGCGAATCCCTTCTATGGCGCATCGTGGCATAAAAGGGATTCTTTATTCATGGCATATCGTCATCATTATTGTGCTAAGCTGAGTTTCACTTCCAGTTACAGTTCTAAGATAGCAAAGGACAGTCCTCAGTCTCCCATCAATGTTCTCAGTTCTTGGGGCGCGAGAAACATTGTCTGATTTATTTCAATCCTCCGCTGCCTAGCTTTGTTGTCGATACGCTTTTCCTACGTGAACTACTTGTCATTGGTCTGTCACCATTGCATTGGATTGTCCTCTTCCACATCATGACCACCATTATCATCATGAATCACGAGCGTCAAACAAAACAGCCGTTAAAAACTCGATGAAACTGTCTGGAACTTTGGAACCATCTGCATAATTTGACTGATCGTGATGGCACTCTACCCATCTTGTTGAGCCAGCTGCGCGTCGTGCATGTTCTTTCTGCAGTAAAACAGGCGAATATCAGGCCAGTGGAGACCTTAGCTCCTTAGGCTTCTTCACAAATAAGCCACCTGTGTCTCGTGCGGTGCAGTAAAAATAAAACGAGCGAGCGTGGTCAAAGCAGACTGTAAATGGGCAGAGCAAATATGAATTTCAGATCTTCTTGGAGAAGAAAATTTTTTTTCTCAAGATACATTTGATTAAAATTGACCTTGAATTAAAGATAATTTTGAAAAATTGTGTGCATAATAATTTTTTGCCCACCTACTGTACGCTTTTTCCATTAGTCCTAATGTGCTATATTTTGTCTACTAGTTTGAAGGCAGCCTCATCAAAATCGATGCATAGCTGACTTTTTTCGCTTCTTATGTTTGCCGCAAGCAACATCAAAACCAGGCGATTTAGGTATTTCTTTGACACGAACAGGTTGCTCATAATTTCTGCATCTGTTTTTTAGCTTTTACTCACAATCAGTCTTTGATTTCTCCTTCCCGGAATATTTCTGTCCATAGTGGATACAAAATCACATAAATAAGTAGCTGCCCTTGAATTTTCTGCCAAGCCGAACAAAACTGTACAACTGTTTTATTACTGATTAGAAAAAGCGTCTGCAAACAGGCAAATATTAGACAGTGGACACGGCTACAAAATATGATCTCTCATTTTCGGCGAGCCATTGTCAACAAAGAAAAATGAATTACACCTGCTCTCGCATCGGCTGGCCTTGGGCTTAAGTGTGTGCGAATTCAATTTACTATCACTCTGTTGACGTGCAATAAAAGCCAATTGCGAATTTTTCAGTTCTTTCTTCAATTTGACTCTTCGGTACGAATCTTTAATGCTTTTGTTTAAGACAGTGTAGAGGATCGGATAACCAGTACAATTGACGTATGGGAGGATATGGACGAAATAATTTAATACAACCAGGGCATTGCTCGTCTGCCCTTGCTCGTCGTGGGGGACTGTGTATTGCCAGATGGCCATAATCCAATAGGGGGTCCAGCATAGCAAATAGAATAGCACTAGTCCCAATGTCGTTTTCACTACTCGCCCTAAATACGATTTGGGCGATCGTCGTGGCATGTCGGCAGGAAGTCCCGATGACGATCGCCGATCTTGTTCCGAACGTTGCCCCGCGTGCCGAAAAGCTCTTTTCATGATACTAGCGTAAAAGAATGTGAATAGACTGGCTGGCAACACGTAGCCACATATGCAACTATAGATTGTGAAAGCGGTGAGAATATTCTCTGCCGGTTGAAAAGCACACTTAGGAGTGATTGAGAAAATGGACGATTCATTATGAAGGATCAAATAATGCACATCGCCGTACAGGTAGACAGGAGTGATCAGACTAAAGACCAACAGTAGGCAGATCGCTATGACGATCAAACAAGCGCGCGTCTTCAAGAAACTTCTACTCAAAGAGAATGATGGATGGAAAATTCTTCCAGTGAGCTGACCATTGAGTAGTGGCTGGTTGACAGTCGGCGATGCCGCTGTATTTGTGTTGGCACTGCAAGCATCGTTCCTGCACACACGCACGTAACAGTACCCGCTCAGTGCAACCAGAAAGAATGGTCCACAAAACTTGTTCAAGCTTTCGCTGGCCAAGTATAATTGGCAGAGAAATGTGGACGAAGGGACAACCCAATGTCCATAAATCAAGTCCAAAATGAGAAGTAGTAGAAAACATAAAACGATCAGGTCGCAAGAACACAGTGCGAATATGTAAATCTGTATGGGCTTAGGAGCAGGTACATGGGATGAGGTGGACGAGTAGACGGTACTCGAGCTGACCAGACTGCCCCGAGTTGGCCCATTTCTGTGCTTAGAACCATCTGCGAGAAGTCGTCCGATGATGAATGCCACCCAAGCATTGCCACAAACACCGATCATAAATAAAGTGCAATAAGCTGCGATCAAACAAATTTTATAATTGTCCAATTTTTCTGGCACCAAATCTTGTTGCACATCGTTTATATTTTTGGTACCAACTAAAAGCCAAAACTCGCTTTTCCGAAAGCTTGTTGCTTCCATTAAAAGCCTTGCCTGAAACGAAAATAAAGGTAAGAATTACGGAAGACCAACAAGTCCTAGGCTGGACTGGGTTGGACTAGTGGGTTATGTGTGAGAGAGAATGATATGGATGAAGGATGCCACGCGTCATTTCTACCATCGTAGCCATTAGCAACCTGTTTGCATCTTTCTAGCCAACTAGGTAAACCGGCCTAGGTCTTACTGGGTGACGTTTGTGATAAATGAATCTACCATATTTATTTTATCCTAAAACTAGAAAACGCACCTTTCACGAGCTGGACATTCCATCATCAAACCCTCGCCCGCATACTAGCTATTAACCAAAACAGGGATGTACTTCTGACCAATAATACTATTTTAGGCCTTCATATCCTCTCAGTGACGTAAACTTGTCGCAAAGAAGCTGAAAAGGAGACCGGTCGCAGATGGGGAATATCGATGCTGACCATTGCTCTCGAAGACTGTCATAAAAGAGTACTGGTCTGCACGCCCAGGAAGCTATTGAAAAATAAATTTATGGCCAGCCCAGTAGGCCTCCTTGGAGACGACATGCGGCCCAGCGAGCAGGAGAGCTAGAATCGTCAAGATGGTTCTCAGCGGGAATGCCAGCCAACACCAAAATGTTCACAAGAAAATGAAAAATGAACAAGAAAAACTGGCTAACGAATGGCGCCTAAATGATTTTACGTTAGAGGCTTATAAAGTACTTATGCCTATCACATGGAAGCAAAGCGTGGGCTTCTCGTGCTGCACTCGTAGAACGAAGAAATAATTAGCTTACTTAATGGGCGACGATTTTGACACGATGAGTTGACATAGTCACTAATGACGCACTTTTCCAGCGGTTGGCCTTGTTTTCTGCTTCATTATTGTGTCTCATTCCAATTATACTCGGAAAACACCCCCTGACTGGGCAATGGAGCGTCTAAATAAGCCTCGTTCGCCCACAGATTTCCCAGATGAGGCCAGTTTTCTCCTTTTCAAAAACTAGGACTGAAATTTGAGCAGGCGATGTTTTTCGGGATCGTCTCCGAACAGTCGAAAAAAGGCAGAAGAATACGAACATGTTCTAAGAATCATAATCCGACATCGAAAAAGTTGGACCCTAGGCTGACGTACAGTAGTATCTAGTTCTTGCATACAAAAAGAAACTGCACTAGTTCGAAACCAACATTTGACGCACACTTTTTAGAAGGGCGAAACGTGACGTTATGTGGGGAAGCGGGGAACGCAGGATAGAAGGCAATTGACGGCTATTGCGAGGATTGCTAATTCCAACTGTCAACAAAAACTGATGTCGAAGACCCAATTGGGGACATTTTTCACGTCAGCCCGTGAGCAGACAGGGAGGAGGTGTATTATGAAACAGGTTCGACTAATACGGTAACCGCATGAAATGTTTCTCTCTGACGAGTGGTTCGAGCTCGGCGCAAGATATGGCGCCGACTTGGAGTGGTTGAATCTTTTAGCTGCTAAAGTAGTCGTAATCGAGACGTGCGCCAGAAAATGTGAACCCACTACTTCTTTGGTCCTCGCGGGAGAAATTATGTAAGCCTATGGACCACTGACGGAACAGTGCACCTTACGTCCCTGTACTAATTCTAACCCGACTCAGAAGAAACTACAGTATATAGTTTTTCCGACATTGAGAAGGCGAGGTTATGAAAAGAAAATGAGTTCATACCTGCTCCATGAAATTGAATTGTTGTCGGTCAGGCAATCAAAAATTGATCGAATCGCAAATTGCTGTTATCCGTTTTCGTGCTCTCTTTTCTCGAAACACGAGATTAGCCCCTACGTTGAAGGCTAGCTGAACAAGGTAAGCTCAAGCTGAATGTCCAAGAGAGCGTGCAGGGCCGGACACGCTGTGGCGCCCTAGGAAATGATCCTGAGCGAAGATAAGTGCCTCTAGACGTACCACGGTCTTTCATGGAGCCAGTTCCCTACTGCAACGACAATGCTCCTCTTGAAGAAGCGAATAATGCGAGACAAAAAGATAGATCGATAGCGAAGTTTATACAAACAAGCATAGTGCGGTCTCTGGCGATATCACCTGCCTGCTATCATCGCCTTGTGTAACTTATCCTCACAGGAGCATCTACATTATGTCGAGGGTGGCTCTTATCGTTAGAAGAGGAGGCTCGTTGAAACATCCGAGGACAAGCGCGATAAAACGGAAAGGTGATTAAGCCTTCTCTCATATGCACTCTCTGAGCCAACCTTTAGTTTAGCCGTAATTATTGTGCGCTTTTTTCTTTAGTCGTGCCTTCTGTCCACTTCATAAAGCTGAGATAAGCTAAGTGACGCAGATCTCGTATTATCTCCTCGATAACCCCACCCATTCGCTCATCGTTGGCCTTATCAGTGGCTGGCGATATTTACGCCCATTTGAACACAGGGCAGGGCACCCAACAAGGTTGGTCGCACCCATGAAAAAGTTTACTTGGCACTTCATCAAAGATTAGTTTGGTTGGTATATAAAGGCTGCTGTGGTCTGACACACAATATGACAGTTCCATTTATGAATTTCATTATGCTTACCTCGAGCTGGAGGTTCCCCTTGGTTTTTGTGGTCCTTCTGCCCTTTTTGCAGGTACGAGAATGGCCGAGATTGCTACCGCACGAACAGGGTTATAACTTTTTTTCTGTCTAGGCAAGAAGCGTATTAAAAGACAACTTGGAATTGCAGTTGCATAAGTCGAACCACTTTGAAGGCGATATACTTCTGACGTCTCAAGTAAGCTGGCTGTTCTTCAAACCAGGGTTGGTATGGGCGCCACAAGCTGTTTTGAAAACATATGATGGATGTTTGGGTGAATTAGGATGCCTGTGGTATAAATAGGTTCAGAATTGTCAATAAACGTACAATGGAATGAAGGAAGGTGTAAATAATAATTGGTGAGGTCAATGTAAGCAGGCTGAAAGTGACTAAGCAGTCGCAAAAGTCAGGGAGAATGTGAAGAAACACTATAACAAATAAAATTTCCTTTGCAGCAAACCAATGCCTTATCATTAAGAAACGGCATTTTACCAAATCAGCGGTGGCCTCGTTCAGAGGACGGTCTGATTCGAATTCACTACAAAACGAATGTTGCTTGGAGTGAGTTCAAAGATACTTCTTCCGCCTCTCAGTTCTTCCACCCATGCATTTTCAGACCTTGAAAAAGTGAAGATGTTGATAGCAGCTATGGAAGAAATTGAAAGAAATACATGCATCCGGTTTGTGACGGCTGACCCGAGTGCAAAGAACTTTGTGAACATCATCAATGATACTGGGTAAGGCGGAGGGAGGAGAGGGATGATAGGAAATTATGACAAGGAACTGATTACTCTACTTTTCAGCTGTTATTCTTACGTGGGCAAAGTCGGCGGGGAGCAGGTATTGTCTCTGCTGGATACCGGCGGCTACGCCCCTCATTGCTGGCACCATAAGACCATTGTGCACGAGTTACTCCATGCAGTAGGCTTGTGGCACGAGCAATCACGATATGACCGGGACAATTTTATCGTTATTCATTACGAGAATGTGGAAGAAAGTGAGAAAAACTTTTATTGATTTTAACTTTTTGCTGAAAGTAGGAAGTACTGCAGGAAACGGTACCTCTAAAAGTTAAAAACAGGGGTCTGTCTGTCTGTTTACTCAGGCCAGGCACTTAAAAGAGCGCTAAAACTGCACCGTGCATTCAGAGTTACATTGGGCGACAACATAATACCATGACAGAAAAAATTAGCAGACGAAAACCAAACATGTTTTCGAAAAAAATGCAGAGTCTAATGTTTTGTCAATATTTTCTCAGAGCTGATACTATGGAGTGCACGAAGCTTTAATTTCTCCAACTTCTTTTAATTCTGCTGAAGGCACACGTAAATCAAAGTACTGTGCCAAGACAATCCTTTCATGGCACACGTCACAGTGATACGGGTATGAAATGATGATTACGATTTATGCTGAGTCTTATTGCTCGCTGATTGCGATGCTGAAAGTGACCCTGGTCACCCATGGGACGGTTCTTGCCTAACCAGTAAAAGCGCATAATTTTGAAAAATATCTTCAGGCAAACAATTCAATTTCAACAAGGTGACTCGACTGCAAAGCAGTGTCTATGGTGTTCCGTACAATTATGAAAGTGTTATGCATTACGCCAAGACTGCCTTCACCTCAAACGGCAACATAACAATCGAGACCAAGGATCCTGCTTATCAAGATATCATAGGCTACGTCCCGAGGGGTCACCCGCTTGATTATGAAAAAATACGAAGAATATATGAGTGCGATGGAGAGGCAAGCACTTGTTATTTCTCTAGTTTGTTCTCATCTTTAGAATGTGCGAGCTATGCACCCTGTAGAACATATTCTTTGGATCTGATATATTTCGTGGGTTAGAGTTCCCGATCTACATGTGTCCCTCACTACCTCAGAATCTCTCACAGTACCTTCCTTTTTTGCAGCGCGTGATAAAGGAGCAAAATTCTTAGCAAGAATAATTTGAACAGATTCCCTATTGAGGATGACTGCGTCTTTACTGTATGTATTGCCATTGTACATTTGCATCACGTATCCTAGCTTGTTCTTTGGTCAAAAATGACTTGGTGTGTTCATCTAGTAAAGCTCTCGGGTTACAGTTACGAGAGAGTATTGTGAAAGTGGACATGCTTTATCACGTCACTGACATGTTGTGGAGCCAACGGTGGTGATTAGGGTTACTTATTGGAAGGTGACCAGTGGCTAGGCTCACCCTGGGTTCGACTCCCGGTGATGGAGATCGGTTTGCGAGCCATAAACCTTCGATATCATGCATGCCAAGCCGTGGGTGACTCATTTGGTACCGTCGAAGATGTGCTCCAAGTGGAGAGACAGAAGCCAAATGAGTAGGCAGCCGGCTGTCGAACTCCAAAGGGTTCAAAGCCCACCCGCCATCGTCCGAGAAAATCGATGTCTGGTCCAGGACCCTCTAGTGGTGGTGGTGGTGTTCTACTGGAGATACAAAGAGGGGTCTTTCTTGTCAGCCGACAGCCTAAAAGGTTTGACTGTTGGCCGTACAGATAACAGACAAAAACAAAGACCCACAAAATTTTATACGAAAAATCTTCTGAAGGGGTGTATATACAGTATAGAAAGAATACTGGTGTAGGGTGTTTGAGGCCAGTTTATTTTCGACAGAGGCAATGCAGTAAGCAGTGGCTCCAAATCGAATTCGATGTAGCCATGCGTTATTGTTTATTGATACATCATTGCTTATATCGGTGTTCATTACTGCGTCCAGGAATTCATCGTACCTAGCATTCTCATTTCCATAGAGGCAACCACTGCTCGTGTTTGCTGGTTATAGGCCAGCAGTCTGATCCGAACAGAGAAACTGCCCTAACCAGCATTTTACTCCCTTGATAGGCACAGCATGTATGCTGGCATTCCACGGCCCGAAGTATGTTGTACCGGTCACGCATCCAGTTGTGCCATGCGCTTTAAAAAGCTACACGATGAGTCTTACATCTGCCAGTTTCGGCCACCGCGCAAGATCCCAAGTATTTCAAGTGTTCTGTCTTGCTGTTGACGATCCCATTTCCTGTTTCACAGCCGCCGATCAGCATAACAATGGATGGTTAATACAGAATGTTACTATCGTAACTAGCGCACCAAGGTTGCGTGAGAAGCGGGAACTCGAAGTCTTTGATAAAAAATTTCCGAATGGAGGCTAGTAAAGTCTCGCGACTATATACATGCCCTAGAAAAACATAACCCGAGTGGTTGACGTCTCCCAGCCAGGGGAGGTATCGATTCTCGCGACCGCTACGGCTGCTGGCTACACTATAACAAATGTGGGCGCGAAAATTCGATTTCACTTGGCGCAAAGGGTCATTTGTGCTGCACATCACAACTACGCTGACTAGTGCATAACCATCCTTTTATTATTCACCTAGGTCCCCAAAATTCTCTGGCTGCTGACATCAAACGCGCTGACTTCAACGCACTGACTATGCACTTATTCAATTCTTTACGCGCGAGCCTTATTGGTTTTCTTGCTCTTGCTCTTGTTCTTGTTCTTGTTTTTTTTTTGATTTTTCTTTCCATCATTAATGATGTGGAGATCTGTACCCAAATATTCGCATTGCTGTCCGTGATAGTCCCTGGGACACCTGAAAGAATTTTTCATATTCAAAAAGATGCGATACGAGCATATTTTTCTTGGCGCCATGATAAATTACTTACATGCACGAATAAACTTTAGTTCCCGGATTATATATGCATTGCCCACCATGCTGGCAATATCTTGCGAACCGTGCTTCACAAGGCACCTCACCAAACTTGCCAATGGGTGCGAATACTTCATGAAAAATGGAGGATGCATTTTAATGCGGTGATGATGAAAATAACTCACCTGTTTCCTGTACAATTTTTATACGTGAGCGGAAGTGTTGTCCGGATGCTACTTTCGCAGCACATTCGTAAATACCTTCTTTTTGCGCTTGTGAACTGCTGAGCTGTACGTCCGAGACCCTGCTACAATGGAATAGACTACCCGTTTCTACCTATCGAGTGCAGTATTTCACCTGATAATATTTCATCAACCGTGCTCGAATGTCTGCAGAGCCAGTTGGAACAGGCAAGACGGAAATTTTAGTCATAATAAAATGGGCAGAAGCAAGATTGCGAGTGGGCAGCAGTAGGTTACGATAGAAAAATACAGTGTCTTGCAAAATAAAACAAAGGATGGAAGACTCAAAGCCTTTAAAGTTTGCGTTGGCAAGAGTCAGTAAAAAATGCTTTTGGCAACTTGTGTCCTTACTTTGCATTATCAGTTATTATTTTTACATCATCTCCCTGCGAGTTTAATATTTGTCCATTGTATATCCAATATATTCCATCTTTTGGGTCCAACAAGTCAGCCGTAACGATGCACTGTAGTATGACTGGCTTGCCGGGCTTGATAACAATCTTGCTCAAACCCTTGCTGTCTGCGTCTATAATAATATAAAAGAAAGTTGTAATAAGAAATGCCTAAGCAAAGCAGCTCACGATCAGTAATACCTCGGCTAACAGCCATATCAATGCTGGCAAATTTCGGTTCTTCATACGCGCCGTATGTGCCCGTGCAGGAAGAAGCTTTAATGTTTGCGCAGAATTGATCTATGGTTGAGACTGGCCGATATGCCTGTATATTTCGATAGTGCTTGTGGTTTATCTGGTTTCCCAAAGTAGATACCCCACCCCATAAAAGGTTTTGGTGAAGTATCAGATACGCAGCTGGACGTGTGGGTTGGTACTTGCTCATGTTTGATGTCGTGACCTGCGGATAGTAGCAGCCCTTGTTTTTGCACATTTCACTCCATGTGTCGCGCTGTGACGGCGAGCTAATGGACTCGCTTGCATTGCAGACAACTTCTCCGAATGTTTGCTTTCCGCATATGGCGCGCGTCTTGCATTGACATCTGACCACCGCCATATTGCATGTGATAAATTTAGCTGGCTCCAACCAAAGTACTAAATCCTTATTGCGGCAACCAGAGCAACTTATCCTTCCCTCCGTTACTTGCCCTTCTGCTGAAAAGAAGCAGAATAGAAATATAAACTTATCTACGCCATGACTGACTTACCACCAACATGAAATAGTAAAACAGACACGAAGACTGTGATCCCGATCATCATTACAGGCAGCCGAAAGTGGTGAAATAAAGACCACCGACGCAGTAAAGGTAATATATTGTTTTGTCTTAGCTGGCGACGAGTCCATTGCATAATCGCCAGATTAAAACATGTGTGTTCTGCTCGGTACATTTCTTGTCTCCCATGGCATGCAGTCATTATCGAGTCTGGCCTTATAGTCAAGAGTGGACCAATTATGTTATGCGAGCCCTTACCTAGGTTTCTGCAATGCATAAACCAAGGCCACAATACGCCACCGCCCACGTTCTGCTTACTTTCCATGAGTTTTGCGAGACATTTACCAAACTCGCAATGTACACCCACACCGAGGAGGTTAAGTTAGCCTTGCATGTCGTCGGGTAGGCGCCAAGATGCTGTAGATGAACCTGTACCTACCCACTACATGCTGCAGATTTAACTGCTCCTTCATGCCGTAGATTATTATGCATGCGGTGTTGGTATAACGGTATAAGTAATTCATGCTTACCCGCACAATTCAAGTTCACTGCATAATCACATTTTTTGAAATTCTGAGGATCGGTTTTCCCCGCGCTCCACATACTGTCCGAGCATACTGTGTATACCCTGAAGCCCCGCCCCACCTCGACTTACGACATTTTCCCCACCCCAGTCGTATTTGTCCCCAACAAGTTAGCGCATAAATCAGTGCCAGCATTTGTTTTGCTGGCTGTTCCAAAAAGCATTTCAAGCATTGCTTTGAAATCGGAGAAAGGATGGTGCAGACAAGCACAGAAAATTCAGTACCGTACTGGCTCCGACATTCAGCGTGAAATATGTTGAGGTGTTTTTGAATTAACCAATCATCATTCAAACGTGCTGTTGCAATGAATCTTTATTTAACAGAGAAGAACAGCAGAATATATATGTATAAGTTAAGTTATTCTGTATTACTGTATGACCTACTGTAGGTTTAACACTTAACAGCATACGAGGCAATCCTCTCCGTAGGCGTATTGCGATCTTTGTGTATGCATTGCAGAACCCTTGGCACAGGTAGAATAACATGCTTGCTCCACTGTAGACAACAGAGTCAGACATAATGATGACTGTAGAATGGCCGAATAGAGCACAGACGGGTTAATCAGGCGGCGGCAAATGGATTCAGCTAACGTCGGAAAGTAACCTTATAGATCTTGGTTCTCTTTTATCTGTGGTCTTCCTGACGAGTCTTCTGGAAGCACTTTGCTACTTTCAGTGTGCAATAATGATCAGGATCGCAGTGCTTATGTCTGCATTATTATTGCGTGTAGGTGGTGAGTCATTCGTGGCCTACTTACACATACATGCAGCTTTATATTTTTATGCATTTCATTTTACAGAAATGCAATTAACGCGAGCAAGACTAAGTTGCTCTCATTGCTCTGGCAACAGGGATTTAGTACTCTGGTTGGAGCCAGCTATAAATATCGGGTGCAATATGACGGTGGCCAGATGTCAATGCAAGACGAGGGCAATATGCGGAAGGGAGACATTTGGCGAAGTTGTCTGCAATGCAAGCGCCGCTGATCTCGACTCGCCATCAGTGCGCGAGAGATGGAGTGCAATGTGCAAAAATATGGGCTGCTACTATCCGCAAGTCACGACTTCAAATATGAGCAAGATCGAACCCTCGCGTCCAGCTGCGTACCTTATACTGCACCGAAACAGTTTGTGGGGTGGGGTGTCTACTTTAGGAAACCAGATCAATTACACATTCTCGCGCAATGTGCACGCGTTCCGACCCATCACAACCCTCGACCAATTCTGCGCCGACACTAAAGCTTCTTCCAGCACGGGCAAATATGGCGCGTATGAAGAACCGAAAGTTGCCAGCTTTGATGTGGCAGTTAACTCTGGTAATGCCGCTTAGGTTTTGCTGTACATAAAAGCTTTTATATTTCTTCTATTTCAATAGGAACGTCCAACGCAGCCGTGACGAAATTGCTAGTGAAACCTGGCATGCCCGCTGAAATACACTGCGTCGTGAATGCGCAGGCACTGGACAAGAATGAAGGGATATATTGGATTTACAACGGGCAAGAATTACACTCCCAAGGAAACGATGTAAAAATATTAACCAATAACGCCAAGTAAGGATACTGTCGGTCCTCACCGCGATTAGAACTTGCTATTGCCATACTGTGTACTAAACTAGAAATCGTGAATGTGTCCGTGTAGGCCCACTTAGGTGCTGCTTAGGCAGCCCTTTCTGACTGGGCTTAAAAAGGTGGAAAGCAGGTTTTTTTGGTTTTTGCGACAAACGGTAGGTTTGGTGAGGTGCTGCAAAAATACATTGTGAGGCGCTTTACATGGGCAGTTGGTTTTCCATTCTAGCAAAGTCTCTGACCTACAACTAAGCAGTGCACAGGCGGCAAGAGAAGGTCTTTATGAATGCTCCGCAAAACTTGCCACTGGACAGCTCTACCGCAACCGTTTTAGAATCCAAAAGGATATAGGTAAGGTCTCGCGTGGCATACTGCGGTAGATAGCGATATGGTCTGTCATCGTTAGAAATCCGGTCCCCCGGCTTCGGCACTGTCCCTTGTCCAGAATGGCTATCGAAATATTGCCAACATGGTGGCAAATGCTTCATGCATCCTGATACTAAGGCTCATTCATGCGGGTAAGTAACTGGTATTTAAAACTAACAAATGGAATAACGCCCGGAATATTTTATTATAAAAATCTTCTTCTAGTTGTGCTAGCGGTTATACTGGAGAGCGATGCGAATATATGGACAGTGGAGTCCACAAAATTAATACGGCCAACAACAAGGCCAAATCCAAAAACAAGAAAACCAGAAACAAAATGGCACGCGCGCGTAGCAAAAATTAATAAGAACTAATCTTGCGAGAAAAAGTTTCATACTAACTATGCTGCTCTGTAATTAAGATGCGAGTAGCGGTGCAGTTTTTGAAGGATCTAGGAATATAATAAACGAATGGTCACTTATGCAGTGCCTCTGGCAACATACCTACTATTGATTAGCAAAGCGTCTGCATTTACAGCGGAAACTGCTCGGAATCTGTCTGATACCTGTTTGTCACATCGATTTAAATACAGTATGTACTTATATCAGGGTCTAGGTTAAGAAATCCCGTCATTTGCTACGTGCTTTTTGACACACTGATGTCGGTCACATTTTGCCGTTCCGATTTCCCCCCCCCCCCCCCCTCCATCCGTCACTTACGATATGAGCCTACGTGCTCTATGTAGTGTTCTAAAAGTGTTCTACGAGGTACTCGTAAAATTAATTTAAGGTTGGCTTGCGGCATGAAAAAAACCACTAAACCTTCAAATAGTAAAATAAAACATCGATGCGATCAATGCGATTTAATTTCAAGCTGCAATTCAACCCAAAGCAGCAAGAGCGCACTTGACGATAAGGGCAGACACAAACTGGATAAGAAGACGTGGGAAAAAAGAATTATGCGTTAAAAGTCATCGAACGATCAGTCGACTAAAAATTACTGAGAACATAAAAAACAAAATCCTCAGATAACGAATTTTGTGAAGACATTGTTGAATGTTCTGAGACTGCGTAAGAGACACATTGCGATGTTTCTGTGAAGCCAAATGACGACTGCCAGTAATACCGTACTTTAACGTTATCCAATATTTTGATTATGAACAAAACTGATGTTTGGGTATTCGTGGTAAAATTTGTAGAACTGGAAAAGCTTCAAATATTTCCTCCGATCTGACAGCAGTGGTCAACCGGATTTCGAAGCAACGTCAGATGAACTGATTGTGAGTTTCCAGTCATTGAATATGTGCGAGCAGCGAATAGCTGAGACTTCTCGAGCTCATCGATGTCCCTTTTAAGGATCGAGTCATATGTGTACTGCACGCTGCGATGCGGCGAGAACTTATGCCACTGATCGAAAATCGGGTATAATAGAGATAAAATCAGCCTTTGATGCTGTTTGATCACCAAAGCTTATGCCGATTAATTAAAACATAAGCATTGCAGGAATAATAATGCGAATAAGTAATAAGGAGACCCGTTGGCATTACTCGCTCACTTGAGCCGTTTAGGTTTAAACCTATGACAATTCTCCCTCCTGCCTGAATTCTGCACTCCACCTTGACTGCTGATTATCTCAGATGTACAGTATGTAGATTTCTGCTGAAGCATACTGTAGCCCGTAAACCTTACGATTAGGCATCATGGAATACAGACTTTTTGTTTTGTCAATTTGAAGCTTTTTTCTATATTCGCCTGTTTTAACTCGGAACACACAAATTAAATTTATTCTTCATTTCAGGCACACAGTTTATTGCTTTAGTGTGTTGTTACACTTGCAAAAATGATAAACGAAAATCAGACATTTTATTTACAAAAGAAAATTGTTTAAAACGGTGTGCTCTCACCCCAATTTTATCAGCTTTGTCAAAGCATCGCATCGATGTTGTAAATTCCTAGAAAGTGCCCCCATGATGAGCAGAAACGCACGCAATCGTACTGCTTACTCAAGCTGTTTCTTTAAGTTGCCATTTTCCTGCTCCAAATCTTGAAATCGGGTAGAGAACTTGGAATCTGATGGCGGTGTTTTTGAATTTGATGCGTCAGGTATCTGAAGATAGAGCACGGATCGTCCCAGCTGTTTCCCGAGTGGTCTATTTACTATACCTGTGCATCCTGAACGCTGTGGGCGACGTGATCAGAAGAACTGGGCCGAGCGGCTTCTATTTGCTGTTGAGAATTCTCTTTATCAGAACGAACAGATTCGTTTCCGCTGGTAGCTTCTTGCCGAACCGAATCAATCTGCTGTTCAAGAGGAGATTGTGCGCAGTGCTGCATTTCGGATTGATCGCTCGGAGAAGTTTGAGTGTTGTTCTCCATTGTCTCTGCATGGGATGCCTGTAGATGTCAAACACCGATAAACAAACGGTTTGGGTGCGCCACCACTAGGACTCCAAAAAAGCTGAGACGTAACATCTGGTGACTGCTGAAAGGCCTAGGAATGCTGAAGCAGAAGTGAGTTTGACTGTGCCCACCTTGACAAACAAAAAAATGCAGCAGAAGGCTTTCTGATTTGATTAAAACGGTCCACACTCATTTAATTTGACCTCAAGCAAAAACTGAAGCGAAAATCCCAACAAACCCTGCCCCAAGATGCCCACACCAACGAGTCAGATTCGTGAATGTGACAAGTAAAGGTGGCACCCTTTGACAAAAATTTTAGAGCCTCGGTGAACCTGAAATCTTTGCTACTCAGACACTTTTGTAATTTTAAGATGGCGGCATCGAACTAACAGAAGCCATTTTTAAAGAACAGAATTCAGCTGATAATATTTTTTATTCGAAACTGCCCATCTTTTGACTTTGTGCATTTGTGCACGTTTTGACTATAATTCTGGACTGGGCAGGAATAAAGGGATCGGGATAGGTTTATTTGGTGAGAAATCAGCCGCTAGACCATTGCCTCTAGTATTATTCCCATAGCAGCACAGTATAATGGTCTGCTGGCTTCGCATTCTGAAAATCGCCCTATATGTTAACCACTTCTGAGAAAAATCATAAGCTCTTGCGTGGCTTGTTATATCTTCGCCTCAGTTACAAAGATCGTCGACTTGCCTATCAGGATCTGTGTGAAGCTGGAGGCACCTAAAGTGACTTTATCAAAATTGAATTTCCCGCCTTTTTGATAAAATCAAATATAAACCTAATAAAGAGGGTAAGCGTTTGAAAAAATTTTCGATTCAGCTTGGAATGATTTGTCATTGGTCGTTTGGCTTGGCGGGGAAGTTACTTGGAATACCGGCCAAGCTACAGTGCACTTTTAAAAGCAGCCTAATATCGCCACATACAGTAGCAAGTTGTTTAACTAGGTACCAAAAATAACCTCATTTGTCGTATTAGATACTACAAAATGGTCATTCTAGGTATCAAAAATCTAGTCCAAAACGGCACTTTTGCTGTTTGGTCCCAACATAGCTTAAGTTAGTATTGGGCTTAGGCTAGGCTGGCATATGACTTGGGCTTAGACTGACCTTACGATTAGGCTTAGCCTTAGGCTTAGTCTGGTATAAGACTTATGCTTAAGCTGATATCATGCTTCAGCCTTCAGCCTATCAGGCTTTGTACCAGCCTTTACCTGGGGACCAAACGGCAAAAGCGACTCTAAAACGTACGTGCGGTGCTACTGATGAGCTTACGATTAATGGCCCAACCTGTGCTCTTGATGATAGCGTTCTCCTCAGCTCGGCGATTTGCTCTTCGTAACTCGATTTCACTGCGTCAAGACGGTTCTAAAGTAGGAATACTAAGCAGTCTCCATAAACAGGCATAAAAAGGCCACACTTTATATTCTATTTGTAATTTTTGCATGTCTTTTTGGTGTAGTGACTCGAGCTCTTGGCATCGAAGACATTTCGGTTTATTTTCTGGCGGTCCTTCCCCAGCATCCTTCCCCGCGTTCTTCACACTGACTCGACTTTCAGCTCCCTGCAAACAGCTATCGAAGATGTGCCGTAGACTCCGAGTATCCTTCATTGACTTACAAGGCCATTTTCAGTCTTCCAATAAGGCTCTTTTGGCAAGAATGCTAGTAAGCTTTGTTCTTGCCTGAAAAAAGTGATAAATTGCCTGCAAGAAAACACAAACACCCGGGCCGCACCTTGTTTCGATTTCAATTAGTTTTGTGGTGGTCAGTTGCATCTGATGCAGGAGCTGGGAGCACAGCTCCGTCAATTGCTGTTTTTCATCTGTGATCTAGGACAAGAAGAGTAAAGCGTGCTGTCAAACTGTACGAGTTTCGGGCTCGCGCATACTCTTTCAATGACCAAGGTTAAATGGTAAACTGGGTCCATGTCTCGCTTTTTTTCTGATCGATTCGATTGCTGGAGGACCTAAAAGAGAATAACCTGGCATGGGTTAGGCTGCCCATACGACTAAAAACGGCGTACAATAGCTTCGTGCACATCAGACATTCGATCCTGGTCAAAATTCGCCTGTTCCTCCAAGTACTTCCTGATCGTATCCAACTTATCTGGCGTCAACACTGCTGCATTTTCAACCAGCGATCGCGCCGTTTTATTTTCATTCTTGCTTGAGTGGTTTTTTCCAGCAGAACGCGTGGAAACCGGAGTACTGTGAGGACCACCAGGCTTAGCTTGCACCGACTTCAAAGTTTGGACTCCAGCGTGCCCATCCGCGTGCGTCGAAGGAGACTTGATTGCTTGAACGAGGTTGTCCAGCTTTGCAGCACTTTCTATCAGATCAGAAACCAAAGCGCGTTCTGCCGTCGCCAGGGGTCGCTGTGATCGCGTGGAGTGTAATGGAGCCTTATGAGCACAAGGTACACTTCTAGAAGTGCGAACAGATTTGGAACTGGTCGGGTTCGACCTTGAAGTCGCTCTTTGAGCAATGGCATTCCCGATCTCACTCACATTCACTTTTGAGTAGGAGACAGCGCGGGGTGTGTCAGGTGCTATTCGGCGATGTGTGTCAATCTGGCGATGTGCCGTCCCATTAGAAATGGCCTGGTCTCCAACATCGTCACATCCGCTTTGTGGAGCTGATGTTCCATCAGCTGAGGGGTGTTCGCTAGCAGTTGGAGAACGAGCACTTGATTCTACCGCGTGGAATGTTTCATGGTCGCTTGCATGGTTGTTATATGCAGTGCGATTTGGCGTACCATGTTGCTGTTCTGCATTAGGAGCTGTGGGATAAACATGGTCACCTGGCTGGGCGGCTGATTGTATTGGATACGCCATTCCACTCTCCATGTGTCTTCCATGTTGGAAGTCGGAACCTCCAGTAATGTCATGCTGCCCGTCGTGACTGCCTTTTCTTGCCGAGTGACCATTGTGTTGGCGACTTGCAGCAAGTTCTAGAAGTCCTCGTGCCAGGCCCACTGCATGCCCATGACTAGTAGATCCTCGTGAACTCCCAGATTTCGACTTCTTTGATTGATCAGACCTGGCACTCTGAGGCTGCTGCTCTCGAGGAACAACGTCGAATTCTTTGTGCTCGACAGCAGTAGAAGCAGAAGGTTTATGATCTGCTTGTTGTCTTAGTTGACTGTGATCTTGAGGAATGTCACTTTCCTTTTGATCATTCCTCCGGATTACGTTTTTTGAAGCGTGGTCACTTTCAGCTTTTGAGCGGGATGTAGCAACTGGATGTCCATTTGGTGGTTGGCTACTAGCATTAAGCGCATTCTCGTCGATCTGATGTTCTTGAACAATCCTGGATTGATCACCTGAATGATCGCTATCTTCATTTCCAGTCCCAGAAACCTTAATTAGGTCGTTGCCATTTTTAGAACGACTAGACGCATTTGACTTTATGATGGCATCTGATTCTTGGGCAAGATCATGGATCGAGTCGCCTTTGGACGATATGAGCTCACTTCTGATCTCGTTTTCATTCATCTGTTGAGGTCCAGGTACCTGGATTTCGTCAGGAGGTTCGTAAACACCTCTTACTGACTCGCGATGCGTTGGTACGTTGACAGCCTTTTCTGCCTTCGCGCTACTCGCATTCGACAAAACATGATCGCTATCAGTCGCCACAAACAAGGACTCTTCTTGCATTTGTTTGTTCCTGGCTGCAGGTGATTGCTGGCCACTCGCTGAAACATTTTGCTCCATCGTCCCATGAATGCCATCCTTATCTGATCGATTGGACCGAATGTACTCGCGGCTTTCGCCCTTCACGAATTCTTTTTTGCGGTCTCTCTGCTCTTCCATTGGTCTTCCTTGCCTCAGTCGTGATCCAGCCGCTTGCGTGTCTTCCGGCCCGTCTTCAAGGCTTTGTAATCTGGACCGCCTGTAGCTAGCTAACTTTTTCGACGATGTGTTACTTCCGGTTGCCGATGGTGGTGTTGGAGGTTTGGATCGCTTTTCCATTGGTTCACTCGGCAGATCAGCAGAACTTCGACCATTCTCATTTTCCTTGCCTGAGTGTGATCGCCGACTGTAAGCAGCTATTCTGCGAGACGGTGTCCCAGAACTGGTGTTGTTTGTCGCCGGGCTGGTACGTGCTTCATTCATTTGAGGAGTCACCTAAAAACTCCTTAAGCTGCAAAAACACAGGTCACTAGTGTAGTAGGCATGGACTAGGCATGCACCATGCCCTCTGGCCTATTCGTGCACTGGTTCAGGGAGCCGGGCCTTGTGGTGTGGTGGCTAATAAACGATAGAGCAAGGCGTCGTGGACTGCGTGGGACTGTTTTTGTGGCTTGAGCCATCCTCTGGTCAGCCCTAGATAGCCGTAGGGCGAGCTAAGGATTTCACCAGGCTATACATTACCTACCGGCTTGTGGTCATTACTTCTCTCTTCCTCCAGTCGTGGCCAAACTGGACGATCACTGGGTTCCACATGCTGGACATGACCTCCCAGAGAAGGCAGCTGAGTTGAATTATATCCAGTTACCAAATCCACTGCTGAGCTCATAATATTTCCCAATGCTTGGATGGGAGACTGACGAAGTTCATGCTCGTTCTCCATCTGCTGTGTATCACCGACAGATATGCGAGCTGAAGAAGCAATGGCTTCCACAGGACTCTCGGACTCCGAAAGTGGGTTCATGGATGCATATTTCATGGCTGCGCGATCTTCATCGTCGTCGTCGTTAAGACCACGAAAGTCCAGCTTTAGTGCGTTTTTGTCAACAGTAGCACTAGTCCAACTTGATGTGTTATGTCCATGATCTGCCTGCCGTGAGTAGCCTTGATCCTGGTCCTCGCTGGATGAACGAGTCTTGTCCATGGAACGGCGTCGAGGTGGCGGTGTTGGTCTCTAGAAAGATGTAGATTCTCACCGATCACGTATTGTCTCTCCGTCACAGGTGGCTGCTATACATCTAACACTAGAATTATATACTGTAAATCACTTCTCGCGGTTTTGACCGCAAAAATTTCCTTCCGCGAAAGTTTCACGCAGAAAACATGCGAAAACCGTGCAAATTAGCATTCGCAAAATTTTCCGAAAGCCCAGAAGCGCGCCATTCGGGTCCGCGAAATTAAAGTGATTTACAGTAAACAATGCGCCCTCACCTTCATGCCCGGTCCTTTTCCTTTCGGTGCCTCTGCAGCTCTCTTCTGTTCTATAGCGATCTTCTGGCGTAGCAGAGCAGTTTTGGTAGTTTTCGGCTCGTATGGTTCACTTTTATAACTTGTCACTGAAGCTGCACTTATCGCTGCTAGGTAAAAGTATGTTCCGTGAATTTCTTGGCGGCTTTATCAAAAGTAAGACTGCTTACGTCGACTTCGCCTCACTTCCGGTGTCTTAGCCCGCCTTTTTCGGTTGAATGACCATCGCTTGACTGTATTTGTACTGTCATCCTGAGAAAAGAGCAGTTACGAGGAAGTGATGGCTGGTAAAAGTTTATACGACGATCTTACAAGGCCGCTGTCGTCAACGAATTCGAAATCCGTTCTGACGCTGACACGCCGTGAATTGGTTGATGAGGATACTCTGGATCTGAAAGAAGGCCATGTTACAAGACCAGTGCAAGGATGTTGTGGCTGCAGTCATTCGGTGTATACGTGATCTGCACCCGCATCAGACTCCTATAACAATTAAGTCGCAATCACGTCGTCTACTCGTCTATTAGTCTTGGCGACTACTTTCATTCATTTTATACTCGTCTCAAGGTCTTCCTTGGTCAACGTACCGATACGGCGTCAGATTTGATATTTTCGAAACTTTACCTGTTTCTCGCGTGAAGTCGTTTAGCAGAAATTTCCAACTCTGGCGTAGAAACGGCTCGAATCATAACAAAACGTGAAAAACCAAATATCCAATCATGGGCGCAGCGTTTAGTCGGAGAGTGCGGCACAGCCGTGACGCACCTTCAAGGCTATTCGTGGTCATGACGACAAGGACGCGTGGCTAATCATGCCAGGAGAACAGTAGGCGGTATCGACTGCTGATGGAGGAAAACATCTTTTACGGTTCGGCATCGATTTGAGCTTGAACCTTGAAAGGCCAAACAAGTATTTGAATGCTACTTGAGGCCTTTATCGAAAAAAAGTGAATTTCTACCATCTAGGCTTGCTGTTGTTGCTCTCTGGCGTGCTTAATCTAGGACAAAGAGAGGAAATCAGTAAAGATCTAGATTTAGTGGCTGATAGTCGATAGCGCAAATTGCCACTGATTGCCACGCCTACAGTGAGAGGTGAGGCGAAAATACATATTCTATACTGTAATACACAAAGCAACGATAAATAAGATCAGGAAAAGCAACGAAGGTGTAGTCCCATGGTGCGTTTTATTCTTAAAATATGCCCCTGGAAACAGACCTTACATTTTAGAGCAGTTATCTTGAGATTGCGGATACCAAAAAGGGAAGGAAGTGCAGGCAACGCCACAGATTATGTAAGGCACAAAACATCGGTGCAATGCGCGAGAAGACGACATATCTAGCGCCTGCCAGCACATTTTGTGCATAAGCCGTTGAGCTTCGGCGACATACTTTCATAGCCGGAAAAGAATTCTAAAATTAGTACATAAGTACAATATACATAGCAAGCTACCTCCAAGCGATATCGTCCAAAGTTTGATAAGAAATGAACAGGGTCGTATAGTTAGCGTTCGCCTGCAGATGCAGATGCGGAAACCAGTACGACAGTCACGAAGCGACGGAGAAAGCAGCGCCTGGTATTACCCTGTGGTACCCTAGATAGATCTAAATGATGCCATATTATGAAACAATTCTTCGATGGCGACCCTCTAAGATCGATAAAGCATGATAACCAATGGATCTGTTTCGGTGAAATATGGTGCACAGTTTGCAAGCAGAGGGTGTGAGACCTGGTCAAATGCTCTTCTGAGATCCAGAAACGTTCCTGCGACAAAACAACAATTTTCGAATTGAAGTGGGCCATAAACACATTGGGTTGCACTCTAACGAGATCAGAGTTTGCGCCACGACGTTTGAATAACCCATGTTGCTCAGGTGATAGGACTACACTCAGGTGTATACTGTATGCGACCAAGGGCGTGACTGTCCTACTTGCAAGCAATGACTGTTTCACACACTCTGTGTTAGTGCCGCTTGCCGGCCCGTTCTTCTCTTCAGCCCGACTGATTCAGCATGATCGCAAGAGCTGTAGTCCTTAGAGAAAGCACAGCAGTTACAGAACAGAGTTATTGGCCAATAATGGCAACAGATTTCAGTCCTTTCTCCCTCCCATAATTTCCTCGTTGATCAGAGTAGTGCAGCCCGTAGCCCGTCGATATGCGCTTACGATGCATCGTTCACATCCTAAATTTTGCAGCAACGACTGCTTATCGTTACTGCAGAACATTAGTTCCCCCACCCCCTCTTGCAGCGCCAACAACCCGCTCTCAGTATCTCAGGTACACGTCAGGTGCCCTTTAGGGACACTGGAAATCCATCAACACATCTGTCAGCAGATGGCTGGCTGTCAGCAGGGTTTCATTTAGATTTTGCCTCTGCGTGCTTCTGGCAAAACTGCACCGGATGTTTTTTTTGGTCGTGCGGTAGCAGGTGCTAGGGTAGCTTTTTGTAAGAATGTGTTTTACATAAATACAAGTACAAGTACAGTTCTTCACGCGTATGCCTGTGTGGGTGGACATGAATTTAGTCTCGTACATGTTGCTTAGACATCATGCCAAAATCCTCGCTTTACCGCGTTTATTGTGCGACAAAAAACCCGCTGCGTGAGCAGGCCTAGGCACTCTGCCGATGACAGCGTGGGTACACTGTTACACAGAGACTAACCGTGGAGAAATGAAAGAGGTATAATTTAAAGGATTTTGTTTTGAATAAATCGAGTACAGTCCTCCCTACAATTTTCCTTATCGGTACTTTTGTCAGTTGTGAAAATACAGAAATACGAAGTCGACAACATGATTTTAAAAAACCAAAAATTGAGTGATCCAAATGAGCAATGTACAATGTGTTATGATTCACACGTGAGTACTTATATTTTATACAACGTTTTATCCCCGATGAAGGAACACAAGAGGAGGATTTGCATGATGTCTGCCGAAATAGCGGCCATGCGGTATAGGTCATGCGCTTGGCTTGGTAAACCATCCGTATTCCTCCTAGATGCGCTCTGTACCATACCCATTCTACGAACAGGAGGAATACCGCACTGTACTTCAGTCAATTGCATGAACTTCCATGCAATTTGACAAGCCTGACCAAAGCGCATTCCGTTTTTTTGGAGTACTGACGAGGCCAAGATCCGCTAGCTTGCAGGGGCAGCGATTTCCACAAAGTTCAATACCCGACCAAAACGCAGTGCTCAGGTTACGTCGCACATTTTCGAAAGTTCAAATTGAAGGAATAACTTACAAACCCTCGGCCAAGCTTCGAACAAAAGCCGATTATAACAAAGAATTTTTATGAGCCGAGCCATGTAGACAGCTTTTGGCTCATTCTGACTAAGTACGATTTATAATTCAAGCATCTTGTGCGTCATTTGGCGTCAACCCCATTTTGCAGTTTGCCATAGACGGTCCTTTAGAAGTAATCATCTGCCCACGCAACTCTCTATCGTATATCAAATCTGCGTGTGTTCGTACCAGCATATACACTGAGCCGAGATTTATTCATCCAGGCGATTTTTCCCATCGCGTAGCTCGTCCCGATTCTTGTCAATTGCATTACCCGACTAGGCTCTCTCTTGTATAATTGGCAAGACTGAATTCTCTCCTCTTACGCACCTGACTGGACCATGAAATCACAAACAACTAAATGCGCGCTGTTTCTTGTCCCTTGTGGATTGCATATTACAGTATGTCCTCTGTGCAAGTAATGCCCATCGAATGTGAGTTGTGCCAGTTTATCATAGACACGAATGTATTTAGTCTCAAATATATATGCATAAGAGTACCTCCTTAAATCTATGACACCAACAACAAGGTAGGTACTGTGAAAAAAAACTAGGCGCAGGCAAATACATGCCAGCCAGACTCATTTCAGGTAATTTCACTGAGTAGATCATTTGCTGCTCGGAGCAGAAGCAATCACCATTCCCGTTTTCTTCCAACAGAACCCTGGTAGTACAGTTTTGACCAAGATCGTACGTATATCCTGGCTAAGCGCACACAGGAGCATGACATTGAGCGTGGAGTGAACAAGAGTGAGCCAGCCAGCGTAGGGAGCAACAGCTAATAGAATTGGCGACTCGAGTTTTACGCCGAACAGCAACCAGTACTGGAACATGGGGATGGCGTAGAGGATAAACGTCGCTAGCATAAGGAATGACACTTCCTTGGTGATTTTTGATTGCCTGCGCAAGAACGAGAGGGGCAACGACTTTGATGACTTTTTCTCATTGGTCAATCGAGCCTCGCCATTCAATTCCGTCTCGCTGCAATCGCGAAATTGATATCGGCTGGGTATCATTGCGAGGCAATAGATACCCGTCGCCAACAGACCTCCAAAACCGGCTACCCCGAACCGTACGCTATTGTAGGAGTCGCTAACGGACTGCGGGGTACCACAGTCCCACGGCATGGTTTTCAATCGAGTCAAGTACTGATACACGCCAATACTAGTGAATATCAGAGAAGCCAGCACAATCATCACCAAATATGGATAATATTTGACTGGTTTGATTGTGCAGAAATAGAAAAGGGGCATACGCATTCCTAGAAATCGATCGACAGCGATAAACAGTGTGACCGATGCGATCAAGATTTGACTGAGTGGTGTGACAATGGGGTAGACAGTGCAGAGGCAGAAGGTCGGACTGTTAGGCAACGAATCATTGGTCAATTGTTTACGCAATCGATTGGCACCATAGCCAACGAATGACAGTGCGCTGAGTAGATCTCCCACCGCCAATGCTAGAAGCAAGGGGTAAGCTCGTCGACGTCGTCTGTTTGAGAGAAAGGCGCATATCAGGGCAGCATTCGTGATGATGGCCACCGATCCCAAAACTATGTTACCAACGGCTTGAGCGTACATTCGTTGACGAGATGGCCTGAAAGAAGTCTAGGATATGTGCCAGCTGCTGATAAGACATTTTTATTAGCGATATTTGCGCAGGCAGGTTGTGCTCGTCAGAGAAGCAACGCAACGGGTGTCCACTACAGTTCGCTGGCGTCACGCCTATTAAAGACAACAGGGCGCAGCGCACTTGTTATCATCAACCGCCCTGGACACTGCCTATTCGCGAGACCACCTACGAGTCCACAACAATAAGATAGAGAACTACACATTTACGGAAATCAGCTCCTGTTACTCCTGGTCCAGCAATAAAATATCACTGCACTATCCATGCGCAAGGATGTACGTAAATCGAAGAACTAGCTGACAGAGCTCTCAGGGAACTTATTGCTGCCACATCCCCTGGCTCTGCGTCACATCATGCGCCAGCTGAAAGAACCTTCTAGACAAGTCTACGTGAGAAACAGCAAAAAAATACACGGAGATGGAAACTTTTACCTCAGCATTACCTGAGGACCAAGGCTGCGATAAGGAGGTCTTACATTTCCTACCTTCCTCGCTACAGGAAAAGAGGCCAGAACGAGGAGATAATGCCCTATAACCCGTTTTCTTTGAAAATATACACGCACTCCACGTTCCGCATAGTGGCGCGTGTACTGTACATTCCGAAACAAAACAGATAGTACTCGTGCACGCTAACATGCTCTCTAATGAAAGCAAGTCAGTGCTAAATGCAGAGGAGAACAGCCTCGTTTGGAAATCCCTTGCATCGTATCTTAGAACATAGCCCGACACCAATCAGCCTTGCTCGCCCAAGAAAGTCGTGGAGAGGAGAGGAAAGGAGCTAGATATACCTAGCAGCAGAGAACCGGGTAGTCTTATCCGGAACAGGAAGCAAGGGGATTTTTGGTCATCCCGTCCAGTGCATTTCCACCCTTGTGGCACTCATGCCTAAACGAACCACGCGATCTTGATCAACACTCCAAACAAGCCCGCCTGCTTCGTGACTCCCCGTGAAACCGATTGGAATTCACGTAATTTCAATTTAATTCATTAATTTCTACCCTCTCTTATTCAAGGGCAGCCCTTTTACGGATGCCACATGCCTGATATTCCATTCACGTACTAGAAGGCACTGAAATTTCGGTGCATGCATCCGACTCGATGGCTTGCCGGCCTAGCTATGAAAAGCTACGAGGTGGAATAACTACAGTACACTCAAAATAACTTCACCTTGTTTTCCCCAACATGATAACAAGGTTTTGAAGAAAATATCATAGGTCATTCAAGTCGTTGGTATGCAGCTAGCATGTTTTCGTGGGTAAAGATAAACTTGTGCTCACCCACGTACAGTGTCTTACGCCAAGCATATTTTCTGCCCGAACGTCTCGCTAATATATCAATATGCTAAACCAATTACGGGAAACGTGGACTATCGAGCTAATCCGGAACTCAATGCCTAATGGCTTTAAGTTTGCACTTCCTTCCCCCTAATACAAATTAAAATGTGAAAATCTTCTTAATGAGGCTAGCAAGATGGAGATCATAAATACTACAACAAGGAGTCGCTGCCTTACGAATTGAAACTAGACGCAGCAGGAACAAACGCCAGTTATATCCCAGTGGTCATCAGTATGCTCTCTGTGCAATTATCACTTCTCTAATCCGCCATCGGTTCCATGATAGTGCCTGCCTTCCTTGGGTACAGAAGCACCCAACGAGTGATTTGTAATTTTCATGTAATGCTAAAATCGCCTGCCATGACTCCATGGATTGCCTGGCGTGAATGTGAATATTCTGCATCTTATTACGAAAACAATAAGATAGCAGAAGAATCCCGCGCTAGGCGTCCTTCCGAACTCAGGGGCAATCGAGCTGGGCCCACCAGAGGGAGGAAGGTTCCAGAAGAGAGGGATGGATCACGCCTCCATACCTCTCCACGACATTCATGACAACTACTTATAAGCAGCGGCGTGTTGATTTTACCCAGTACATAATGTCCATGGAAAGGTCACAACGGTTTTTGACTACATCAAGCAGAAATGGCATTGCGCACAGCACGGAAAAAGGACGTTTCCCACAGTGCATCTTCTCGCTCTACCGCCTACGTTTCTGATGCGACGAACCTTTTTAGCAAGGCTGGGCAACAAGGCGTTTTTATTAATTTTTATCTGATACCCAGGGAAAGTGTTATTATAAAATTGGTTGGAGACGGGGAAATGCAAAGTCGAGAGGAAACAAAATTTTTGACCACCCCAAAAAGTAAATGCTATGTATATTCTTCTAATCTTGTTCATGCGTTACTTTTGTATGTTAGTCGAGAAGGTTACACGGGTAGAAAGGCCAGTGAAAGAATATGTACGAAGGTCGCGATTAGGTAAGGAAAGGAAAGGTTAGGCGTCGGGAATGCAAATGAGAGCTAGAGGTGATTAAGTGTGTTGGTAGGAAGCGTATCTATCGGCAGTGTGTGGATGAGGAGTAAATGAAAGGTGGTCGCTCTCTTGTTGGCTTTCACCCTTTTACATTTTTTTGTGAAGAGATCAGAATCTTTTCTTTTAATTTTCAATTTTTCCAAGCCCAAGCAAGGCTTTGCGGGCCCAGCGCGCACAACAGCGTCCCTCTGCGCCCCACCGACTTCCTTGGACGATGACGGGTGGGTTGTGAGCCCTGTCGGTGTTGGACAACCGGCCGAGAATGTCTGTTGGTTTGGCTTCTGTCTATCATCGAGGGTTTGTAGTTCGCAAACCGACCTCCGTCACCGGGGTTTGAACCCTGGACGAGCCCAGTCATTTGCTGCCCAGGTAGACGAATTCGCGAGCGACTGACAAGCCTTGTTCATCTTATATTGGGCGTCGAAGAACAACAAAACGACGATCGGTTTCTGAGGCACGCCCGCCGATGAACCCACTAGATACCGTCATCTGGGGCTATTTCGGACCAGTGAGGCAACTTCGGAAACTAGTTGTGTGTAGACTATGATAGTACTTCCACAGAGAGCGTCACCGCTGAGCTTGGTCGTTTTATATACCATTCTGTAGCTAAAACTCTATTTTATCAAAACCGAGCGCTGTGCACCACCTAAAAATCAGATACAGTTAGAAAACACAATTACTCTCAACTTATAAAAATTTCAGGGGATTTTCTGGTCGCGAACTTTTTCTCGCGTTTGGGCACGAATGAATGTGCTGGATGAAATTAGGTTTTTGACAGCTTTTCCTCCTAAGCTGCTTGGCTTCCTTGTCTTTCTGGCCTACGTTCTCCAGAGAGCCCTATGTCAATAATTTGAGAAGCAAACTTTTTATTTCCCAAGGGTCCCCCCTTTCAAAGATGAATTTTCACTTTCATAATTAGGTGGTGAAGGTAAAAAAATTTAGCTTTTTCTACAAAATGCGAGTGCTGAATCTCAATATTATACTGTTTTTTATATACCGACATCGATTCACGAGAGTGCACTTCGTCTAGATTGGTCATCCGACATAGCCCCATCCTTGGGTAATTTCGGACGCCAGCAGTTTTTTTACAAAAAACTTCTTCCTTGTGCAGTCTAAGAGATTTTTCACGCAATATTTCGATTCTTCAACATCTTGGCATTCTACTGATACATTAGATTGCAGATTCCATGAATTTTTTGTAAGATATTCAATAGCAATTCTAACGCAGTAGGGAGAAAACGTCCGAAATAGCCCCGGATGACGGGGCTATTTCGGACGTTATAAAAGTGGTATGAAGACCTTCAATTATTGTTGTATTGTTTGTACATCAAAGCAACATACTACTTGCGGTAATTATCAATTCATAAGACAGAACTTAGTTATAACGCACTCTGCTGCGATTAAAATTATATCAGAATCGGCAAAGTAATGTATCATGTCATGTTTATGAATCATGATGTTAGCAATTGATACCAGGTCATCCTTGATATTATTTGTAGAAAATATCATTCCAGTCTCATTTAGAATTATTTCCGTTTTAAGTACCGCATACTCGAAAAGACTCGTGATGACGGTGTAAAGACTCTTCCTTCTATTTTCGTCCAAAATCAACTTTCCAAATTTCTCAGTTTCATGGATAATTTGAATCGGGCCTGAATATGGCAAGAGAAAGTTTTGCGCAAATAATGTAAATTTTTTGTATTTTTTCCATAGCCAAGTTTCGATTCGTAAAAGGCCGAATACTGCGTAGGTATAGGCAATAGAAATTCGAATAACACACTCGTAACCACTGGTCGTTTTTGCAACAATGAATTTGCTATTTGCGAAGGCATGTAGCAGTTCCCTCGCTGGGAAATAGAGAGAGGTATGCTTGCTTTGGGAAACTGACGTTTCAAATTGCTGAGAATAATAAACGCCTGATCCATCACGACCAACGAAATTAAGCAGATCGGCAGCTGGCGAGGGATTGATCGCATTTACTGGCTCTAGTTTTGTGTACGGGGCTAAAATTGCATACCTTTCTTGGCTTTTTTCGTCATAAAAGATCACCAGTCCATTTGGAGCAACTACGAAGACTGCAGTGCCAAATAAGATTCCTTCGTCTATCTCGCTGGGGAGCTCAATCTTCTTATCTGCCATCAACTTGCCACTTTTCGTATCGAATATTGATATATAGTTGTTCTCTCTGGCCTTCACGTAAGCTTCGCTCCTTCGTTCAGCTGCCCCCATCATTATCCAAGATGACTCGTCATTTACAAGTCGGCGATTTTCTGGAGAAGCCCTCGTTTCGATAGCTACAACATGACGATCCCGATCGATGGCCCAAAGTAGGCCGGGCTCGACTTTTACCAGATACTTTAAACATTCAGAGGTAATGAGAATTTTTTCTCCTGAATTAAACAAAGCGATGTTGTATTGTCTCCATTCTAACCACGGTAGGTCAACCATCAAGAAACCCCCTCCCTTTTCATCATCCTGTATTTTGTATCGATAAGTGTCTGGCAAGTCGAACCAAGAATGATGTTCGAAATACCAGGATTCGGGAAGAAAATTTCTGGTCACTTCATTCGAAGTAATTTTTCGAAGATATTGTTCACTTTTGTTGTCTAAGAACTTTGAAAAGTCCAACGCATTAAGAAAGATGGAATCGGCTGAAGAAACGTACTGGGACGCCATTTGTTCGACGGCTTTGCCCAATGACCGTAATAGATCGATCATTTGCTTACGCGCCGACTTTCCGCTTTTTAGGAGCCTAGCAAGCATGCTCTGACGAGAGAATACTAATTTAGCTAAATCTTGATCTTGAAATAAGAATTCTAATTCTTGACGCCATCTAATAAACAAGCCCAATGGATCGTTCCAATACAGCATAGTTACACAGAAAATCATAATTTCCAAGGCTTGAATCCTTGTCTTTGGTAAATTGTGAGGATTATTAAAGACACCTGATGATTTTTTTAGTGCGGTCTTGAAATATTCCATGGCGTCGTGAAAATTCGTCGATTTGACGATAATTCTTGCTAAATTAAATTTTCTCTCATCAAACAGAGTATTTAGATTTTCATATTCGACATCACCAAATTCATTTTTGCTGGCCCATAGTATTAAACTAGTGATACCTCTCTGTGCAAACTGAACAGCAGTGGTGAGCTTGCTCGACTGAATTCCACTTAGGCCATCCAATATTGATTGTGCATCTGGTTGGATCTTCGAAGCTAATGTCATAAAAATTAAACGTTGATCTCCAGTTGAGCAATCGGCTAGTTTTTTTAGAGCAGTGACAATGACCCATCTGACACCTGCGAAGGCTACTGGAATCAAGGGTCTACTAATGGCGATCGCAGTTTCCGTCATTGCTGTAGCAAAATTATCGCCCTTTCGCAGTCTGCAGTCTCGTGCGAAAGACCCTGTCGCCAAACTGATCGTGAGTTTATAAAGGTCCTGCTGAAGCCGTTAGCCGAAGGATGACAAAGCGAAAAAAAATGCGAAAGTGATGCGCTCACGGCAACTGTGTGAGGATTTTTCGGCATTCATACACTCACAATCAGAGTTTGAATACGAGTATGTTACGAGCACGAGTACCTTCAGCTCTGGGCGCTGCGGCAAAGACTAGTTTTTGCTCAAAATTCAGCCGGTTAGGCGAAACGACTGACCGCGAATGATGCTGCTCATTTTTTCACTGCGTATGTATATCGCCATGTTCCAATGGCAGCTGTCGTTTGACAGCTAAAGAAGTAGCGTTTCTGCTCTTGTTTTGACAGGTAATAATGAGTCATGGGAATTCTGACAAAGGTGAAACAGCCAAGCAAGAACACAGCTCCGCACGTGGGTGTCGCCATACATGCCGACAGTCTGAACTTTAGAACGTTAGCCTATAAATGCGCAGTCACCTGACAAAATGGGTGCGCAGGCCCTAAATTTCCCTATTTTTGGTGCGCAATTTTGACGTTTTTGGCTTAAAATTACCAAATTTCGCAGCACTTAATCCATTCAGTAGCAAGTCTGTGCTGTGTTCCTGACCAATTAGGACAGCCTTTCTTTTTAATAGACTCTCAGAGTAATGCTTCAGGGCTGAAAGTACATCCATCAGAAATTACATAGTTGTGTAGAAACGTGAATCAGTTAAATGCGCCTTGAGACCTACTGCTGCTGCCTTCGCATTTCCATCAAACTCAGAATCAGGACTTGCTTCAATGCTCTCCAGATTGGTTATGATTGTTAGTATCATTTTTTAGCCTATCCAAAGCTGAATACTCTAACGCTCTCCATTTAATGTGGAAGATGACACCACGAATGACACCTA